>CP092866.1:120119440-120297425 GCA_030710605.1 Cordylochernes scorpioides | reverse complement strand
CACTTTCCTCTTAAATTTATAAACGTCACGAAGATAGATGATAGCTTCCAGAGCAATTATCAAAATTAATTACTCACCAAATGAAGTTGTTTAACTCGGAAGGAGAGAATTATAAATGGGTACTCTATGGTACATCAATATTGGAGACACACACAGCAATAAGTTGAAAATAACATCACGACATATATATATATTCATTATTTTGGATTATATTGTTCTATAACAACTCTGTGAAGTTGATCGCCAGATGTCGCGGCTTTAGACTTTATAAAACCATTGTTGTTGTTTTACTTTGGCCGGCTCAAATATTTTTGTAAATATGCAAATACGTAATATTTTACCTCCTTTATTATTCAAGCCTTATAAGTCAGGTATTAATTTTCTCAAATTATGTATTATATATTTTTTCAGCAAAACACACAATTAAAGAAATTTGTGATTAAAAACTGTTTTATTATATTTTCAAAATATCATGACTGCATATCATTGGTTAAATGCTCAATAATTCCTACCTCATGTATTCAGCAAATATTAATTTATCTCTTAAACTCAGAATTTATAATATAACATATACATATGTGAAAAAAACAGCTTGCACCACGCTGATGAGGGCCAACAGCCCGAATTGCGTCTGTAGTTAGCTTTTCTTGATTAATCAAGAATGGGTATTTGGCCAATTCTGGAATAATTAAAAATCAACGAGAATAGTTGATATTTATTCCGATAGATGGCGCAAGCCATCAGCAACTTTCAATTGCACGATAAGGAGATGCCTTTTTCTTAATATACATATGTGTTATATTAAATGAAGACAATGCACACATAAACGACAATACATAGGATATAAACGACAAAATGAGAATGCCCCGGACTGAAATATTTAGCGAATTAAAATGAAATATTTTATAAATAAAAGGCAATTCGCTTAGAGAAGAGTTTCCATTTTCTATCACGACAATACAAGGGCGTTACAACCCTTCAACAAGTATATTTTAGTATCTTAGTTCTACCATGTCGAAGAGCTGTTATGTTGTCGTGATAGAAAAAGAGAAATTCTTCCCTCAGCGAATTATATTTTATTTATAACTAGACAGGTGACCCGGGCTTCGCCCCGGGATTGACCCGTGTGCATATCTACCCGAGTGATATATATTTAGATAAGATTTTTTTTATAATTGTTTGTTATTATCATTATCTATTTGTTTGCATCAGCATAATTTAATCTAATCTTTGATAGAGGGCGCTGTTCGTGAGCTAAGTAGAATAATTTGAATATATAGTTTTAATAATTGATTTATATATTTTTAAAATAGGCTATCATCTTCCCCGTATTTTTTTACCTATGTATGGAAATTTTGGTTTGAATTAGTGAACTACTGCGAATATGTATACCGGACATACAAACAAACAAACATACAAACATCGATTTTTATATATATAGATATATTTCACTGATGGGAAGATTTGCATATTTATAATTTAAAAATTCTATATTACATATCATTATAAAATGAAACAAGGCATAAATGGCAATGTTCTTATTGTTTGCGGAAGAGCATTGCTCAATACAAATATTATATGTAATTCTACTGTCCTGAAAGCTTATATCCATATTTGCTTAAATACCATTTCTGATATTCCCCCCTTCATTGTAGCATATATAAGCAGAACTGTTCAATACAGTATTATAGATCTGAGAAGCGGTCTGTTAGATTAAATTGGCGAAACCGCTGGGAGGGTTTACCACTGATGAGTCAAGCCATCCCAATATATTTTTTTCATCGCAGTAAGGGCGATAAAAGTTGTTTTGTGTATAAAAGAAACACATTCGTGTGCTTCAGTGTTTTTATTTCCTTATATTATAATGTCAATGTTGTGTATTTGCATACTTGGGATATTTGCAGAAATGCAAATATCCTCTTTGCATACTCATTTCTGACTTCATGTATAAAGAGCGCTACAAGTTGTTAGCAGTGGGTCAGTCCATATTGTAGAAGTTAGTGTTCTAATAATAAATAATAAATTTCAATTGTTGCTGTTCCATCCCTGGTGAACTTCCTAAGGTTTGCTAATATTCAGGGAAAGTTTAATTCATAATCAACAACTCAACCGATAATAAATATAATTCTGATTTTTAGAGAATTATAAAACGACATTCTAAAATTATACCGCATGTGTTTCTTTTCAACGAAAAATCCTAATTTATTTTAAGAAGAAATAATGATTTTTCCTAACCTTAGAGATGAGGTATGAAAGGATGAATTGTGAAGAGTAATGGTAAACGGAAAAATAAAAGTGTCCAGGGATGAGAATCGAACCCACAGTGTTCCGCTTACCGGGCAGATGCCATGTCCACTAGGCTACCCTATTAACAAAATTTTGGGACAGCCTTATAGAATCATATACATAAATAAAAGTCAAAATTATATTACCCTCTTATTTCCACTTCTTCGTATCCTATATGGAGATTTTAGAGATTTATATTGTTCCATAAAAATAAACACCAAATCGTTCTATTTAATACACAAGAGATAACACAATGTACACCCTAGAAACTGAAGACAATCTTAAGTCTTCTGCTCTCTCATTAAGCATCGTTTGACATTAATTCCTTCGCCTTCAATTAACAATTTCGTCTGACAGTGATCTTCGAATTCTAATGTCGAAATTCCTGTTCACTTTAAACTTTATATGAGAGTCTAATTGATTGCCGCGATTACATTCAACATTATTGCGACAATATTGCCTTCACATAAACACAAGGTAATAAGACCAAATTCAAATAAATAAACGCACTATTTATTTGGATTTGGTCTTATTACCATGTGTTTATAATCTATAATCCAAATTGTACCTTATCATTAGATTTGGTCTTATTACCATGTGTTTATAATCCATAATCCAAATTGTGCCATATATATCATTGCGTTCACATTTATTCAATGAAAATGTAAACCCTTTATTGTGGAAACATACAATCCATACGATGTGTCCAAAAATAACGGATTTAAACGTTTTAATCATAATTTTATTGAAGAAATAAACAATGTATAACAATATTGTGAATACTAACTAACAATTCATTTGACCGGTTCCAAAGTGGTCTCCCTTGGCGGCGATACACAGGTACAAATGTGACTTGAAATTTTGACCTATGGGCGCAGGTCCTCCGGCGACAATCGGTCCCATCCTCGAGGTAGCGATCTCTTCAGAGACTTCAAACTTTTGTGGCGTGTAGGACAGGCCCTGGCCTGCAAAATGGAAGGGTAAACCCGGGGCGTTGACTGGGTCATTCGGCTAGTGAGTATATAATACATTGTTTACTTTTCATCAATGAAAATTGACAGATATTTCAATCTAACACTGGATTATATTAAGTATTATATATATATAAATATAGAAGGTTGTCCCAAAAGTTCGTAAATACGTACGATGTACGATAAGGAATGCATTTCCCCTTATATTATTGTATATTTTTCACCTCTTTAATTTCTTTGACAACCACAAGCAAGGTTTTAGGTCAAATATTTTGTTTGGTGAATATTATTTAAGAACATATGACATTACCTATGGAATAATTTCTTTAAGAACTCTATGAACCCCCCAACTATCTAACAACACCATTAAAAATAATGAACTCCTGTTTTTTTTTTCCTCTGCCCCTTCATTCTGGTAGAGTTTGGCTCAAACAAAAATGTTCAATTATAAAGTACGAGACAAAAAGAAGGGGCCGCTAAGACAGCTTTTGAATTTGGTTAATCCAATTAACGAGAAGGCTGTAATTAAGCGGGTAATGGAATCGGCTGCTTGGCTTTGTTTCAGCTGTCTTCTGCTGCTTTTAATTTCTTCCTTCCTGAGTCGTAGCTGAGGTTAGTTCAACCCACATTGCCATGTAGTACGTCACTCTGGATGGAGATCAGAATGTGATTGCAGTTGGTTATCTTTGTTACATTTCCATCTAGGGTGTAGTATTTCTCAAGAAATACAATATAAATGTGTATTGGTCTTGTTTCCTTAAAGAAATTCCAAACGGTCGGGTTATTTGGATAAAATAGGATAGAGAGCATATGGTCTGGGAAGAATCATACATTCAAACCAGGAAGACCAGCCAAATAGCGCCTTTATTTCACACTTTGATTGACAATTTACAATTCAAAATATTTTATTGACACTGCCTCTCTCTTTTAGTCACTTGTTACAAAAATTAATAAGAAATTAAATAAAGATAAAAGATATTTTTACAATTAGGTAATAAAATATAAAAATCTGTTTTCAGGAAGGAAGGTTCCTCCATCTAGTCCTCCTCCAGACAGGATCTCTCAGTTCAATGTTGATACTTATAGAGACATGTCTTGGTAGACGCCAGGATGGCCAGGGTGTCATCCAGGCCTCACCCGAAGACCCAGCCCTGTAGTGTCAAGGGGCCGCCTGTTGATGGTAAATGTCTCTCAGATGAGAGGACAGCGGCAGGACTAGTAACGGTGGGCTAGTTTCAGGTCACATTTTGGTTGAGAGAATGATGGTTGCGCCTTTTCATTTAGCTACGACATCTATTAGTAATAAAAAGGCATATCCTGACCAGGAGCACACGTGCTTTTCAGAAGGCAGAGAGCCATCTGGTGGAACAGAAATCAACTAAACATTGATTTAGCCTGTTCCCTGATATTTGGCCAACCAAATTTCTTGATAAATCAAGGAAAGCCATCCACGAACGCGTTTCGCGCTGTTGGCGCTCGTCAGCGTGGAGTATATATTTATGATGTATCTGATGTGTGTGTGGTCTGATGGATTAAATTGGCGAAACCGCTGGGATGATTCACCACTGATGAGTCAAGCTCTCCCAATACTTTTTTCATCATAGTAAGCCAACTTCTCCGTACACAAATAATTGTAATAACATTAAAAATATTTATTTTTCTATTGTTTTTTCATATCTCTTCTAGTAAATATGCAAATACTTTTTATGTTATATAAGGAAGGTATGTAAATTCTGTTACTGATTTTATTCATTTCTAGTTGGTTGTGAGGAAAACATCATGTTTTTCAATTGATTATATTCGCGATCGAACATTGTAGCCCACTGTATGTATTACATACCAAACACGACACCAGCCATCTCTGTCTTGAGCTTGATGTACCATCTCGGCGACCGTTAAGCCAGAAAAGAAATTCGGCTCAATCACAGACTGAGCCAGGGATGATATAGGCTCAACAGCGGCCCTTGCATCCCAGGCTTTCGCTGAAATCTAGATCCACACAGCCAGAAGGAATGATGCATCCTCCATGCACCGAGCGGCCATTGGTAGGCCCCTCGCGCCCGCCATTATGGTCTGGCTCCATGGGGTTGACCATTCACCCACAGGCGTCACCGAGAGTTCATTGGCAAGGTTGCTGACCGAGCCCCCTCGTTCGGACTTAGAAAGACCCGTCCTACGCCGTTAAGCCAGTGAGTATTAATTATAATAAAACCTAAATTATAATACAATATAATGCGGCTTGTGATTGTAAAACGACATTTGAAAATTATCCCGCATTTGTTTCTTTTGAACGAAAAACCAAAATTTATTTTAAGGAGAAATAACGATTATTTCTAACCTTAGGGATGAGGTAGTCTAGTGGACATGACTTCTGCTCGGTAAGCGGAACATTGTGGCTTCGTTTCCCATCCCTGGACACTTTTATTTTTCTGTTTATCATTACTCTTTACAATTCATCCTTTCATACCTCAACCCTAAGGTTAGAAATAATCGTTATTTCTTCTTAAAATAAATTTTGATTTTTCGTTGAAAAGAAACACATGCGGGATAATTTTCAAATGTCGTTTTACAAAACCTAAAATAGAACTGTGTTTCTCTAATTTGAAATTGTGACAATTTATACCCAAACTGTGTATATAATTATAGGATGTCTTTTTGTATACTACAAAGTAATATTTTATATTGAAGTGAATTAAATTTATGTGTATACCTTTTTATTTTCAAATATATATACACTTTTGATCTAATGATAGTTTTTTATTAACCAAACCCAAAGATTTACCATGTGAAGAAAAAAAGGCAAATTATTATTAGGTTTTATATATAATTGGGGTTTAAAATAAAAACATAAATCCTCCAGGGAAAAGATTCTTTTAAAAATATTTTTATTAAAAAATATCTCGAGCTTTCGGGCAAGTAAGCCCTTCTACGGGAGAAACTATTTTACATCCTTAATACGCCACAATAAAATAATATTTAAACTTAAATACAGTCCTTTAGTTGTTTACATTTGTTTTGAGGCATAATCAACGCGGGCTTCTATTGCGCGTGATTCACTTGGAGGTTATGGGGTGGGCTCAGGAAATATAATGTTATAAACTTCCGGGATATCTATTCTTCTGTTAATACTATTGTGCTTTCTGGATATGATGGATTCTATTATTAGTCTCTGTAGTCTATTGGGGATGTTGGAGTAATGGGTCTTTGGTTCTGATAGGGAGAAGGAATGGCCTGTTTCTCTTATATGTTGGTATACTAAAGATCTACTGTCTTGGTTGTCGATATTTCGTTTATGTTCTGATATTCTTATATTTAAATGTCTGCCAGTTTCGCCAACATATTTGGTTTTGCATTCGTTGTATTCTATGGAATATATGGCATTCTTACTATTGTTAGGATAATCAATGCTATGGTTCTTTGTTATGGGGTTTCTTAGTAACGAATTTAAATTAGGTGAGTTGCTGAAAAATGTTTTGATCCCAAATTTCTTCAGATGACGGGCTATAGAAACAGATACTGGTGAATAAGGAATACTGCTAATAGATTTATAGATTGGGGAATTCCGAATTTCAGAGGGGCTATAGAAATGTCTTAGAATAAACGATAAAGGATATTGACAAGACTTCAAACCTTTAAAACAGAAGAAACTCAGAATATATTAAGAAATCTGAAGCTAAGACATTTCTATAGCCCCTCTGAAATTCGGAATTCCCCAATCTATAAATCTATTAGCAGTATTCCTTATTCACCAGTATCTGTTTCTATAGCCCGTCATCTGAAGAAATTTGGGATCAAAACATTTTTCAGCAACTCACCTAATTTAAATTCGTTACTAAGAAACCCCATAACAAAGAACCATAGCATTGATTATCCTAACAATAGTAAGAATGCCATATATTCCATAGAATACAACGAATGCAAAACCAAATATGTTGGCGAAACTGGCAGACATTTAAATATAAGAATATCAGAACATAAACGAAATATCGACAACCAAGACAGTAGATCTTTAGTATACCAACATATAAGAGAAACAGGCCATTCCTTCTCCCTATCAGAACCAAAGACCCATTACTCCAACATCCCCAATAGACTACAGAGACTAATAATAGAATCCATCATATCCAGAAAGCACAATAGTATTAACAGAAGAATAGATATCCCGGAAGTTTATAACATTATATTTCCTGAGCCCACCCCATAACCTCCAAGTGAATCACGCGCAATAGAAGCCCGCGTTGATTATGCCTCAAAACAAATGTAAACAACTAAAGGACTGTATTTAAGTTTAAATATTATTTTATTGTGGCGTATTAAGGATGTAAAATAGTTTCTCCCGTAGAAGGGCTTACTTGCCCGAAAGCTCGAGATATTTTTTAATAAAAATATTTTTAAAAGAATCTTTTCCCTGGAGGCTTTATGTTTTTATTTTAATATTGATTCAAGGGATTATTTTTATCGAATAATTGGGGTTTATTTATGCCAATATTTTCAATGACTAAAATTTAATTTATTCCTTTTTTCAATGGTTAGCAAGGTTAACACTCAGACAGGTAACATGATTTCGGGTTTAAATTGAACAGGGATTTTATTTTTGTCATATAAATGTAAAATATTGGTTTTCTCAAGGCAGGTATTCTATTTGTTTTTGGTGCTTCATTCGGTGCACCACAATTTCTCTAAAACTGCTTTATGCTAATTGATTCTTTCTCTCAATACTTTGATCTCCCGATGGTATCACAAGACTTATTGGGGATCTAAGGTGTTCCATTGTGTCTCTCTTTGTATCGGTTCTTGGTTACCGGAGTGTGCTTGGCTTCATGTCATGATATTGGTTCCTTCAATCTCTATTTCCAACAATCTTGCCATAGCTGCCTTGACATGCCGCTCGATCAAATATAGAATTTTAAAAAATTTTATTTCAATTTAAAGCGCTATGTCCCCTAGGGACACTTGCACTGTCATACATGTATGACATTTGTCTATACATATAAATACAATAATTTTAGGCCGTGAATAGAATAGTCATATGATGTTAACAACGAGAAAGAGAGGGAAAAAACGAGAAAAAGAACTGTGTACAAAATATAGAAATCGAGGTTTCCTCTAGATTCAAATACGTGGTGTCGCTGGAGACCCGCTGGTGATTCTCCACCAAACTCTGCAGCGGTGGTAGAGGCGCCATATTCATTGTACATAGTATCACACATATATATAATTATCTTTTTAAATAGTGCAGACTGTGCACTTTTGCATGTATTGACAAGATGTCAATAGAATTATTTTGATTGTCAAATTATCTAGATGCAAATTACACCTCATCAAAAAGGTGACGAACGCTGTCAGAAGCAGCCAATGGGAGAATCCACAGACAACCAATCAAAAGAGGGCACGTGACATGTAATCCTCGCAGTTTTTGTCCACAGACTGACACCGCAAGATAAGCCCGATATCATTAACTAACCATTGTTTAACCAGCTCTCTATTGGCATTGTTAAAACAATTAATTTTGACTTCCTTTCATAAGCTTACCTTTTTTAGTGTTTCTAATTTCTTCCCAATTGTTCCATCTTACCTTTGTTGTCACTCTGGGGGAGATCAGCCTACGCTCTCACGAGCAAATTCTTAAGTCCTGGCTGGTGACACTATATATATATGACATAATTTGCCTAATACCCAAGAGATATAATTTATTTTCGCCATATTTAGTATGTTAAAATGTAAATACAAATTTATCCATATTTAAATAAATCTGTAGAAAATAAACGTGGGAGCCAGCGAATGCCGCGCGCGCGTTCACTATTGTGGAATAAATTCTTTTCGAAGCTTACATGCACAACGGTTGCACCCTTTCACCCGACCACAACAGATACGACATATATATATATTCTTGATATAAACATAATAGTAAATTAAAACATTAAATACGCGAATGTTTCTTTTATACACAATACAAACTTCTACTGTCCTTACTGCGATGAAAAATATTGGGAGGGCTTGGTTTATCAGTGGTGAACCCTCCCAGCGGTTTCGCCAATTTAATCTACCAGACCGCTTCTTAGAGTTCTAGTACTAAGCTATTGTTCTTACACCTCAGAATGATGACGAAACATCGAGGGGCTATTGTGTTGGTCGACGATGAGATTGCGAAGCTGGTAATATGAATGGCTGTGCTGGAGTAAATCTCCTTTTTTGTGTCTGGATGCTATATTTATGGCGAACTAAATAACTTAGTCCCTATTTCTGCTCTGCGCTTATGGAATTGAAGACTTGGGGCGATGGCGTCGACCTTTCATTTTAAATCTTACTTTTCCTTATTACTAATAATTGTATAAAGTTGCGGAACTACTGGTTTCCTGTGCTGCTCTTTTCCTGTTATTGCACCTTGTACGGAGAATCTGTATAAGACTAATGTCTTAATAAAGGCTTTGTGTGTGTGAGTTCTAGTACTGTACTGAACGATTCTGTTTATATATGGTACACTGAAGGATGGAATCTTAGAAATGGTATTTAAGTAAACTATGGACATAAGCTTTGAGGACAGTAGAATTTTATTTAAATTTCGCATCGAGCAATGCTCTTCTGCAAACAATTTATTTGTGAAAAGAAACATTCACGTCTTAATGTCTTCATACCTTATATATAGATGGCATGTTAATGCTTCGTATTTTTCCTATTGTTGACTTTGCTTAGAATATTTAATGAAACTGATTCCAATAATTATTAATCAAACATTATATTTATTGATTTACAAGAGAGAGAACAAAATATAAAAGGGAAACTAATATTAAACAAAGGAACCTTTTTCTATTTCGGTTAGCGCCTATTTACCTGTGAGCTTATACACACTCTCTGTGGTAACAATTAATTAATATATATACAAAACCTATTATTATTAAAACATACGAGTAGATGGTCATCGAGGGTAAATTACATTTTGCACTAGCTTTGAAAAACTATTGTTGTAAAAATTTAAAAATAAATAAATAAGTGTGTAAATAGAAAAATAAATCTTAAAGAAAGGCAATTTAACAAATTGGGTGTGTGTGAATTCCTAAATCTGTAATTTAATTATCAAATTATACGATATAATATTTGAAATAATTTTATTTTAATGTGTGACCTTCAATCTGTTCATTAATTTTATTTTGAAGTATTTCATTTTAAATAATTAATTCTAAATCTCAACTAAAATTCCTTTCACCAAAAGAATTCCTGTAAAAGTATTGCAGAAGATCTTTGTTTTCTATTTAAAGGCGCTGTGGATCCACAGAGTAATTAGAAGCTCGAGGCAACAAGCGCGGGAAAGAATATTAATGGCGGAATTTCGGGGCAGAAGACGGCAAGATAGGGTCGTTTGATGGATTAGTTTCTTGACGGCGTAAAGGTATCGTCTGAAAACACTTCACTTAAATTTTACTTTTTTTTTAATTCAAGCTATAAAAACTCTTTAAACTTAATATTTTATACATTTTTTTCTATATGAAAATAAAGGAAGAAGAAAAAAAAAGGCCTATCCTATCTAAAAATATACCACGTTTCATTATAAATATTTTTTTATCATTCGAAAAAGAAAAAAAAACGCTTAACAAGTTTAGCAAACGTTTTTTTATTATATATTATTAAAACTCTAAGGATGCGATATGGTTTGTTTTGTTGGATCTAATGTCACTTTACATCCTCCTTTATTCATTTTTTATTGTATTATTGCGGTTAACATTCAAGTTTGATAAAAAAAAAAAGTATGTCATGTTTTTATTTTAAAATTTGGGCCGTGTTTTTTTTTTCACTAACTTTTTCCTCGTAAATTCTGAAATTAATTTCCAACAGATCAATAGTTAATTTATGGCGAATATAATTTATCAGCTCGAGCTGTTTTATTATACTTCATTAACTTTTTTTTTCTTAATATCTTTAATGCGTGATTTATCAGATGAAAAATTTAAAGGATGGTGTTTTTAAAAGAAATATGAAAATTTTAGTTAGTGTGTGTTTTAGCTAGTTAGTGCGATACTCCCGCTAGAGCTGATAAGTCTGAAAGTTTGGGAAATAAAAAATGTACAAGAAACTGTTTCTAGTATAAAGAAATTTGAAGAGTTTTGAGATTTAAGACAATTGCTCTTTAGTTAGAAGGATTTTGAATATACTGTAAATATAATACAATATAATGCGGCTTATAATTGTAGAACGACATTTATCCCGCATGTGTTTCTTTTGAACGAAAAATCGAAATTTATTTCAAAGAGAAATAACGATTATTTCTAACCTTAGGGATGAAGTATGAGAGGATGAATTGTGAAGAGTAATGATGAACGGAAAAATAAAAGTGTCCAGGGATGGAAATTGAACCCACAGTGTTCCGCTTACCGGGCAGATGCTATGTCCACTAGGCTATTTCAATTTTGTATATATATTTTATTATTTCTTAAACTGTTGTCACTACTCTCTTTGAATTTGTAATATTGTCGAGATGACAATAAAAATGTTTTAATTGTCAATTGTCATGTCCACTAGGCTACCCTGGACATATTTTTCCGTTCGTTAGCCGCATTATATTGTATTACAAATTACTTTTAATAATAATAAATAAGAGATTCTTCTCAGCAAGGTATATTTAAAATTGTTTAAGAAACTCGTCTTCTTTTATTTTATTGATTATAATATAAACAAATTACTTTATATAATATTTACGAACGGAAAAAAATGTCCAGGGTAACCTAGTGAACATGGCATCTGCCCGGTAAGCGGTGGGTTCGATTCCCATCCCTGGACACTTTTATTTTTCCGTTTATCATTACTTTTCACAATTCATCCTCTCATACTTCATCCCTAAGGTTAGAAATAACTGTTATTTCTCTTTGGAATAAATTTCGATTTTCCATTCAAAAGAAACACATGCGGGATAATTTTCAAATCTTGTAAATACTTGTTTAGGACAGGGGTCGGGGAACTGTGGTTCGGAGCCACATACGGCTCTTTGGATGTGAAACTGTGGCTCTTTAGTTCTAAACGCAAATACCTATTTATGCGATAATATACTATTTCGATGCACTAGCGCGCCATCTGTTATCAAATTACAAAACTATTTTAGACGCGTAATATTCTTTTTAAAATAAAACAATTTTATATTTATAATTATATGTAATCCAGCTGTCCTAAAAGCTTATGTCAATAGTTTATCTAAAATACCCATTCGAAGAGCCAAGCATCAATATCACTATAAAAGGAAGTTCCAAAAATGCAATATAACAGCGGTATGGTAGATTAAACTGACAAAACCGCTGGGAGGGTTCACCACTGATGAGCCAGGCCTCCCATTAATTTTTCCATTGCAGTAAGGGCAGTAGAAATTGTTTAATTTTATAAAGAATATTACGCGTCTAAAATAGTTTTGTAATTTAATATACTATTTATTGTGGCATTTTGTAGCTCTTTAAAAAATTTGAAACTTTGTAAATTGTAATTTTTACTCTTCTGACTCAAAGGATTGCCGACCTCTGGTCTAGGGCCATTGTATGGGTTCTCTAAAATCCTGAGGTAAAAGATTTCCAAAACAGCATAGGCATTGTTCTGGTAACGTTCAAATAGCTTCATTAGGTATATTATCAGCGCCCAAGATTTATTTCGCCTTAGGTTAAAGATTTTAAGATTTCACTCCCAAGTAACAATGGGAAGGTCAAAGATAGGTTCGAGTCGAATGATAAAATTTGCATATTCTGTCCATAAATCTGTGATAATATAGCAACGTATGCAAATGTTTTCATATCTCATAAACTTTATGTTAAAATATCAGAGTATATATTGTTGTCTAATTGTGGTCCAATGCTTTATTTCGCTTTATGTTAAAGATTTCAAGATTTTCCTTCCAAGTAACAATGGGAAGGTCCAAGATAGGTTCGAACCTAATGGTAAATTTTGCATAATCTGTGCATAAATCTGTTAGAGCAATATCTGCAAATGTTTTCATATCTCATAAACTTTATGTAAAAATATCAGAGTATATATTGTGGTGTCCACACTATTACCCATTGATTACTCCATCGTTTGATCATAAAGAGGAGAGCGATAAAATCCCCACAGAAACATTTATTCCCTCTTAAAATAACCTCCCTGGTTTTTAGGGTAAGTCCTCATATGCAACTTGATTTCACAGATAGCATTGCCTTACAAGATCAATCCTCTTTAAATATCTTTATTAATATTATTATTATATTTCGTGGGAGACACATATAAATAATTCCGCGATAAAAACCTGGTTGTCATGGTAACGGCCTCTGTTTGGTCAGAGAGGAATTGACAACGGTTAGGCCTAACATCCTTTGTTGGTCACACAACCCTATTTGCACACTGCGCGCTATGGAATTCGATATCAAATCTTGTGTTGCCATTATAACTATAATGGTAATATCCCCAGACCTAAGAGATTTGAAGGAGTTTAAAAGAAATAATGTAGTTTGGGACAATAATAATTCTCTTTGTAGTTTCCTTGTTGGTATAAGTTAACTTGAAGTTTATAAATTGCCCTTGTGAGTATTATAGAGAGAGTTGCTTTTGTTGGGAAACAGGATAAAGATATCATGGACTTGGTTAAAGTTTACTAATGAGAGATAAACCAAAAAAATAATTCGATAGTATAGAAGATATTTGGGGTTAAGAAATTTATATAATTTTAAATTGGGATTTTTTAGATTGAGGTAATATAGGACTAATACGTTTAAAATAAAGAGAATATATCAGAATTAATCTTTTACTTGTTTATGCGTTTCTTTGGTTAACCGACAACAAAAAGCTTTATTATGATTCACCAGCGCAATTCCAATTCCAAGAGTCTAGCATTAGTATCACTATAAAAGGAAGTTCCAAAAATGCAATATAACAGCGGTATGGTAGATTAAACTGGCGAAACCGCTGGGAGGGTTCACCACTGATGAGCCAGGCCCTTCCATTACTTTTTCCATTGCAGTAAGGGCAGTATAAATTGTTTTATTTTCAAAAGAATCATACGTGTGTGTCTATAATAGTTTCGTATTTTTGATAACAAAAAGTTTTATCAAGACCTTTTGATCTTATACAGATTCTCTAACGCAGAAATGGGTACATACAGGAATAACAATAATAGTAACAGTAATCAGAAATGTTATTTACAATGTACCAAATAAGGGGGTGGGGAAAGAAAAGGCTTAGTATAAGTATATACAAGCAGTCGAAAACAAGTAGTTATTTTTCTTGAAGAACAATAACTAGTAAATTGAGAAAGAAATATATATACTTATCAGACATCTATTCAGTTTTATACATGGATTTATCAAGGATGGATACTTGGCTAACCTGGGTTCCATAGAGTTAGAGTGTGACCGTTGGAGCAGCCTGGAATCTGATTGCTCTTTGGCTTGGATGGATATCGTCTCTCGATGCTATAATCCTTATATAGTTTTAGAATTAGAACGATTGGAAATTTCCACAACCACCTTTAGTTTCTTCATGAGCACATCACAATGTACAAACATACAAGGGCTACGAAAATTCGAAACTATTTTAAACGCATAAGATTCTTTTTGAAATTAAACAATATCTACTTCCCTTACTGCAATGGAATCTCCCATTAATTTTTCCATTGCAGTAAGGGCAGTAGATATTGTTTAATTTCAAAAAGAATCTTACGCGTCTAAAATAGATTCGAATTTTCATAACAGATGGCGCGCTAGTACATCATAATACAAGGGTTATACAGGAAAAATAACTTATAATAAATTAATCTTAAATAAATAATGATACAGGTTTCTGGAGATGTTTCTTTTTATTTTTATTATTGCAATCTCAAGCATTCGGGAAATTTCACCCTTTTAAAGGTAAACAAAATGAATGGCGTTTCATTATTGTTCATTTTGTACTCCTGTAGAAGGGTGGAAATGCCTAAAAGATTGAGATTGCAATAAGAAAATGAAATGAAACACACATCTCCAGAAACCTGTATCATTATTTATTTAAGATTAATATATTATAAGTTATTTTTCCTGTATATCCCTTGTATGTTTGTACATTGTGATGTACTCATAAAGAAACTAAAGATGGTTGTGAAAATATCCAATCGTTCTAATTCTAAAACTATATAAGGAGTATAGCACCGAGAGACGATATCCATCCAAGCCAAAGAGCAATCAGATTCCAGACTGTTCCAACGATCACACTATAAACATCTCCAGAAACATGTTCTATTATTTAACTAATGTCCAGGATATTTACATCTATTGTATAAATAAAGTAGAATCTGATAGATTAAACTAGGGACACTTTGAGGAGGTTTAGCACTTCTGAATCAAACCTTTCCTATGCTTTTTTTTTATCTTCAGGAGAAATTGAGAACATTCGTCTGAATATTAATTTCTTTAGAAGTTTTTCCAACATCTTTATAAGAAGGAGCTGCATTCCTCTATGTCACAATAGGATCCAATAATGATCTCATTTTCTCAGACAATGGACTAAACCAAAAAAATTATCTCCAAAACAAACCCGAATGTAATATTAAGAATTGAGAATTTATAATAAATATTTGATTTATCATAAAATATATACAATTTTATTCTAATATGATATTTGTTTATTGATAATTTTCATTTTTATAGCGCTATGATTAAGTACTGATTGATCCGTTTGGCTGTAATAGCATAATTCCTCGTAATCCTCATTTCTATGTGGTTGTTGTGTCCAATGAAGAGCCTCAGATGTCTCCATACATCTCTATCACAGTAGCAGCAATGTCCTCTATCTTAGGTGTGTAAAGCTGCTGCTCTGGGTCCATGTCAATTTACTGTTGTTGTTGTCGTGTCCAATGTAGAGCCTCAGATGTCCCCATACATCTCTATCACAGCAGTCGCAATGTTCTCTATCTTGGGTGTGTAAAGCTGCTGCTCTGGGTCTAAGTCAATTTTCTGCAAGGCTGCGGCCATTGCTAGGCATGAGAATATGTGAGTAGGTGTTAGTTCCACACCAGGACAATTGTCCTGTAGGTTCTTGTGCCATCTGGATGTATTGTCATTCCTTTGTAGAGTTTCTATAGTTCATTTCTATAGTTGGAACTTAACTTAAACCATTTTGTATTCTTGTATTTGTTTACTTATTGTAACAAAGTATTTATTATTTTATTAGCAGAGTATTATTTTTTATGTTTATATTTTGCTATACTCTGTACACTTCCTTTTTTTGATTATCTTTCGTTTATCACTCATAGTTAGTTCTTGCCTGAAATAATTTTTCTCATCCCGAAGTTGGTCTTCCCTAATTTTACACGTGGCATTATTATTAATCGAGTATTCGTCATCTCAGGTTTTCATCGCAGGAAGATGGTCTGCCTTTTAGCTTGTTCTCACCCCGACGGCACAGTGCAAAGTCACGCGGTGTGGACTGTAGGGAGGATGTTCATGTACCTTCATCCCAAGTAGGTGTCGAGTAGTTAGTGCAGAGCGGGAGCATTTTTCCAGCTCTTTAAAGCGGGTGTAACCTTTCGAAAGCTTTAATAACTTCAGAAAGACAATCATCCGTGTACCAGTGACTGTCCTTTGTTTTTCCAGCACCATTCGCTCCACAACCTTTCTAACAGTAAACAGCTAACATGGTGTAAGGATGATCCAACTCTCAGCTATCTGATGATAGGACACGTGTCTTTCGGCCATTCTTCGAGCTGCAGCGAGGTTTTATTCAATGACTGAGATGAGGCTGGAAATTCTGACTTTGGAGCATATTTGATAACAAAATTGGCCCTCCGAAACTTCTTCTAAACTACCTGAATATAGAAATACGCATAGGACAATCAATTCAATGTTCAGAAGTCATTTCTTACAAACCTCAATGCTCAAACTACATTCATTTCTAGGCGTGTGTGTGAAGTCACTTTATCTCCAGCTTAACAATTGCCAATACTTTACCATTTCACAGTTTGAAGAAAGCTAACGTCTAGCTCTCGACCATTTGGGGACATTCATGGCATTTTGGGGACATTCATGACACAGAAAATTTCCAGTTGTGTGAATGAAGTCACTTTATGTACAGTTTAACAATTTCCAATACTTTACCCTTTCACAGTTTAACGAAAGCTAACGTCTAGCTCCCGACCATTTAGGAACCATTCCGATATAAACAGTAGGTTTCAAGTTTACATTGCCGTTAAATATAAAAGAAAACTCTTCTTTCAGCGAAATGTCTTTTATTTATAATTTTACCGAAAGGATTATAATATCAGAAGGTTTCAATACGTTCGAACTTTTATCCACGTTTTAGAGCGTAGCGCAAACCTTTCCTAGCGGCCATTGAATGAAGGAAGGAAGCTTCTCTAAAATATAAACACATTTTGTGCGGAGAAATATTGTTTTCTAAAATATAAAAAAACTTGTAAAATAAATAATAACTATTCTATAGACCTTTCATATTTTAATTGAAAACCTCTCAAAACTTTAATTACAATTTTAATTAAAGTTTTATGAGATTTTCATTAAAAATAACAAAGAGGAGTTGAGATAAAATATATTAATAAAATATTTTATAAATATTTCAATATATATTTCTCTCATTACATATTTTACTTTTAAAGCATTTTCAAATAATTTAAATCATTTACACCAATTTTTAACATAACACCATGTGCGAAACAGTCGGCCGGCTCAAACTTTTGTACATTATGTAAATAAGTTTTTCATTTTTTTTTTATTCTTACGTCTTAAGCCAGGCAGTACTTTTATTAAATTATGTTTTTAATATATTCCTTTAGTTCAAATAAAGCAATTACTGATCAAAACTATTTTTATAATTATACTTTCATGATTTTTGCCACGACTGCATTACCATAGCATAATCCTCAAGATAATCAAAATCAAACAGAAAATCATCATTTTTTATATAATATATATACAGATTTATTTATGCTTATGAGGTGATACAGCAGCGTATTTACAATTAGAGAGGAGACAAAATGAATTTAAATCTAGAAAAAAGAAGTGAGGGCACGTAGTGGGGCGGTTTTGCCGTAGTGGGGGGGCCCGAGTCCGACTTCCAAGTCGTTCCGCCAAGAGATCAACACCACAGAGGTCCGTACGTCTCTTGACCTCACGGACAATACAGCAGCTACATTATATATACAGAATTTTCAATATAGTAGAATAATTATTTTCTCGTATCAATATTAAGGTGGAAATATCAGAAGACAAGTTTCTTTTTAAAGCAGTTTAATTCGCAAATCTCTGGTTTTCAGACAGGAAAGTCCTTCAACATGAGAAACACGCTACAATGTATTGTCAATAGGACAAGATTTAAAATATAAACAAATATAGGGTGTACTTATATATAGAGAGAAAATAGAGGTAACTCCTGGAGCATAAATGGCCAACTACCCGGGCTGTACAGCTTCAGTCTAGAAGTCTAGTCATGGGTAGGGAGGGCAGTTTGCTGAGGTGAACCTGGTAGTTCCAGGCCGAGTCAGGAAGTAGGGACAGGGTCTTGTACTCCAAGCAGTGTCTGTAGCCTGTGTAGTACAAAATCTGGACAGGAGAAGAGGAGGTGATCCACAGTCTGTGACTCTTCCCGGCATTGAGTCAGGAAGTAGGGACAGGGATGAAGTCTTGTACTCCAAGCAGTGTCTGTAGCCTGTGTAGTATAAAAACTGGACAGGAGAAGAGGAGGTGATCCACAGTCTGTCTCTCTTCCCGGCAGTGAGTCAGGAAGTAGGGACAGGGTCTTGTACTCCAAGCAGTGTCTGTAGCCTGTGTAGTATAAAAGATGGACAGGAGAAGAGGAGGTGATCCACAGTCTGTCTCTCTTCCCGGCAGTGAGTCAGGAAGTAGGGACAGGGTCTTGTACTCCAAGCAGTGTCTGTAGCCTGTGTAGTACAAAATCTGGACAGGAGAAGAGGAGGTGATCCACAGTCTGTGACTCTTCCCGGCATTGAGTCAGGAAGTAGGGACAGGGATGAAGTCTTGTACTCCAAGCAGTGTCTGTAGCCTGTGTAGTATAAAAGCTGGACAGGAGAAGAGGAGGTGATCCACAGTCTGTGTCTCTTCCCGGCAGTGAGTCAGGAAGTAGGGACAGGGTCTTGTACTCCAAGCAGTGTCTGTAGCCTGTGTAGTACAAAATCTGGACAGAAGAAGAGGAGGTGATCCACAGTCTGTGAATCTTCCCGGCATTGAGTCAGGAAGTAGGGACAGGGTCTTGTACTCCAAGCAGTGTCTGTAGCCTGTGTAGTACAAAATCTGGACAGGAGAAGAGGAGGTGATCCACAGTCTGTGACTCTTCCCGGTAGTGAGTCAGGAAGTAGGGACAGGGTCTTGTACTCCAAGCAGTGTCTGTAGCCTGTGTAGTATAAAAGCTGGACAGGAGAAGAGGAGGTGATCCACAGTCTGTGACTCTTCCCGGTAGTGAGTCAGGAAGTAGGGACAGGGTCTTGTACTCCAAGCAGTGTCTGTAGTCTGTGTAGTATAAAAACTGGACAGGAGAAGAGGAGGTGATCCACAGTCTGTGACTCTTCCCGGCAGTGAGTCAGGAAGTAGGGACAGGGTCTTGTACTCCAAGCAGTGTCTGTAGCCTGTGTAGTATAAAAGCTGGACAGGAGAAGAGGAGGTGATCCACAGTCTGTGTCTCTTCCCGGCAGTGAGTCAGGAAGTAGGGACAGGGTCTTGTACTCCAAGCAGTGTCTGTAGCCTGTGTAGTATAAAAGATGGACAGGAGAAGAGGAGGTGATCCACAGTCTGTGACTCTTCCCGGCAGTGAGTCAGGAAGTAGGGACAGGGTCTTGTACTCCAAGCAGTGTCTGTAGCCTGTGTAGTATAAAAGATGGACAGGAGAAGAGGAGGTGATCCACAGTCTGTGTCTCTTCCCGGCAGTGAGTCAGGAAGTAGGGACAGGGTCTTGTACTCCAAGCAGTGTCTGTAGCCTGTGTAGTATAAAAGATGGACAGGAGAAGAGGAGGTGATCCACAGTCTGTGTCTCTTCCCGGCAGTGAGTCAGGAAGTAGGGACAGGGTCTTGTACTCCAAGCAGTGTCTGTAGCCTGTGTAGTATAAAAGATGGACAGGAGAAGAGGAGGTGATCCACAGTCTGTCTCTCTTCCCGGCAGTGAGTCAGGAAGTAGGGACAGGGTCTTGTACTCCAAGCAGTGTCTGTAGCCTGTGTAGTATAAAAGATGGACAGGAGAAGAGGAGGTGATCCACAGTCTGTCTCTCTTCCCGGCAGTGAGTCAGGAAGTAGGGACAGGGTCTTGTACTCCAAGCAGTGTCTGTAGCCTGTGTAGTACAAAATCTGGACAGGAGAAGAGGAGGTGATCCACAGTCTGTGTCTCTTCCCGGCAGTGAGTCAGGAAGTAGGGACAGGGTCTTGTACTCCAAGCAGTGTCTGTAGCCTGTGTAGTATAAAAGATGGACAGGAGAAGAGGAGGTGATCCACAGTCTGTGTCTCTTCCCGGCAGTGAGTCAGGAAGTAGGGACAGGGTCTTGTACTCCAAGCAGTGTCTGTAGCCTGTGTAGTATAAAAGATGGACAGGAGAAGAGGAGGTGATCCACAGTCTGTGTCTCTTCCCGGCAGTGAGTCAGGAAGTAGGGACAGGGTCTTGTACTCCAAGCAGTGTCTGTAGCCTGTGTAGTATAAAAGATGGACAGGAGAAGAGGAGGTGATCCACAGTCTGTGTCTCTTCCCGGCAGTGAGTCAGGAAGTAGGGACAGGGTCTTGTACTCCAAGCAGTGTCTGTAGCCTGTGTAGTATAAAAGATGGACAGGAGAAGAGGAGGTGATCCACAGTCTGTGTCTCTTCCCGGCAGTGAGTCAGGAAGTAGGGACAGGGTCTTGTACTCCAAGCAGTGTCTGTAGCCTGTGTAGTATAAAAGATGGACAGGAGAAGAGGAGGTGATCCACAGTCTGTGACTCTTCCCGGTAGTGAGTCAGGAAGTAGGGACAGGGTCTTGTACTCCAAGCAGTGTCTGTAGCCTGTGTAGTATAAAAGATGGACAGGAGAAGAGGAGGTGATCCACAGTCTGTGTCTCTTCCCGGCAGTGAGTCAGGAAGTAGGGACAGGGTCTTGTACTCCAAGCAGTGTCTGTAGCCTGTGTAGTATAAAAGATGGACAGGAGAAGAGGAGGTGATCCACAGTCTGTGTCTCTTCCCGGCAGTGAGTCAGGAAGTAGGGACAGGGTCTTGTACTCCAAGCAGTGTCTGTAGCCTGTGTAGTATAAAAGATGGACAGGAGAAGAGGAGGTGATCCACAGTCTGTCTCTCTTCCCGGCAGTGAGTCAGGAAGTAGGGACAGGGTCTTGTACTCCAAGCAGTGTCTGTAGCCTGTGTAGTACAAAATCTGGACAGGAGAAGAGGAGGTGATCCACAGTCTGTGTCTCTTCCCGGCAGTGAGTCAGGAAGTAGGGACAGGGTCTTGTACTCCAAGCAGTGTCTGTAGCCTGTGTAGTATAAAAGACTGGACAGGAGAAGAGGAGGTGATCCACAGTCTGTGTCTCTTCCCGGCAGTGAGTCAGGAAGTAGGGACAGGGTCTTGTACTCCAAGCAGTGTCTGTAGCCTGTGTAGTATAAAAGACTGGACAGGAGAAGAGGAGGTGATCCACAGTCTGTGACTCTTCCCGGCAGTGAGTCAGGAAGTAGGGACAGGGTCTTGTACTCCAAGCAGTGTCTGTAGCCTGTGTAGTACAAAAACTGGACAGGAGAAGAGGAGGTGGTCCACAGTCTGTGACTCTTCCCGGCAGTGAGTCAGGAAGTAGGGACAGGGTCTTGTACTCCAAGCAGTGTCTGTAGCCTGTGTAGTACAAAAACTGGACAGGAGAAGAGGAGGTGGTCCACAGTCTGTGACTCTTCCCGGAGGTGAGTCAGGAAGTAGAGACAGGGTCTTGTACTCCAAGCAGTGTCTGTAGCCTGTGTAGTACAAAAACTGGACAGGAGAAGAGGAGGTGGTCCACAGTCTGTGACTCTTCCCGTGGGTGAGTCAGGAAGTAGAGACAGGGTCTTGTACTCCAAGCAGTGTCTGTAGCCTGTGTAGTACAAAAACTGGACAGGAGAAGAGGAGGTGGTCCACAGTCTGTGACTCTTCCCGGCAGGTGAGTCAGGAAGTAGGGACAGGGTCTTGTACTCCAAGCAGTGTCTGTAGCCTGTGTAGTACAAAAACTGGACAGGAGAAGAGGAGGTGATCCACAGTCTGTGACTTTTCCCAGCTGGGAGTCAGGATGTTGAGCTGAAGTCTTGTACTCCAAGCAGCTGTCTGTAGCCTGTGTAGTATAGAATCTGGACAGGAGAAGAGGAGGTGATCCACAGTCTGTGACTTTTCCCGGCTGGGAGTCAGGAAGTTGAGCTGAAGTCTTGTACTCCAAGCAGCTGTCTGTAGCCTGTGTAGTATAGAATCTGGACAGGAGAAGAGGAGGTGATCCACAGTCTGTGACTCTTCCCGGCATTGAGTCAGGAAGTAGGGACAGGGATGAAGTCTTGTACTCCAAGCAGCTGTCTGTAGCCTGTGTAGTATAGAATCTGGACAGGAGAAGAGGAGGTGATCCACAGTCTGTGACTCTTCCCGGCATTGAGTCAGGAAGTAGGGGCAGGGATGAAGTCTTGTACTCCAAGCAGTGTCGGTAGCCTGTGTAGTATAGAATCTGGACAGGAGAAGAGGAGGTGGTTCACAGTCTGTGACTCTTCCCAACAGTGAGGACATGTTGGATCTCTATGCCAGAGATGTGCTAGAACGTGGTCTATATATACTTATTTGAATACTATATATAAGTACACCCTATGTATTTGTTTATATTGTAGCGAAGTATCTTTTATTTTAATACAAGATTATCTATTTCGTTATTTACTCTGTGAACTTCTATCATTATTATCTTTTGTTTATCATTCATTGTTTGTTCTTGCCTCAAATAAATTGCTGTGTTATCCTGAAGTTGGGTCTTCCCTAATTTTCCACGTGGCAATACTTTAACTTCTGTACCCTATATATTTGGGCGATTTCTTGTATCATGTGTTCTCCTATAGAGAAGCTTTGGTGCCTGAAAGCAAGAGATTTGAGAATTAAAATGTTTTAGAAAGAATCTTATCGCCGGAATCCTGATATTTTCACCTTAATAAGACTTTTAAATCGTTCTCTATTGCAACGTATGCCCATTATAACTACCCTAACCAAGTACTTAGTTCTAGGCCGGGTTTATATAGACAGAATTAGTTAAAATCAGAATCATGCAATATCACAATGGTAACCCATCTGTTATGAATATTCAAAACTATTATAGACGCGTATGATTCTTTTAAAAATTAAACAATTTCTACTGTCCTTACTGCAATGGAAAAATTAAAGAGAGGGCCTGGCTCATTTAATTTTTCCATTGCAGTAAGGGCAGTAGAGATTGTTTAATTTTTTAAAAATTCATACGCGTCTATAATAGTTTTGAATATTCATAACAATGGTAAGGTGGGTAAATTTGTCCATGAGTGTATACATACTTGGTTATTTCGTGTGTCTTCAATAAAGGTCACTGTAATATATTCCAGAGTTATTGTCTGAATCCCGATATACATGCTACAAGGTACAACTTCCTTAAGGTTTGTCCATGCGTGTATACATACTTGGTTATTTCGTGTGTCTTCAATAATGGTCACTGTAATATATTTTAGAGTTATTGGCTCTATCCCGATATACATTCTAAAAGGTGCAACTTCCATAGGTTTTGTCCATGAGTGTATACACACTTGGTTATCTCGTGTATCTTCAATAAAGGTCACTGTGATATATTTCAGAGTTATTGTGTGAATCCCGATATACATGTCGAAAGGTACAACTACCTTAAGTTTTGTCCATGAGTGTATATTGGTTATCTCGTGTGTCTCCAATAAAGGTCACTGTAATATATTTTAGTGTTATTGGCTCTATCCCGATATACATTCTAAAAGGTACAACTTCCATAGGTTTTGTCCATGAGTGTATACACACTTGGTTATCTCGTGTATCTTCAATAAAGGTCACTGTAATATATTCCAGAGTTATTGTCTCTATCCCGATATACATGCTACAAGGTAGAACATTCTTAAATTTTGTCCATGTGTGTATACATACTTGGTTATTTCGTGTGTCTTCAATAAAGGTCACTGTAATATATTTTAGTGTTATTGGCTCTATCCCGATATACATTCTAAAAGGTACAACTTCCATAGGTTTTGTCCATGAGTGTATACACACTTGGTTATCTCGTGTATCTTCAATAAAGGTCACTGTAATATATTTCAGAGTTATTGTCTCTATCCCGATATACATGCTACAAGGTACAACTTTCTTAAATTTTGTCCATGTGTGTATACATACTTGGTTATTTCGTGTGTCTTCAATAAAGGTCACTGTAATATTTTTCAGATATTTATTGTCTGAATCCTGATACACATGCTAAAAGGTACAACTTCCTTAACTTTTGTTTATGAGTATTTTTGGTAGCATGGAGAGATAAAGTTTTTTCGTGGCAGAAAATCTGTCGAGATTGCTGATGGAGTAGTTACAAATGCATAGGTTAGTCTATGGATACTGTGCTAGCTGAGTTAGTTATTGCGGGCGACGCTTTTTGGAAGCACAGTGAGACTGGGATAAGTTTTAGAATGTGCGGCAGACTTAGCTTCTTGGTCCTCGCAACTATACAGTTGTTGTCTTTTACCCAGAAAGTTATCTATTAGGTGTAGGATATAGGTTACTGGTGATTTCTGCAAAGAGGTGGTTCTTCGGTGACCAAGGACTGTATTTATAGAAAGATCCGATACGTAATCTGCGGTAATTTTGAAATTATCTTGTTGGAAGATCTGGGTAGCTTTTGTTGCGTAAAGAACGGCCAAGAGTTCTGCTTAGAAGGCCGAATACTTGTGGCGGGGTTTGAGATGTATAGGACGTAGGGAGGTGGCAAGATCACTCCAACTTCTTCTGCAGATTGGAATCCATCAATATACATGGTGGTGACATCTTATCTTGAGGAGATTTTTTAAAACTAAATTTCCTTCGGGAAAGCGGATAGGGAACATTGAAGGAATTGGGAAATATTCAAATGGGCCAATATTTAGGGTTTTTAATCATTCAAAGTGGGTTTTTATGTGGAAACCAAGAATGGGGAAGTCTGTCAAGATAATATCTGGTACTGTAGGTGTTCTGATATACTTTTCAATGTGTATATATTTATATAAAGAAATAATATTTATTGAGAAATAAATTTTTTAGAGCAATAAGCTTCTTAAAGTGTTAAAAACTTTGTGTAATTTTTCAGTTCGAAAAATCTTTTATTAAACCTAATAATAAAAAACTTAATGAAAATTGTTTAATAATTTTTAGAAAATCGAATTAAAAATACATTATATAAATATTTTTATATTATAGAAAAATATCGCCAATTTTTATTTTCTAATTTATCAATAATTAACCATCCATCTTAAAATGTTAATATTGTAATTAAAATCTATTACGTTTTTGTTTGGTGTAATAAAAACAAGGCTTGTGTCACCAAAATTAATACACCGGGGACATTTATTAGGTGAAATACAATTATGGAAGGAAAACAAAATGGCGGATTCAGCAGCAGACATCGTAATCTCGAGAAAAAGCTCATTTGCGGCTATTAATATTTAAATTGAAGCCTAATTAAAAATTCACCTTGTCATAAGCCTGCCTTCCTATAATATAATCAGCTCATTGTGATGCCATTCCATTAATTTTTCAAACGCAGAATTACACAAGTTTTCGCTTTTTAAAAAAAAATATTTGCCAACGATTAATAATGAAAACATATCTCTTAGTAAATTATGCTTTGGAATTTTTTTGTCATCAAATTTTGATGAGTTGCCAGAATGTCATCTTTTCTTATATCGCTTTTTTACATTATCCTATCTTTTTTTTTTGCTCATCTCTAGTACACGTGGTACAGGCCATGATAATCATGGTGGGTAGAAGTATACGACTGCTTTTACTGTAAATGCACCACATGTCTACACATGTGAAAAGCAGTTCGACTTTGCACTTAAAAATTTGCTTAAGCCCCGTTTGGTTACTTGCATTCGCTGGTGGAGTTGGACTTTTTGCAAGAATCGGAGACCATTAGAGCTTTTTTTATCAGAAAAAAAGTGCCCAATTACCTTATTCAAATGGAAAATTGTCTTTTCGGAACTTAATACAGCGGCAACGGTCAATAGATGGCGTCTAATTTTTATTCTGTATTTAACCTTATATAGGAATATTGTAATACAGATCCAAGTATTTTTATTTCCAGTAAATAAACGTATATTAAATTCAATACCTTTTGTAGATATATCTTAAATTATACAGCAACAAATATATTTTAAAAACTGATAATTTTTATTATGTTGATTGTACATATTGCCAGACACTTCTTTCTTTTGTACACAGTTCTTTTTTTCTCGTTTTTTTCCCTTTATTTCTCATTGTTAACATCATATGACTATTCTATTCACGGCCTAGAATTATTATATATATATGCATAGACAAATGGCATAGATGTATAACAGCGCAAGTATCCCTAGGGGGACATAGCGCTTTAAATTGAAATAAAATTTTAAAAAATAAGGTAGTTTCAATCTCAATCTCTCTCTAAAATCGTTTATTATTGTTCAATAATTTTAAATTTAATTTTATATTTGTGAAACTACATGCTTTATGTGCATGTGTTCGTGTATAGAAAAATTGTTCCTTTTAAATATATTATTAATAGACTACATTGGTGTTCCATATTTGGGTGATATACACAATTTTTCAATGAATACAACCCACTCTTTGCCAGGAGGATATTGACCTATAAAAATGAAGGTAGCATATACCATCAAAATAGACTTCAAAGCTTCAAGGCAGTACAATTGTTTAATATTGTAACATAGTACACCTATGTACTAGAGCGCCATCTGTTATCAAATTATAAAACTATTTTAGAGGCGTAATATTCTTTTTAAAATAAAACAATTTCTACTGTCCTTACTGCGATGGAAAAATTAAAGGGAGGGCCTGGCTCATCAGTGGTGAACCCTCCCAGCGGTTTCGCCAGTTTATATATTTATAATTATATTTAATTCTGCTGTCCTAAAAGCTTATGTCCATAGTTCTTCTAAAATACCCATTCCAAGAGTCTTACAACAGTCACCTATAAAAGGAAGTTCCAAAAATGCAATATAACAGCGGTATGGTAGATTAAACTGGCGAAACCGCTGGGAGGGTTCACCACTGATGAGCCAGGCCCTCCCTTTAATTTTTCCATCGCAGTAAGGACAGTAGAAATTGTTTTATTTTAAAAAGAATATTACGCCTCTAAAATAGTTTTATAATTTGATAACAGATGGCGCTCTAGTACATCGTAACATTATTGTTCTAATATTTGTTAGGAAACCAATTCTTTCCTAGTCTACCAATCGAGCAGAGTAAAACACTACACCTCTCAGAAAATTAACACCTTTAATTTCCTTTCATGACTAACTAATTTACATCATTAAAAACCAATTTATATACATGTAAAATCGTCCAGTCATCTGGTCAAAATATAAATAAACTAATCTAGGAAAAAACAACTTATAAAATCCTAACAATGCCCCCCCATTTTAAAGTTGTTTTCATACCCTCATCGGAGGCCTAGAGTGGTCAAGATCCTGGTTAGGTCTTCGTTTAACACCCCCCGGCAAGTCAACATCCCATACTCTGTGTTCCCGAAGTGATGCCATTTCACACTCTATAGACCTCAGCCGATTTTGTGCTTTGCGCATATTAAGCGCCTCCTCGTATGATGACGGCATTTCATCTTGATGGCTCTTATGTTCAACTATCCCACGGTGGAAGGCTGATCTACAATACTCCTTCTGTCTAGCCGCAATTCTTGAAGATCTTCTTGGGATTCTAGTTTCATTCTGGCCTTCCTCTTCGTCTTCTCTCCTCAGTTCTTCGTCTTCACAGGCCTGCTCTTCATCCTCTTTTCGTTCTAAGTTATTCAGATCTTTCTCTACCGATATTGTTTCCTCATCAGTCACTGAATATCCTCTTGGAATCGCAGCTTCATTTTGGTATTCCCCTTCATCTTCCTTCTTTAGTTCTTCCACTGTATAGATTCTTCCTCTTCTATTAGATTTCAAAATTAACCCGCCATCACTTCCAAAAACAGAGGCCTTGCCATTCTGGAATAATACCTTGTTTCCTTTTTCCTCAATCCTTCCAACAGACAAAATATTTCCGTCCAATTCAGGAACGTATAAAACGTTTTCCAAGAACAAGGTTTCACCTCCATATTCGTGACCGAGTTTGATGGTTACATCACCCATCTCTGATACTTTTATTTCCTCATTGTTAGCCATTTCTACTGAAGTTGAAATACTTTTTGTGTTCGTCAATTTCAGTCTGTTCGACGTCATATGTTCAGTAGCTCCACTGTCCAGAAACCAGATATTCTGCGAATTATTGTTTTTAAAGTTGTTCGCAAATAGGACCTTATGAGTTAGGTCTAGCGTACCTTGTTTCAGCATACCTTCGCTAATTCTCCTTGAGGAGTTGGCAAATCTGCAATTCCTAGCTATGTGCCCTAATCTGCCACAACTGAAACACCTTATCTGCCTGGAGATACCTTCGCTAATTCTCCTTGAGGAGTTGGCAAATCTGCAATTCTTTGCTATGTGTCCTAACCTGCCACAACTGAAACACCTTATCTGCCTCGGGTAGTTATAATTTTCCCTTTTCCCTTCCGTCCACGTATTATGATAATTCCTTGGTTGATCATATTCAAATATTTTTCGCTCTTGACATGGTGATTTGCATGTATCCTCTTTTCTTCTTACCGCAAAAGCGCAATTAGGATCTTCTTGAGGAATTTGACGCTGTTTCTGTCTTTTTTCTTCTAAAAGTAATTTGGATTTAACCACACTAGTAGATAGCTTCTCTTCTTGCTGTTCCAAACTGAGAATCAGCGGCTCGTAGCTCTTTGGTAATCCCAATAACATAATTAACGCCAATTCGCCATCCCCAAATCTATGGTGGCACTTTGCTAATTTTCTATGGCATTCCATTATTCTCGCGAAATATTCCTTCATGTCTTCGTCATTTCTTTTGACAATATTGAAAAATTCTCTCAGTAACTGTAATATGTGCAGCAAGCCATATTTTGTGTGGATATCCTCCAGTATCTGCCAAGCATCAATCGCTCGCTTGCAATCACCGATATCATCTAGGAATGAATCCTCAACTGCTAGTAATATGACAGATAATGCCAAACTATCTTTCCGCTTCTGTTTTTCTGAAGTTTCCCTAGGAAAGCCAGGCTCAATCGCATCCCATATGTCCTTCTGGATCAAAATAGATTTAGTTCTTATGGCCCAGGTATAATAATTATTCCCATCTAGTTTAGGTATTCTTAACTCGTCAGCCATTGATATTTCTAGGTATGCAAATCTGACAAAAAATTATAACTCAAAGCTTTTTTCTTCTTCTTCGTTGCACAAAGTTCAGTCTTTAAATCACTCAAATTTCTTATAATCAAATTCTATTCTCTATCTTTGTTAGCCTAACAAACTTTTCTTCTTTGGCTTTCCCTTTTAGCTTTTTCTTCTTTACTTTCTTCAGCTTTAACTTCTAGCTTTTTCTTCTTTAGCCTAAACTTCTAATTTCTCTCTACGGCGCAGTGGAAGCGTTCTGCTGAGGTGTTCTTGGAACTGTAAGCTGTCGTTTGATGCCATTTTCATTGAGGAATTTATTAAATTCGCCGTTAACATATTCCGTCCCATTATCACTTCTTAAGACTTTGATTTTTCTGCTGTGGTAATTCTCAACACTGTTCTTATATTCTTTAAATCTTTCTAGTACCTCTGATTTAGACCTCATAAAATATACTGTAGTGTAATTAGTGAAAATTTGGTTTCCTAACAGGTTATGGGCCCAGCAGAACGCTTCCACTGCGCCGTAGAAAGAATTTAGAACTGAAGAAAGAAAATTTGAAATTTATGTTAAGCTAAAGAAGAAACAGCTGAAGTTAAAGCTGAAGGGAAAGCCAAAGAAGAAAAGTTTGTTAGGCTAACTAAGATAGAGAATAGAATTTGATTATAAGAAATTTGAGTGATTTACAGACTGAACTTTGTGCAACGAAGAAGAAGAAAAAAGCTTTGAGTTATAATTTTTTGTCAGATTTGCATACCTAGAAATATCAATGGCTGACGAGTTAAGAATACCTAAACTAGATGGGAATAATTATTATACCTGGGCCATAAGAACTAAATCTATTTTGATCCAGAAGGACATATGGGATGCGATTGAGCCTGGCTTTCCTAGGGAAACTTCAGAAAAACAGAAGCGGAAAGATAGTTTGGCATTATCTGTCATATTACTAGCAGTTGAGGATTCATTCCTAGATGATATCGGTGATTGCAAGCGAGCGATTGATGCTTGGCAGATACTGGAGGATATCCACACAAAATATGGCTTGCTGCACATATTACAGTTACTGAGAGAATTTTTCAATATTGTCAAAAGAAATGACGAAGACATGAAGGAATATTTCGCGAGAATAATGGAATGTCATAGAAAATTAGCAAAGTGCCACCATGGATTTGGGGATGGCGAATTAGCTTTGATTATGCTATTGGGATTACCAAAGAGTTACGAGCCGCTGATTCTCAGTTTAGAACAGCAAGAAGAGAAGCTATCTACTAGTGTGGTAAAATCCAAGTTACTTTTAGAAGAAAAAAGACAGAAACAGCGTCAAATTCCTCAAGAAGATCTTAATTGCGCTTTTGCGGTAAGAAGAAAAGAGGATACATGCAAATCACCATGTCAAGAGCGAAAAATATTTGAATATGATCAACCAAGGAATTATTATAATACGTGGACGGAAGGGAAAAGGGAAAATTATAACTACCCGAGGCAGATAAGGTGTTTCAGTTGTGGCAGGTTAGGACACATAGCAAGGAATTGCAGATTTTCCAACTCCTCAAGGAGAATTAGCGAAGGTATCTCCAGGCAGATAAGGTGTTTCAGTTGTGGCAGATTAGGGCACATAGCTAGGAATTGCAGATTTGCCAATTCCTCAAGGAGATTTAGCGAAGGTATGCTGAAACAAGGTACGCTAGACCTGACTCATAAGGTCCTATTTGCGAACAACTTTAAAAACAATAATTCGCAGAATATCTGGTTTCTGGACAGTGGAGCTACTGAACATATGACGTCGAACAGACTGAAATTGACGAACACAAAAAGTATTTCAACTTCAGTAGAAATGGCTAACAATGAGAAAATAAAAGTATCAGAGATGGGTGATGTAACAATCAAACTCGGTCACGAATATGGAGGTGAAACCTTGTTCTTGGAAAACGTTTTATACGTTCCTGAGTTAGACGGAAATATTTTGTCTGTTGGAAGGATTGATGAAAGAGGAAACAAAGTATTATTCCAGAATGGCAAGGCCTCTGTTTTTGGAAGTGATGGCGGGTTAATTTTGAAATCTAATAGAAGAGGAAGAATCTATACAGTGGAAGAACTAAAGAAGGAAGATGAAGGGGAATACCAAAATGAAGCTGCGATCCCAAGAGGATATTCAGGGACTGATGGGGAAACAATATCGGTAGAGAAAGATCTGAATAACTTAGAACGAAGAGAGGATGAAGAGCAGGCCTATGAAGACGAAGCACTGAGGAGAGAAGACGAAGGCCAGAATGAGACTATAATCCCAAGAAGATCTTCAAGAATTGCGGCTAGGCAGAAGGAGTATTGTAGATCAGCCTTCCACCGTGGGATAGTTGAACATAAGAGCCATCAAGATGAAATGCCGTCATTATACGAGGAGGCGCTTAATATGCCCAAAGCACAAAATCGGCTGAGGTCTATAGAGTGTGAAATGGCATCACTTCGGGAACACAGAGTATGGGATGTTGACTTGCCGGGTGGTGTTAAACGAAGACCTAACCAGGATCTTGACCACTCTAGGCCTCCGATGAGGGTATGAAAACAACTTTAAAATGGGGGGGCATTGTTAGGATTTTATAAGTTGTTTTTTCCTAGATTAGTTTATTTATATTTTGACCAGATGACTGGACGATTTTACATGTATATAAATTGGTTTTTAATGATGTAAATTGGTTAGTTATGAAAGGAAATTAAAAGTGTTGATTTTCTGAGAGGTGTTGTGTTTGACTCTGCTCGATTGGTAGACTAGGAAAGTATTTGGATTCCTAACATATATTTATAATTATATTTAATTCTGCTGTCCTAAAAGCTTATGTCCATAGTTCTTCTAAAATACCCATTCCAAGAGTCTTACAACAGTCACCTATAAAAGGAAGTTCCAAAAATGCAATATAACAGCGGTATGGTAGATTAAACTGGCGAAACCGCTGGGAGGGTTCACCACTGATGAGCCAGGCCCTCCCTTTAATTTTTCCATCGCAGTAAGGACAGTAGAAATTGTTTTATTTTAAAAAGAATATTACGCCTCTAAAATAGTTTTATAATTTGATAACAGATGGCGCTCTAGTACATCGTAACATTATTGTTCTAATAAAAGACACAATTTGATATTTGCGGAAGAGCGATTGCTCGAAGCATATTATATATTTATAATTATATTTAATTCTGATGTCCTAAAAGCTTATGTCCATAGTTCTTCTAAAATACCCATTCCAAGAGTCTTACAACAGTCACCTATAAAAGGAAGTTCCAAAAATGCAATATAACAGCGGTATGGTAGATTAAACTGGCGAAACCGCTGGGAGGGTTCACCACTGATGAGCCAGGCCCTCCCTTTAATTTTTCCATCGCAGTAAGGACAGTAGAAATTGTTTTATTTTAAAAAGAATATTACGCCTCTAAAATAGTTTTATAATAGTACACCTATCCCCCGGTACTTGTTTTACACGTTTTCGCTTTTACACGGTTTTCCAAATAAGTTTTTTTGTTGTTGTTGTTTTTATCGCACTATACTAACTGCTACTGTGATTGAACACATGCGCTGTGTACACATCTCACGAGGAATCCCGAGCTTATGTGCTGACTACATATTTTAACCTGTCAATGCATTTTATTTTTATTTCTGTGTACACCTATCCCCCGATTTACACCTTTTTCTCAGGAACGTATCTACCGTGTAAATCGGGGGATAGGTGTATTTATTAATTTTATTTATGTAACAAAGTATTTATTAATTTTTATTATTTTTTTATTAGCAGAGTGGTCATTTTTTCATGTTTATATCTGGCGACTCTGTAAATTCCCCCCGTGGCTTATATTTTGTTTACACTTCATAGTTTGTCCTTCCCTGAAATGAATTTTGTTTTCTCCTGAAGTTTTTGTCTTCCCTAATTTTCCACGTGGCAATATTAACCCACGTAAAAGACAAAACCTTCCCTCATTCTCTCAATGACTATTATAACTCTCTCTAATATATTTATCTTCATATAATCTTATTTATTCCTATTTATGATACATTAGCGCGCCATCTGTTATTAAAATCCGAAACTATTATAGACATGTATGATTCTTTTTAAAGATTAAACAATTACTACTGCACACTTACTGTAGAGGGAGGGCAATACAGTAAGGACAGTAGAAATTGTTTACTTTTTAAAAATAAACATACGCGTCTATTATAGTTTCGAATTTATATTTATATTTATTCTGTATTTAACCTTATATAATCTTATATGGACATTGAAATAAATTAGTTTCAATCTCAATCTTTCTCTCTAATTCATCGACCTGCCCACTCTGTGGGAAAGAACTCTCGCAGTCCATCGGTGGCGGAGTCTTTCCCGCGGTGGGCGCCACCAATGAAGACTTCTATATTTTATATATATATATATGTATATTTATCAATTATTTATATATTTTATCTATTTATTCATATATTTATCATTATATAATCTTATTTATTCATATTTAATCTGTATATAACCTTATATAATCTTATATGGACATTGTAAATAAAGTAGTTTCAATCTCAATTTCACACAAAAACATATCGAAGTTATGGTTATTATAATCGGTAAAAGTAAAAAGGGATAAACGCTATGAAGAGAAGGTTGGTAATAATTATCAGAGCAATTATTGCGCGCGCATTCTAGTCAATGATAGTTATAATAATAATAGTAGTAAGCGGAGAACCTATAATTAAGGAATAGTTGAATACATTAGCGGGGTGAAAACAAAGGTAATAGCTCCAGGCTTCACATTTTGTCCTTCTCCCTGGCTTCTAAAGTTATGGCAGTTTGTCTACTGCCCCAACTGTGGTCTGGAGTTTCCCTTCTTCGGTCGTTGACTTGAATCTGTTCTCTTCTTTGTCATATCACCCAAATCTCACTATTTTATAAAATCCCGTTGTTATATATAACTGTTATCCCATAGCCACTCTTCTATATCAAAATTCGAAACTATTTTAAAAGCGTAAGATTTTTTTTGAAATAAAACAATTTCTACAGCCCTTACTGCAATGCAAAAATTAAAGGGAGGGGCCTGGCTCATCAGTGGTGAACCCTCTCAGCGGTTTCGCCAGTTTAATCTACCATACCGATGTTATATTGCATTTTTGGAACTTCCTTTTATAGTGATACTGTTGGTAGACTCTTGGAATGGGTATTTTAGAAGAACTATGGACATAAGCTTTGTGAGGACAGTAGAATTACATACATTTATAAATATATATATAATAAAAAATATAAATAAACTCTTTTATATATTCCACAATAGTTGACGAATTTATTAATTTTAACTTGAAGTATATAGATATCGTTCAACCAGCACGCATTCACCATGCACGTATATTTTCAAAAGTTTTTTTTTCACATTAGAAATAAAGTGATATATTTTTCTATCAATATATCATAAGTATTTTAAAAATGTAAATAATAAATACCGCAGTCACCGTTCGGAGGAGATTAATAGAATCCCCGAATTTCGTGGTCTATTTGGATGAGGAAAGCAAAGACTAGAACGTGGCTGATTCCACACTCGCCTGTTCAGTGATTCGCTAACCATGACGTATACACAAAGGAACGTGTGGTCATTGGACATGTGTCGGACCTGGAGGCTGTTGTTGGGTGCTGCGCTGCCTGGAGTATAGGAGCTCCATCTATTATTTCTTCCTGTGGTGAATCTGTATAAGACCGGTGGTATTAATAAAGCTTTGTGTGTGTGAATAATGTATATATAAAAATAGTATTTATCATTAATTTGTTAACGTGATACTCCTGTTAAAGGACTGACAAGTCCGAAAGCTTGAAAAAAAAAGTTGAACAAGAAACTTAACCTTGGAAGCTTTATTTATTTTATAACATATAATTGTATAAAGAGCAAACCTTCCTCTTTTAAAAGTAAATTAAATTTAATTGCCATCTATCGTTAAAATTTTACACAAATAAATTTACTGGCAATGCACTTCTTTTAAATATCATCAAATATTATCTCTACAGACCTTACTGCAATGATATAAGTTATTGAATGAGAGGGCTTGGCTCATCAGTAGTGAACCCTCTCAGCGGTTTCGCCAAATTAATCTCTAGACAGCTCTACTATTGTATTGGATTGGTTTGGAATATACCCTGTATTTTCTATGGAAGGCAGCTTAGGGGTGTTTAGTGAACTATGGACATAAGCTTATAGGTCTGTAGAGGTACATACAATTTTAAAAGTGTAAAAGAAAAACACCATGATCATAATTACACAGGTCAAAGATGGTTGATTTAACCACAAAAGGTAATTTCATTTTATGATAAAATAAAGCTTCCAGGGTTAAGTTTCTTGTTCAACTTTTTATTTTCAAGCTTTCAGACTTGTCAGTCCTTTAACAGGAGTATCACGATAATAAATTGATGATAAATACTATTTTTATATATAAATTATTATTTACATTTTTAAAATATTAATGATATTGAAAGGGGGAGAAAAATATATCACATTCTTTCTTTTGAACGAAATTTCGAAATTTATATTTTAAGGAGAATTTCGATTTTTCGTTCAAAAGAAACACATGCGGAATAATTTTCAAATGTCGTTCTACAAACATAAGCCGTATTATATTGTATTATATATTACACTCTTTGTGTGTTGTGTATTGTGCTTCTTTAAGAATATCTTAAATCTCACTTTATTATAAAACGGCCATTCTTACACGTATCCATCTATAATCTCTTGAATTTAATTTTATTTTTAAGTACATTTATCTGAATGAAAATGTCTATATCTACTTTTAAATAAGTTATTAGTCTTCTTCTTTCTTATCTCCACATTGGGTGAAGTAGAATGCGTCTGCTTCTGTCATTAAGACAGAACATGGAGTACAAACGCTGCTCATCCTGTATCCCTGGATTAGGAGCCCTTACAGGGTACTATCATCCGGGCCAGCTGAACCCAGGTTTTTTAGTTTGTTACTGCTCCCCCTCCTCCTTTTTCATCCGGGCTTGGGATCGGCAAAGGCGGAGTTATAATTATAAGTTATTAGTAAAGGTGTCAAATGATATAGTTTTTCATTATTGTGCTCACAGTACTCTGATTAATTTTCAAGCTACCTATTATTATGGAATTGTTCAATATACACTCATGGACAAAACTTAAGGAAGTTGTACCTTTTAGCATGTATATTAGTATTCAGACAATAACTCTGAAAGATATTACAGTGACCTTTATTGAAGACACACGAGATAACTACAATCATGGACAAAACTTAAGGAAGATGTACCTTTTAGCATGTATTTCGGGATTCAGACAATAACTCTGAAAGATACACTCATGGACAAAACTTAAGGAAGTTGTACCTTTTAGCCTAGATGAAGATGGTGTGCAGGCTTCAACGATAAAACTTCTACAATCATACTTTGATAATAGAAGAATAAGATTTAGATTTTCCTCAACTGAAATTAATAAGAAACTAAGTAAAGGATGTCCACAGGGAGGACCACTGTCTCCCACATTATGGAATATTCTTATTAATGAAATACTGAATAATAGTCTGGATGATAATTGTGAAACAATAGGATATGCAGATGATATTACGTTAATATGTTGGAATAAAACTCCTGAACAACTAAGAAAGACAATAGATAATGTATTAAGAAAAATCAATAAGTGGTGTGAAAGTCGTAAATTAAAATTGTCAGATGAAAAAACAAAAATATTATATTTATATAAATGCAATAGCGATATAATAGTCTCAGGTAGCAAGTTAATTAAACCGGTTGAAGAACTTAAGATCCTAGGAGTGACTATTAAAAATCACCGAGTCAGAAGCAAACTGGACTTTACGCCTCACGTTAATGAAATGATCATAAAAGTAACTAGAGCTAGTGGATACCTATTTGGCCTGACAAAGAAAGCATGGGGTCTATACTTTAGACGAAGACTGATATTGTATAAGACATTATATCGAAGTACAATTACTTATGGTTATTCAGTATGGTATCCATTCATAAACAAAAAGTCTAAGGACAAACTAAATTCTCTTCAATATAAAATATTAAAACATTGTATACAGGCCTACAGTACAACATCATCGGACTGTACACACATACTTGCACAAGTCCCCAAACTTACTGATTATATTGAATCTAACATGTTGAAAACCGAAATAAATTACAACCGATTTGACTCTTCAAGCAGGACTATAATTTCTAATTATATAAGGGAAAAAATGCAGAAATACTATGAGAAGACTAATACCATTTTCAAGTCCTTCTTCACTGACTCCCAAATACCCAAATATGTCAAGCCAAATTTTTACAGTGTCCAATTTTTTACTGGACACGGTAACTTTAGATCATATTTGTACAAAGTCAGAAAGACGGATTCGCCTAAATGCTCATGTGGTGCAGAAGAAGAAAATCCTGTACATATTCTAACGGACTGTCGACTTGTAGAGGACTTGAGAGTCAAAAATCAAATAAATATAAATTGTCTAAATCAAATAGTTAATAATAGATATATGTATATAAATTTTAATAGATTTTGTAGAATGTTTTTAGTAATAGATAGCCTGGGCTGTAATAACTAATATATAGTTATATGCTGTAAATAGCTCTAAATTTCTGTTCTTATCTGTGATGTTCACTAATATTCATTATTGGGTAATTAAATCGTTAACTAACTGACAAATATGTTAATAATTTCTATTATATAATAACTAAAATCATATTAATAATTACTGTAAATAAGCTCCCAAACTTGTGTATGCATGCAAATATCCAAGACGGATATCGCGTGCTTTGTAAATGATAATAAATAAATAAATGTATATCGGGATTCAGACAATAACTCTGAAAGATACACTCATGGACAAAACTTAAGGAAGTTGTACCTTTTAGCATGTATATCGGTATTCAGACAATAACTCTGAAAAATATTACAGTGACCTTTATTGAAGACAGGCGAGATAACAAAGTGTGAACAAAATTGCCTTGTCTTCTTCTCCTTCTTCTTCTTGAAAAAAAAATAGACGACCGGCAACATCAACGATTTACTTCCTTAAGTTTTGTCCATGAGTGTAAATGCCCTTTTTAAATAAGTGATAATTAGAGATTTTAGGTTTTGTAGTATTTCTTGATTGTACGCGCTGGAGTTCATACAGTGTATTAGGAGATTAATTTTCTCAAAAGTTAACTATATTATTACAATTAACCTATACCTTAAAACCTTTGGGTTGTTCAATATGAGTATCTCTTTACCTATAAAAGAAAGATGTATCTACATCATAATGATTCATGAGCCATCAGTGCCCTAAAGTTATCAACTCTAACTACGGATGCTATTTCTGTATAATCGGGTTCATACTTTTGTCCACACCTGCCCAGAAGTCCTTCTCTACGTGACGGGCAGTAGAAGCAGTGCAAGTAAGTTAGGGACTGCCCTGTAGTACGGTGTCGTGAGCTCCGAGCCGCTACGGTAATCGTTAAGGCCTACAGGGGAGGAGGTAACCGGGATGCAAGAACCACAGGAGTCTACGAGTGTATCATCCCTGGCCCTGCTTCGCAGGGCCGAATCTCTTTTCTGTTAAGGCCTACAGAGAACTCTGTGGCTGAGTAACGGGGCAATGGCACCCTCCCTTTCCATGGAGCAACAAGACACCCCCACTTTAGTCCTACAGCCAAGAGCTCCAATCAATCCTTGCTATGTGTCTAGTGAAGTGTCCGAATTATGTTTAGTGAAAGATTTACTTACTTTTAATTTGATTGATTCTATCAAGGGGTCCAATACATGAGGTTGTTCTGATGAATCTTTCAGTCTAACTTCATGTCGCTTGGCTTTATCTATCCAACTTGCCTGAAATGTAGCTTGGCACCTGCAGCTCCAGAACACATGTTGGCTTGCATTAGATGTACTAAACAAAACCTTTGGGAGAGGCCGCTGCTTATTATCAAACAGCTTGAGGAGCACGGACTCATGTAGAGAATTGGTGAAAACTTTCACAGGGGGATAAGAAACAACAACAAGTAGAGACTTTGCCTCTTCGTATATATTGGGGATAGGAACTCTTGTGTTGTCTCCTGGTGGAAAATTTGGATCATTGAGAGTAGGTCATTTTCTTCATTCTACGTTTCATCACTTAAGTGAGATTCACGATGAAATTCTTGCATAGATTCATGTTTCAGATCATAATGTCGAGTTGGTAATCAATCAGCGTTCTGAATAGTTACTTCACCTACAGATATGAGGAATTTCCTTCAATATTTTCATTATCCAAATCAATAATCTTGTATGGTTTCTTCTTTCCTTTGATTCAGTAGCTCTGTTCCCTTTTTGCCGAAGAAATTGACCATAAAAGCAAAGGTCGCATCTCCCGTCATAATAAAACGTCAAGGCTAGACGTCATCTATTGACCTCTGCCACAAACTAGCGAACTCGGGTCGGTGACAGAAGCCATTTAACACCAGCTTTGGTAAACTTGAAGGCGTCTTGTGTTGACGTTCAATTTGACGGGAGAGTATTTCCAAAGCTGGTGTTGTGGCTTTGTCACTGACCCGTGTCCGTTAGTTTGTGTCGACGGTCAATAAATAACGTCTAGTTTTGTTGTTTAATTTGACGGGATAGACGAACTTTATTGATCAATTTCCTCCCGACAAATTTTTCATAAATTTTTATACGTCTCTAGTTTTAATACTAGAAAATTTCTGTAGATTTTTGATATATTATTAGCTTTTATCATGTTGGAGTACCCCATAAAAATACACCATTGTGTGATTTTATCTAATTTTGTTCTTTTGCCTTTGAGGAATCCATATATTTCTGCCAAACAGCTAGACTTGTAGGTGTTCTATTGTCGTCTTTTTCTTCCAGTAAATATTTCCTCTGGTGAGAACATTTTGTTGTGAATAGATACAGTTCTTTTTTATGTAAGATGGATATATTCATAAGTTAAGCCAAAATATTTTAGGCAAATCCTGCTTCAATCAAGATCGTTGATTTTCCTTCTATGAGATGAATACAGACCACTCTCTGATCTTTCTTTTTCTTCTATAAAATAGAAAGTTGTTTTTGTTTGTCTTAACTTAATGCATTTTGTTTTAAAGCATGAATCAAGATTGAAATTTAAAGATTCCGAGCCATTATCACACTTTTCTTCAATTTACTTTTCCTTCTAATGAAATTTCATTTTTAGGGTATCTGGAGTGTCAGATTTTAGGAAGGAATATATGGATATCTTCCAAAGTAGTCATCTACTATTGTTTCCCATTTCCCATTGAAAGTAACTGCATTAGGCTTATGACTTTGTTGCATTAGCCCTATCAGATCAATAGGCAAAAGATAAAGTAGATGTGTTGATTGATTCAATTCGACTTCAAAAGTTTTTCATCATTTTTTAAATCCAATTAGCACATTGCAAATTCTTCCGTATATTTCAATTGTAATTTCACATCAAGAAGTTGAATAAAAATCATATCAGTGTATTGATATTTGATTTTGATAAATATTTTGTTCCACATATCCCAATGACGTGTCAATGTTCTTGTAAGACCTATAACATTTCATTTTTAAGTTGATGATGTAGACTTCCATTCTTGATGTTTTCAAAATATTGCCTCTATTTCCATTTTGAATATTTTCATTTTTTTAATCAAATATATTTGATTGTGTCTTGAATTTGTTCATTTATAGGTACAATAAAACCTCTCTGTAAAGGACACCTAGTTACAGAACAAAAGTGTCCTTTATGAAGAGGTGTCCTCTTACTGGAGAGTTGCTAAATAGTAAAAATGGTAATTTTGACAATGAAAACTGTCCTTTGTAGATAGGGGTCTTCTAGCCGGAGTGTCCTTTCAAGGTGGTTTTATATTAAATTCTCATTCAATTTTGGTACATAAAGTAAATCCTCCATAATGGATGTTTCTTCATAATTATTTTAGAGTTCTTCATTGTCCAATAGATTCTGTGGTGATGCCATTAACTGAGGTAATTCTTTATCGTGGCTCTTTGATATTCTTCAGATGGTCAAGGTGTCGTCGTATGGATGGACATTCCACGGTCCAGGATCTATTGATATTTCAAATTATCTTGATACTTGGTTCGTTTTTGAAAATTCATTTGTTTTGTCTCCTTAACAATGGTTGCTTTTGGATTCCTATTTCTGAAATCTATTTTTAGTTACTAGATCCTTTTTTGTGAATAGTTTTGTCTTAAACGGCTTCGAATTGTGTGTGTTTCATTTGGTTTATGCAGGTGTTTTAAGTCCTGGTTTATTACATAGAAAACATTATATAATTCTGTTGGTTTCGTTTATTTAAATGTGTTTGGACTATTTTTTCAAAGTATTGTGAAAAACTGAAAAATTATTTTCTCCTTTTTTCAATTTTTACATTATCAACATTTAGATTGTGCCTGCTTTCAATCTAAATGACGACAATATTATACCTTGAAGGCAAGATTTTAAGTAACACAGAGTTTCTAAATAAACGTTGAATACGTATTTAGGGGGATTGGGGATCCCGGGTGATTCTATTTTATTGAACGGCTCTTCAATCAGAGTTATAGTGGGTGTGCCAGTGACAATTTTCTTAAGCTATCACCCTCATTCCACTTCAGAGACAGCTTTGGCCATTTGTCAGATATCAGGGGTATACAAAGGCTGCACATATACTTAAATTAGGGAGATTAAGTATCAGTTTATGAACAGAATTATAGTCGATATTAAGTTTTCATTAATTTCACAATGAGTAAATTTTGACTTATTTAAAATAAGGTTTTAACTTTAGTAAGCATAGTTGGTATAGATATTTTGATTTCCTGGGCGTTTTTATACGCCCTGGACATGTTTTGTGACCATTTTCAGAAAAAGGTTGACTTATAAATAAATATGTTTAGCTATATACTACCATAAGATATTTTTCTCTTTACAATAATTTCAAATAGTTCTAAGTAAGTTTTTTGACGTAATACTTAAAGCCTTGTGTGTAAAACGCTTAAATCAGTTCTCTGTTCCAAAGCTGTGCAATTTCCAATTTATGTTTTTTTTTTTTTTAATGTCGGCTAAGAAATAAAAATAGTACCGCTTTTTTAGAAAAAATATTTTTTGGCAATATGTTTCTTTTTATTCAATAACTTTTATCATTGTAGTAAGGTCTGTAGAGATAATATTATTACACTGGTGTCCAAAAAATAAGAAACTTAACCAATATTGAAATTTCTCAAAAGCCAATTTATTAACAAATATATAATTTAGTTTACAAATAGTTTAAACTATGGAGAATTTGACTAGCTATAAGAAAATTTTAAAAAAATATTTGAAATTATGAAATATGCAAATTATTACCAACATACCCTTAGCTAAGGTTCCAGATCTTAAAGAAATAATATATCAAGGGGGAGTATGATCACCTCTAACAGCTATCAAGGTCTCAGCGAGCCCTCATACTGTTTACCAGGCTTTGGAGGAGGTCCAGGGGTAGTAAACCCCACTCCTCCAATAGAGCAGTTCTTAGCTCAACGAGGGTTCTGGGAGAGGGGTGTCGAGCTCCAATACGCCTCCCTAGAGCATCCCACACATGCTCTATTGGATTCAGGTCCGGAGATCAGGCTGGCCAATCCATCCTTCGAATATTCTCACTCTGGAGCAATTCATTGACTAGCCTAGCCCTATGCGGACGAGCATTATCGTCCATAAAAATTGAATTGTGACCAATTTGATCTCTATAAGGTCTGAGATAGGGCTCAATGATCTCGTCCCTGAACCTTTGGGCAGTTAAAGTGCCCCCAGAAAAAAATGTGGAGGGGTGTGCGTCTGCTAGAACTGATGCCAGCCCAGACTAAGAGACTGCCCCCTCTAAAATTGTCTATTTCCCTGATGTTACTGGGATGATAGCGGGTTCCAGGCTCCCTCCAGATGAAAACTCGTCGAGAATCTGTGTTTAAACTAAATCTTGACTCGTCACTGAAGAGAACATTGGCCCACTGATAATGAGTTAGGCGTGATGTTCCAAGCACCAATTCAAGCGGGCTCTTCTGTGAGCAGAGGTTAAAGGGATACAGACCATTGGTCGTCTTGCATAAAGAGCACCTTCGTGAAGCCTTCGGTAAACAGTTTGTCTTGAAATTCTCGTTCCAGTAGCACTTGAGAGTTCATTAGAGAGTTGAATAGCTGTCATCTCCCTATGGCGCTTGGCTGTTACGACCAGATAACGGTCTTCAGGGGTAGCTGTTTTTCTTTTCTACCAGAACCTTCTTTTCTTTTGATGGTTCCTGTCTCAATGAACTGTTTCCATATTTTGCTGACCACAGATTTATTCACATTTAGCCATTTTGCTACTTCAACTTGTGATTGCCCTGCCTCCATTCTTCCAATAGCTCTCCATTTTAAATCATCTGCCAAATATTTTCGTAAACTCATAATTAACTAAGGATTAAATAAATTATAATTGGACAATTCTTAGATGGGGTAAACGACACGCCAAATAGCACACTTATAAAGACAAGCAAAAATTTGCATATTTTCAATTTTACCGAATCGAATGGTTGCGATAAATAAATTCTACGACTTAAAATACCTAATTAAATTACTTTTTAGCTTTTAGCGTTGTATATTTTAAAACATATCATTAAAAAACAAAGGTTTCTTATTTTTTGGACACCAGTGTATTTAATATGTGAAAAGAAACGCATTGACAAAAATTAATTGTTACATATTTCATCGATAGATGACAATTAAGTTTATAAATATAAAAGTAACGTTTTGGAAAATCTTTATTTTTCTTATATTTAAATACAGTAAAACCTCTCTGTAAAGGACACCTAGTTGCAGAGCAATGGTGGTGTCCTCTTACCGGAGAGTTTTTACATAGTAAAAATGGTAATTTTGACAATTGTATGAAAAGTGAAAGTTGTATAAGCTTATGATTTTGCTTTGTTATAAAAATGAATCGATGTTGGTTTCATATTGCCACGTGTAAAATTAGGGAAGACAAAAACTTCAGGAGGAGACAACAATTTCTTTCAGGCAAGGACAAACTATGAATGGTAAACAAAAGATAAGTCACGAGGGAAATTTACAGAGTAGCAAGATATAAACATAAAAATAACCACTCTGTTAATAAAAATAATAAAATTAATAAATACTTTGTTACATAGCTTCTTCCCTATGGGAGCTGTGACCCACAGCTAGCAATTATTGTAGATGCTGACATGGATCTGACGTGCTTCTGCCAAGGATTCCATTGAAGTCTTGGAACTTTGTCCCTAGTACCTTTGCGTCCTTTTTCTTGCGGCGTGAAGAGCGTCTTTGTCGTCGTATCGTCTATAGGGACATCGTCATCGTCGAGGGAAGGCTTGGCTTTAGCACGGCGGTGGAATCCTGGAGTCAGTCTCCGAAAATGTAGATCACAGCACCCATGGCTTCAAGGTCTTCTCGGCGGTCTTCAGTTTGTCTTCCCTAACTTACCCAAAATGCCACGTGGAAAATTAGGGAAGACAAAAACTTCAGGAGGAAACAACAATTTATTTCAGGCAAGGACAAACTATTAAAATGGTAAACAAAAGATAAGCCACAAGGGAAATTTACAGAGTAGCAAGATATAAACATAAAAATGACCACTCTGTTAATAAAAATAATAAAATTAATACTTTGTTACAATATGCTTCAATTGAATATTACACCTTAGTTTTATATATTTTATTGCTTAAAAGGAACACAACAAAACAAAAAGAAACTACAATTGCAAATGATTTGATAACTAACTGCGAAAAAAACAATAATATTTAAAAATGATGATAATAAAAAATTGAATATGTCTGCCAAAAAAAGAAAATGCTTCTATGAATTAAAAATAAAAATAATTACAAACTTAACATATAAACTTCAAACAACAATGTAAACTGTCCTTTGTAGAGATGTGTCCTCTAGCCGGAGTGTCCTCTCATGGAGATTTTACTGTATTAATTAAAAAATTGTAAAAATATTTTATATTATTCACATATGTATATGCCTTACTTATTGATCCCGTTTGGTAGAAGTGAACAAGCAAAAAAGGGATGATTTCCCTCACATAGAACATACCAAATTGACTGATATAACATAAACATCAAATACATAAATGTTATATAAATAAAAAGAGTTTCTGCTGATTTTTGATTATCTTGAGGATTATGCTATGTCAATCCATCGTGGTTAAAATCTTGAAACTATAATAATAAAAATAATGAAGATTAGAAATAGCTTTAATTGAGCTTATGTGGGATATATAAAAACATAATTTGATAAAAAGTACTGCCTGTCTTAAGGCGAGTAGAACAAGGAAAACTATAGACTTATTTACATAATGTACAAAAGGTTTGAGCCGGCCATCGGGAAACAACAACAATGAGTTTTTATAGAGGAAGCGTGACCTCTGGCTGTCGATTTAGCAGAGTATTTGAATCTATGAAATATAATTTAAAATAAAATAATATTATAATATAACATGTAAATAAGGAGTATATGTGATATTTGAAGCTTTCCATATTCCACAATAAACGCATCTAATGCTCGTCCATTTATTCTTGTTGCTCCATCTTCTAAAAGTATCTGATGGGACGTATCAAATTACATGGGTAATATGCGAAAGAAATGTTTATTTGTTGGACTTTGTAATCGAAAATATCTCTTAACGGAACGAGTTTTATGGATTTTAAATGGAACTCTCTCTCTCGAATTTTTTGATTGACTTCATAAAACTTTTTAAAAGTAATATTCTGGTATAAAAAAATGGTCTCTTTTGTTGGTAATGTTGTCCTTTGACGACCTTTTTAATAGGTATTGATCTTTAAATGCGGATTTTTTGGCTGAAAGTTGAAAAGGAGAAGAAGGTTCAGAGCAGGTTATGTGTGAACTTCCATGATACTACAATGAAATAAGATTAAGAGGCTCATCAGTGATAATTCTTCCAATGATTTCGTCAATTTCATCTATTTATTGTTTTTGGATTATTATAAATGAAATATTGATTAAAATGTTTAGAGCAATCGGAAATATGTAAACAGATTATAAATATATATATATGTCATAATATTACCCTTCCAGGAATAATAAAGTAAATCTACAGTCGACCAGAGAGAGACGTAGGGAGGAGGATGTAAAGGCCGGTCACTTGATATATCAGTCACATTCCAAGGGGGCCATTTTCGTAGAACCTCAGAACTATTTTTAGACAGTCGGGGGGTGGTGGCGACACAAACGGTCGTTCAGCGGTGGCATCCCCTCGCGCTCCTCTCTCTCGCTGGTTGCCTGGGTTATTCCTCTACCAACTCGTCGCGTGATTATTTCTCTTTCCCCACCACATTATTATCACTATATTGCAACATATATATATTCGAATATAAGCAATATGCAAAGTGTAGCAGACAAATTAAGGAAATCTATGATGGAATTTGATAAGGATTTTATTGGAATTAAAAATCAATATGTGTAATAATATATTTAAATATACACTAGATATTTTCATATGTACATTAATTTTTTTTATAAATAGTATAAATAATAATAAAATTTTATTCGCGATCGAACGTTGTGGTCCACTGTATGTATTACATCCCAAACACGATGCGACGCCAGCCATCTCTGACCTGAGCTCTATATGTACCATCTGGGCGACTGTTAAGCCAGTGAGTTCCTCTAATTGGTCCAAGAAGCATGATAAATAGTATAACAGCCCCAAACACGCCAGCCTGGCCATCATATAATGAATAAACAATAAAGTTTTCTTGAGAGTCCGCCGCACCTAAGACAGGGCAAGGTCCAATTTCGTCAATATTTGCTTTCCAAGAAACTTCAACAAGTCGTTAGTCAGTTTTTTTTACGAACACCGCCGGACACCGACAAACGGGCTCCCCCTTTTGTGTAGATCAGACACTCTTCCTGGACCTTGCCGTGTCTTCGGCGCTGTCCTCTCTCTGAGGTGACATCCAACCTGCCTCGTCCTTTGTGTTACCCATTGACGCCTGACCACAAGGCTCCATGACTGCTAGTGCTTATGATACGACATATATTAAAATAAAAATTGTCAGAAGGTAGTATAGTTAAATTGAAATACTTTTGATCAATTCGATGTAGATTCCATTATTAGCTAGGATAGACAAAAGGAGAGGGAGAATAGAAACACAGAGCTTCGAGATGATTACCTTGTCCATTTGGGTCAAAACCTTGTAACCGCATCCTTAAGTCTGGATGTGTTGTGAAGGAGCTTTATTGTTGATAGGGCTATCAGCAACGTCCCATTTATAGTCGAGGAGGATGCAGTCTGGAAAGTTAGGGGGCGAAATATCGGGAACACCCGTGGTTGGGGATGTTAATTGTCAGCCATGCCCTTTTTGCCTTGTGGGCTGGTGCTGAGTCATGTAGGTAGACATAATTCCTTCCTGCCGCTACCATGTCCATTCAAGGATTCGCGAAGTATCCAGTACATTGATGTATGTTCATTCTGAGAACCTGCTCAAAGAAATGGAAAGTTATGACATCATTTTCACTGCTGATGATGCCATGGACCATCACGGAGGTGGGAAATCTAAATAGAATAATCCAATAAAGATAGGTACTTCTGAGGGGTCTTGACATATTAAACGATCATTCCTGAATTTCACCTTTTTGATCCTTGTCAAAGGTGTTTAATCATAGAAGAATCTTGGCATGCCACATGTTTCATGTTTCAGGTTGAGAAAAATTGCAGCCTTTCATTTTTCTGTTTCCTTCATAGCCGTAGTCAGTAACTGGTCTTTTTCCAAAGGCCATTGGGCTTGATACCAGGATCTTCATAGACTGCTCTAAATATTGCAATTGGATCAACGCCCTTCTCTTTAGATATGGATTCATGTTCTTTCTAGGGTCTTCATGTTCTACCTGACAATTTGAACAAATTATTCGTTTTTTACCGTGTCCTGTCCAATTGACGTGAGTATTCTTATCTTGCCGGCGTTCCCTCTTTGCCACTGTCGGCCTCACCAAGCTTGATGCGATAACCAGTAGGTTTGGTAAACTCAAGAAAGTCTACTCTCTCTTTTGGGTTCTTTCTGAAACCAAGTTGGCTTCTCGAATTTCGTATTTCCTATTATTATTCTTCGATACACTGCACACATACCGTTACATTTTAACCACAATACGGCCCTAAATACAAATAGAAAAAATTAATAATATAAATTGTTATCTGTTTTATAGGCTTTCAAAGATATATCTAATTCACACTCTACAACCTGCACTGTTTAAATGTTATTTGAAATATATTTCATATCGTATTCTAGTTATGTATAATAAATATATCTAAAAGACAAAAGTCGCCTCTCCCGTCAAAATAGACGTAAAAACTAGACCCCATCTAATAACCGTCACCGCAAACTAGCGGCCTCGGGTTGGTGACAAATCCACAACAGATGGCCTCTAGTTTTGACGTCTATTTTGACGGGAGAGGCGACATTTGTCTTTTTAGATCAATATCCTCCCAGCAAAATTCCAATCTATAAAAATATAAATAAATATAAACGCAAAGGTTTTTATTATTTCTAAGTAACGAGCTTTCGGAGGATCCCTTTTATCAAGCAACGTTATAAACACACACCAAATGGAGACTTGTACCATTGGATTATTAGTGTCTATACATCGTCTCTTAGGTATTGTATTACATTTTTAAAATATTAAGTAATTAATACAAATATTAGTGTTTTATAATGGCTATCCTTGGAGTTATCGATTTAACTTTTTTTTATTTGTTTATTTTCTTTTCTAATTTTGGAAGTTGACATTTTAGGATCAAACAGAAACTAGGTTGTTTACACTTCAGAGAAATGATGGTTACTGAAAAAGGAAGCCTTATGATGACGCTTAAAAATAATGGTGTTGCCAGATGAAACAATGGAATAATAAACTAGTAGCGCCTTAATTTATATAAATAAAATTTAAAATATTTTCAGAATTTCTTTATTCAGATATTAGGAGGCTAGATTCCACGTAGTCGAGCTTCATCAGGCCACTGGCTCCATACATGTAATAGAGATTCACACAGAAATAAATTTTAAGAAAAATCAAATGTAAAAATAGTTTCCAAATTGACAATTAAACAACTTTATTGACATCTCGTCAATCTTTACACTCAAAGGGACTTATAAGGTAATAATAATGGTAGGAATGAAGAGAGATATATACAATCGACGTAGCCCTCTCCGAGGGCACGTCCGGATCAGGAGCTTAAATCCGCCTTGAATCTAAACAGATCCCTGCCATTTGGGGAGTTTATGTTCGAAACATGTTTGATGATAATGTCGAAGAATTTGTTGAGAAGAATCTTGTCTTCAGGCATGAGTAGCCCGAGGAGATGCTTTCCAGTTGTAGAGGGGGACAGTTTCAATGGGGGTGGTATTATCTGTGTTGAATTTTCTGGAACTGTTGATCTTCTGTTTACGTTGTTATTGGAGATTGTAGAATTTTATATTTGGATTGGAGTTTTGAAGATTGCCATCTTTATCAAAACCGCACAAACCTATTTATACTTCCAAAATGAGAAATATATTTTCTCTTAAACATTCTACTTTATTTGAATTTTTTTTTTGACAACCATCATGATTGGGTGAATGAATGGTTGCAAGGTTTTCCCACTATGTACTAAGTGTCAACCTGCAACCCCAAAACACATTATTGACTGTATTGACTCATCCATTGATGAGCTCTACTCTTCCCCAGCAGACACCATCAAAGGTCTCAAGCTTTACAAGGTTGATACCTTAATATGATTTAGTGGAGATAAGAAAGAAGAAGAAGAATTTTTTTATACATACGCACTCTCGGTGGGAAATGCTCTCATTCGGCTAGTAAATAAATAAAAATACAATGGTAAGTGGTAATGGTGTTATGTAATTAAAGTAAGTAAGAAGGCTGAATCCGTAACCAATTTAACTTTACATATTATTTATTATTAATAGTAATTATATTAAACAAATATTGGTATATATGTTTAGATGAAAACAACAAAACTATAAATATTATATACATACAAGTTCCTTTTCAAACACGAGCTCATCTATAGCCATTGTTACTCTGTGTAATATTCCAACAAATGGCTATAATTCCTAAGATAGTTGTTACAAAAGAAGTGGATAACGAAATGTCAAAAATCGACTTTAACACCTAACCTATTTGGCAGCTAAATCACATCAGTGAAATGAACCAATTGAAAAACACTTTAAATACTTTAAAAATGTTTTATATTTTAATCTCTTTTCAATTTGTTCCATATTACCATAATTCAGTTACTAAATCATTTTAAAATTACATTAGTCAAACGACAATTTGATTGAATAAAAGCAAATATTCATAGTCAAAAATAAAAAAATAATTAAATGAATATTCACAGAGTGTATATCGGAATTTCTATCTCTCAATAAAATATATTTAAACAATTATAATCAGAAAAACACTTATTGAATTATCTATTCAATTGTTCAATAAAACAGGAAGGAGAAATTCTATATAAAATTAAATGCGGAAAAATTGTGGAAAATTCGTGCAATGTACTAAGCCACCCAGGACGACGTGGTCTATTAAAGTGTCCTCTCTGCTAAAGCTTGTTTAAACACAATCTCAGCGGGGATTGGACTTAATTTAAGTTTAAAACTCCTGCAAAACTCTCTCAGTTTATTCTGGGTCTTATATCTGTGAGAGGTGGCTAGCTAAGCTCCCTCGATCCCAATTAATGGACATTATACATCTCTTGTGTATGCATACTTTAAGATATAGAATTTTTTCTGTTTAATATCAAATATTTAGCTCTTTATTTATTCTCTGTGGTATCGATCCGTTAGCTCTCAGAGATTCACCAGACTTACGCTGGATCTTTGTTGTGTAAATTACAATAACTATTAGTTGAAAGTCTTAAACACACAATCTCTTTTTGTTGTTGTTGCTTATCACTAATACACGTGGTACAGGCCATTATAATCATGGTGGGTAGAAGAAGGCGACTGCTTTAACTGTAAGTGCACCACATGTCTACACATGTGAAAAGCAGTTCGACTTTGCACTTACAAATATGCCAGAGTCCCGTTTGGTTACTTGCACTCGAAGGTGGGGTATGACCTTTGAAAGAATCGGATGGCATTGAAGCATTTTTTTATCAGAAAAAAAGTTCCCAATGCGGGATTCGATCCCAGGTAGTAGCGGTAGAAAACGAACGGTTTAGACCATCCTTCCACTGACCCCTCACACAATCTATCATTGTATATGTAATCTACAAGTACACTTGTACATCATCTCTAATTTTAATTGATAAAGGGATATGTCAGAAAGCTCACGAAGATAATAAATAAGTTTTCTAATTGTTTTTTATTATTTTGTAATTAAATTTGGGAACACTCATAGACAAAAACTTAAGGAAGTGGAGTATTTGACTTTGCCTGTCGTTTGTTTTTAAAAGAAGACAGAGGCAATTTTGTTCACACTTTGGTTATCTCGTGTGTTTTCAATAAAGGTCGCTGTAATATATTTCAGAGTTAAGGTCCTGATATACATGCTGAAAGGTACAACTTCCTTAAGTTTTGTCCATGAGTGTATCTTTCAGAGTTATTGTCTCAATCCCGATATACATGCTGAAATGTACAACTTCATTAAGTTTTGTCCATGAGTGTATCTTTCAGAGTTATTGTCTGAATCCCGATATACATGCTGAAATGTACAACTTCCTTAAGTTTTGTCCATGATTGTATCTTTCAGAGTTATTGTCTCAATCCCGATATACATGCTGAAATGTACAACTTCATTAAGTTTTGTCCATGAGTGTATCTTTCAGAGTTATTGTCTGAATCCCGATATACATGCTGAAATGTACAACTTCCTTAAGTTTTGTCCATGATTGTATCTTTCAGAGTTATTGTCTCAATCCCGATATACATGCTGAAATGTACAACTTCATTAAGTTTTGTCCATGAGTGTATCTTTCAGAGTTATTGTCTGAATCCCGATATACATGCTGAAATGTACAACTTCCTTAAGTTTTGTCCATGAGTGTATCTTTCAGAGTTATTGTATCAATCCCGATATACATGCTGAAATGTACAACTTCCTTAAGTTTTTTTTCTTGAAAAAAGACACCTCGGCCAGTATAAATCTTTTTATTACCTCGACGTTTCGACAAAAAGCTTTTGTCCTCGTCAGGAGCAAATAAAAATTAAAACATGTAGCAAGGCGATAAAAATTGGTCTAAGGCTCTAAGGGCGTTCTCACGCGATTTTGTCGAAACGTCGAGGTAATAAAAAGATTTATACGGGCCGAGGTGTCTTTTTTCAAGAAATATGAATGCCGGCCAGGCAGCCTCTATCTTCCTTAAGTTTTGTCCATGAGTGTATTTTTCAGAGTTATTGTCTCAATCCCGATATACATGCTGAAATGTACAACTTCCTTAAGTTTTGTCCATGAGTGTATCTTTCAGAGTTATTGTCTCAATCCCGATATACATGCTAAATGGTAGAACTTCCTTAAGTTTTGTCCATGAGTGTATCTTTCAGAATTATTGTCTCAATCCCGATATACATGCTGAAATGTACAACTTCCTTAAGTTTTGTCCATGAGTGTATCTTTCAGAATTATTGTCTCAATCCCGATATACATGCTGAAATGTACAACTTCCTTAAGTTTTGTCCATGAGTGTATCTTTCAGAGTTATTGTCTGAATCCCGATATACATGCTGAAATGTACAACTTCCTTAAGTTTTGTCCATGAGTGTATCTTTCAGAGTTATTGTCTGAATCCCGATATACATGCTGAAATGTACAACTTCCTTAAGTTTTGTCCATGAGTGTATCTTTCAGAGTTATTGTCTGAATCCCGATATACATGCTGAAATGTACAACTTCCTTAAGTTTTGTCCATGAGTGTATCTTTCAGAGTTATTGTCTGAATCCCGATATACATGCTGAAATGTACAACTTCCTTAAGTTTTGTCCATGAGTGTATCTTTCAGAGTTATTGTCTGAATCCCTATATATATGCTGAAATGTACAACTTCCTTAAGTTTTGTCCATGAGTGTATATTTCAGAGTTATTGTCTGAATCCTGATATACATGCTAAAAGGTACAACTTCCTTAAGTTTTGTCCATGAGTGTATCTTTCAGAGTTATTGTCTCAATCCCGATATACATGCTGAAATGTACAACTTCATTAAGTTTTGTCCATGAGTGTATCTTTCAGAGTTATTGTCTGAATCCCGATATACATGCTGAAATGTACAACTTCCTTAAGTTTTATCCATGAGTGTATCTTTCAGAGTTATTGTCTCAATCCCGATATACATGCTGAAATGTACAACTTCATTAAGTTTTGTCCATGAGTGTATCTTTCAGAGTTATTGTCTGAATCCCGATATACATGCTGAAATGTACAACTTCCTTAAGTTTTGTCCATGAGTGTATCTTTCAGAGTTATTGTATCAATCCCGATATACATGCTGAAATGTACAACTTCCTTAAGTTTTGTCCATAAGTGTATTTTTCAGAGTTATTGTCTCAATCCCGATATACATGCTGAAATGTACAACTTCCTTAAGTTTTGTCCATGAGTGTATCTTTCAAAGTTATTGTCTCAATCCCGATATACATGCTAAATGGTAGAACTTCCTTAAGTTTTGTCCATGAGTGTATCTTTCAGAATTATTGTCTCAATCCCGATATACATGCTGAAATGTACAACTTCCTTAAGTTTTGTCCATGAGTGTATCTTTCAGAATTATTGTCTCAATCCCGATATACATGCTGAAATGTACAACTTCCTTAAGTTTTGTCCATGAATGTATCTTTCAGAGTTATTGTCTGAATCCCGATATACATGCTGAAATGTACAACTTCCTTAAGTTTTGTCCATGAGTGTATCTTTCAGAGTTATTGTCTGAATCCCGATATACATGCTGAAATGTACAACTTCCTTAAGTTTTGTCCATGAGTGTATCTTTCAGAGTTATTGTCTGAATCCCGATATACATGCTGAAATGTACAACTTCCTTAAGTTTTGTCCATGAGTGTATCTTTCAGAGTTATTATCTGAATCCCTATATATATGCTGAAATGTACAACTTCCTTAAGTTTTGTCCATGAGTGTATATTTCAGAGTTATTGTCTGAATCCTGATATACATGCTAAAAGGTACAACTTCATTAAGTTTTGTCCTTGAGTGTATCTTTCAGAGTTATTGTCTGAATCCCGATATACATGCTGAAATGTACAACTTCCTTAAGTTTTGTCCATGAGTGTATCTTTCAGAGTTATTGTATCAATCCCGATATACATGCTGAAATGTACAACTTCCTTAAGTTTTTTTTCTTGAAAAAAGACACCTCGGCCAGTATAAATCTTTTTATTACCTCGACGTTTCGACAAAAAGCTTTTGTCCTCGTCAGGAGCAAATAAAAATTAAAACATGTAGCAAGGCGATAAAAATTGGTCTAAGGCTCTAAGGGCGTTCTCACGCGATTTTGTCGAAACGTCGAGGTAATAAAAAGATTCATACGGGCCGAGGTGTCTTTTTTCAAGAAATATGAATGCCGGCCAGGCAGCCTCTATCTTCCTTAAGTTTTGTCCATGAGTGTATTTTTCAGAGTTATTGTCTGAATCCCGATATACATGCTGAAATGTACAACTTCCTTAAGTTTTGTCCATGAGTGTATCTTTCAGAGTTATTGTCTCAATCCCGATATACATGCTAAAAGGTACAACTTCATTAAGTTTTGTCCATGAGTGTATCTTTCAGAGTTATTGTCTGAATCCCGATATACATGCTGAAATGTACAACTTCCTTAAGTTTTGTCCATGAGTGTATCTTTCAGAGTTATTGTCTGAATCCCTATATATATGCTGAAATGTACAACTTCCTTAAGTTTTGTCCATGAGTGTATCTTTCAGAGTTATTGTCTGAATCCTGATATACATGCTAAAATGTACAACTTCCTTAAGTGTTGTCCATGAATGTAAATATCCTGTTGAAAGATGTCTAGACCATTCATTTTGATAGTTAGAGGGATTATCATATGAGCAAAACTATTCTTTCACTTCCAGCAAATTTCCTAACTTTATTTCTTGAAGTTTCAGAGTTTCCCTATCAAAGTCATTGAAACTTCGTGTAAATAAAGACATTACAATATCTGGGTTGGTGGGGAATCTCTTAATTAGATATAAATTCCTGGATCTTTCTTAGTAAACAGAGGAACATATGTCAAAATATATACTTTTCCAGGAATAATAAAGCCAACCTACAGACAACCCAGACAGAGAGAGACGGTCCGGTCACTTGAGACACCAGCGACATTCCAAGGGGCGACCACTGGGGCCCGTCAGTTAACACTTTTGGGACTTTTAAGACAGTTGGGGATTGTGTTCGACACGAACGGCTGCCCGGCTGTGCCGGTTCTGTCTCTCTCTCTCTCTCTTACCATCTTGGTCTTGAGTTGGGTAATGCCAGCTAACACATCGACCTGCCCACTCTGTGGGAAAGAACTCTCGCAGTCCATCTGTGGCGGAGTCTTTCTCGCGGTGGGCGCCACCAATGAAGACCTTGTATATATATATTTATATATATATGTTTAAAATACAATATATATATGATATATATATGTATATTTATCCATTATTTTATCTATTTATATCTATTTATTCATATATCTATCATTATTATTCTTATTTATTCATTTTATGTATTTAACCTTATATAATCTTATATGGACGTTATAATAAATCAGTTTCAATCTCTCTCTCTCTCTCTGGTTGTCTGGGTTCCTCTTCTAACTTGTGGTGTGATTATTTCTCTTCCCACCTTATATCACCATAAATATAAACAATTACCACTTGTATCATTTCGTACACGTAGAAAGGCATTTTGCCCGAAAACCTGTACGACCGTTCTCTTATAAAAGAAGCGTTTCACCCTGAATTGTGTTTCTTCTTCTAGGTGCAAGTAAATGTAAGAGAAAATTCCACGTAACAAACAACATAGGTTGCAAGGTCGCCCGTCTCTCTGCCCAGGTAGCCCCTGCAACAATCACTACGGCAATGAGCTAAGTGAGACAAACACAAAGTGTGGACATCGGCGTCAACCAAAGTTAACCACGTGCGATGTCGTCTTCAGCAGTAGGCGCCGTTGTGACATCAGACACACCAAAAAAGAAAATAAGGCCTAATCCAAATAATTTATTAGTCTGTGACGTTTCGGCAACAACATTGTCACCATCATCAGACAAAAGAATAAATCAAAATCCATTTATTCTTTTGTCTGATGATGGTGACAATGCTGTAGCCGAAATGTCACACACTAATAAATTATTTGGATTAGGTCTTATTTTCTTTTATTATAATCTATAATCCAAATTGTGCTTTATCATCAGACACACCAGTAAATGGAGACAAAGACAAGGCTGAAATTATTGAATCGAGTTAAGCCGACAAAAAAAGCTTTATTCTGTTGAATATATGAATTTAATTTTAGACTTTAATATTTTATAAAAATATTAATTAATAATTATTTCTTCTAAATGTTTTAAAATATATATGTCATAATATATGCTCTTCCAGGATTAATAAAACAAACCAACAGCCAACGAGAGAGAGATGAGCAGCTAAAGCGAGACACTTTAGACAACTAACTCACGACCATTTTGACCACATTCCTGAGAGGGGGGGGCGTCACCACCTGGCGACTTTCCTGGTTATCCCCCGGTTGTGTACACAGGGAAAACAGTCGTTCAGCAGATAACGGCTCACTCGCTCTCTCGGCTGGCTGGCTGGATGATTGCTCTAACAACTCGTCGTGTGATTATTTCTCACCTCACCACATCATTACCACTAAATTGTCACAGCAAAAGTCGACAGGATCATATCATTGAAAAAGTCGACAGGATAAGACCTGGCCGGGAAGCGAATCCCTCATATACCGGAGTATGAAGAAACAAGAAGCCAAGCCACGATGATCGACCAAACCCAACTCAACTGTAACCACTCCTCTTCGAGCCCTCAACCCCTTCTTCGCCAACCTTTGAACCGTGATCCCGAAGAAGTATTCACCTACGACGGAGATGGAGCTGCCACGCACTTCTTCCAGCACTATATCTACTCAAGAACGATCGCCGTGCCAGAGCAGGACACCTCCCGCCATCATGGACAAGACTCCGCCATCTCCCTACCGCTACTGTGATGTACAACACTGGTACGCACAGTGTCACAGACAGAACTCTCCCGAATCTCAATGAACTTACCTGCTCTCTAAACCAGCATAACCTGTAAGTGAAATTGTTTTACCCCTTCCAGTCATTCTTTAAAAACTCACTCCTTGTAAACTCTGATTCCAATCTTTACATAATTAGCCCATTTATTCTCTCCATGCTTATTAACAATGATTTTATGCTCCATACTATTTATCTAGATATTTGTAACTCATATAATTAGTTACCTTACCAGTAGAATTTAACAATCGTTATTTTAATTAAATAATTTCCATTTTAACGTAACTCTTTAAAAAAAAACTCTTAAAAAAAAAAATTGGAATTCTACCTATTAATGCTTTACGATTTTTACTATTAACAATAGATTTTTCATAATCAAATTATTTATAAAAATATGCCTCCAGCACCTAAACTTTTGTATAGACCTCTCCTACTTGTAAGCACGGCTCACGAAAAATAATTTCTTTCCCTAATCGATTCAAAATTCACCCTGTAATTCAGGCGTCGAAGAATTCCAACCACCACGTGAGCCTTGCTTACAACCAACCCTTGGTGACTCTTATCTATCTTCCCCTTAATGCCCCTCTCATTCTTACAACTTTGTTAACTTTATACCAGCTCAGAACCTTTATAGAGAATTATTGATTAATCAATTATCGAACTTCTATATTGTCATTTCAAAATCCTAACCTTCGACCTTCATTTATGATAATTTATTTCGTAGTTCATCTCTAGCCTATCCACCAACCCACGCCAGCTAGCCAATGGTGTGTTCGTCACAGGGTGCAGATTGACTAACTGCTAGATATTTATCAACCCCTTTTTGTTCGCACTTGAACAATCTGCATCGAGCGACACAGTTCGCTTCTTCTTCTCGCGCCACACGTTCGCCACACGGACCCTGTCTTCAAATCTATGTTTGTCCATTGTCCAAACCAGCACGATATAGCCTACATCCTATATTTCCCACGGAGGTACGTTAAACATCGTCGCTGATTCTGTCCGGTCCGTCATCATTTCGCGCAGACATGGGTCTTACTTTCAACCCACCGCGAAATCATCGCCTTGCACAAGCTCCCACGACGGTTCAAACACCTCGTGTCCGAGCAGCTTGTCACTTGTAACGGACAACGCAGTCCTCGTCCCAATTTTTGGCACTGTGCGCGCATACTTTCCTCAAATTAAATATAAGTCCATTCGACTTCCTCACCTACACACGGGACTTTTTCCCTCGGACTCGCTACACAAGTAACTGCATAGATAAGTTAGATTGGCCCAAAGCAAGTTTCCCCTCGCTCTGTTCGCCGAAATTCTAACATTGTATGTAGTTTTATATTTACCTCAGTCCTGAGCTCACACAATTGTCAACCTCAATCTCATTTCTCGTACTCTACACTTATAGCATAGAAAGCCCATGACAAGTTTCCCCTTGCCATCTCCGCCTGAAAAATATCTTAAAGTGTAGAGTTCCCCAGTCTTAATGATCTTCAGAATTTCACCATATGTATGTGACTCTTCTTCTCGTTGTTCACACTCCTCCATATCACTTCCCTTATAGTACATTAGATTTTGTTGTATATAGCCTTTTATAACCTTGATATTTTCAAAGATTTCCTTAAATGTCAAACTCCCCGGTGTTGTAAAACTGCTTGTAAATAATATTTACTTGTGTACTATACGATATTTTATTTACATAAAACTATGCCACCATTACCTTAACTAATTTTAACTGTAAAATTATTTTCTCTATTCCTGGCTTATTATTCTCCAGCTTTAAATATACTTAAACCATGTTCAGCCTTCTTCAACGGGGGCCATATGTCATAATATATGCTCTTCCAGGATTAATAAAACAAACCAACAGCCAACGAGAGAGATATGAGCAGCTAAAGCGAGACACTTTAGATAACTAACTCACGACCATTTTGACCACATTCCTGAGGGGGGGGGGGCCGTCACCACCTGGCGACTTTCCTGGTTATCCCCCGGTTGTGTACACAGGGAAAACAGTCGTTCAGCAGATAACGGCTCACTCGCTCTCTCGGCTGGCTGGCTGGATGATTGCTCTAACAACTCGTCGTGTGATTATTTCTCTCCTCAACACATTTACCACTATATTGTCACATATATATTGTCACATTGCTGTAAGAATGTAAATAACTCTCAGGTATAAGTTGTATCTTTTGTTTTGTTTCTTTAATAAACTATTTTCATTTAACTAAAATCGTATGTATTAATTTTTGAAATAAAATAAAACCTAAAACCATTCTAACATATTCAACCTAGACATAAGAGGAAGATGGGCGGTGGTTCCTTTCCTGACTTCTCTTCTTCTTCTTCTTCTTTCTTATCTCCACTCAATCATATTAGGGTATCAAGCTTGTGAAGCTTGAGACCTGGGTGAAGTAGAATGCGTCTGCCTTTGTCATTAAGACTGGAAGCACTACTCAGTGGCAGGCCGACTTAGCTCCAAAAGAAATGGCCGCCTCTGACACGAGGAACAGACACCATGTGCAGCCGCTCCTAACATGGAGTACAAACGCTGCTCATCCTGTATCCCTGGATTAGGAGCCCTTACAGGGTACTATCAGCCGGGCCAGCTGAGCCCAGGTTTTTTAGTGAGCTTGTTACTGCTCCCCCTCCTCCTTTTTCATTAGGGCTTGGGACCGGCAAAGGCGGAGTTTCCTGACTTCTGTCTAGTGCGAGTGACTGCTAACAGAACTGAGGTTCATTCTTCTAACAGAAAGAAACTCTGGAGATCTGACCACGTCAACCAGGATTAGAGAAAACCTTCTTACTGTCTGGAGGAAAACTCTTTGTCGTTGGGGATGCCCCTCCTGGACTTTACCTAACTGTATATATTGTAACAAAGTATTTATTAATTTTTTTTTATTAACAGAGTGGTCATTTTTATGTTTATATTTTGCTACTCTGTAAATTTCCCTCTTGGCTTATCTTTTGTTTACCATTCATAGTTTGTTCTTGCCTGAAATAAATTGTTGTCTCCTCCTGAAGTTTTTGTCTTCCCTAATTTTCACGTGGCAAAATAGTATCATTATCCCCATCTTTGTGTTTATATCTTTTTTGTCGAATCATTTTTGCTATCATTGACTTTTAGAATGTCAGAAAATAGTTTAACTTCTCTGTTTCATAGTTTTTGAAGACAACTCTCAGATTTATTAAACTTTAAACATTTTTAGATATAGAGAGAGTTAATTACCTCGTATTTAAGGTAACAAAAGAATCATCTAATTTACATACATCGTTCTAACCAGATTCAACTTGTGCAAAACAGACGACAAAGAAAAAATAAACAAATTAATAATAGAGGGTAAGTTCCTATTTTTTACAAGCTTTCACACTCAATTTTTTTATTTATTGTTACAAAAGCACGAAGTCCAAAGGACTATTGTGCTGTGCTAGTATTATTTAAATATATATGATTAATTATTTACACGATGGATTAGTAGTGTTTTGTAAATTCTTGTACAAATAGTTCTAAACTTAACAAAGTTCTCATAAGATAGAGTATATACACAAAGAGAATTTGGTAATGTTTCAAAGTATCTACATACAATTTCATTAGTCAGAGGGCAAGTTAAAAGAAGATGCTCTGGTGATTTAACATCTAAGCGGCATTCACATGTTGGATCATTGATAACATTCAGTTTGAATAGGAAACTTAAGAAGGGTCCTTTGCCTGTTAAGAATAAAGTAGTGAATTTATCAGAAAAAATGAAATTTGGGACACTCAAAGAATATTCAACTTCTTGCTAATCTCTATTTTATTATATTCAAATATATATTTGATGTTTATATATGGCACTATTTTAAAATATAAGTTCTCATATTTAATCAACAAAGTTTAAGCCTTTTTTTTTTAATATCATCATCAAAATTTCTTTCTTTTTTCATTAAGATTAAAATTTGAGAGATAATAATTAATAGTTATATAAAAGGGAATACCCCCCCCCCCCCCCTGGATCTGTAATCAGGATCAGGATTACCTGGATCAAAATATTTCGAGAGAATGCTCCCTCTTTATCAATTTATTGCACAGTAAACTTAATTTACAAATTCTTATAGATCACATGAAAACAAATTTGTCATTAGTCAAAAATAATTAATGACTCAATTTTGACTCAAACCATTAATATGTTATAATACCTTGATAAAGGTTGGCGTTCAGCCAACTGAAATATTGATAAAATAAATGATATTTTGATCCAATATATGCCTTTTTACGAAACTATTTTAGACGCGTAATATTCTTTTTAAAATAAAACAATTTCTACTGCCCTTACTGCAATGGAAAAATTAAAAGGAGGGCCTGGCTCATCAGTGGTGAACCCTCCCAGCGGTTTCGCCAGTTTAATCTACCATTGCTGTAAGGGCAGTAGAAATTGTTTTTTTTTTAAAGAATATTACGCGTCTAAAATAGTTTCGTAATTTGATAACAGATGGCGCGCTAGTACATCGTAATATGCCTTTTTAATTAAAAATTAAAAATAAAAAGATTATAAGAAAACTTTAGTTCAGGTATTAAAAACAATAAATAAAAACCTTCCAAATATGATGGTTAATAGGATTCTATGAAATATTATTAACTCTATATTATAATAAAAAGGAACATAAGTAATTGGGGATTTATAACAAAAATTCCTACATATATAAAAAGGAAATTTTACTAATAGATAGAGAAATACCAAGAAATCTGGTCGTTTTCAAAAGCTTTTTGTGAGATTATCATTTTTGGGTCAAATATTTTAAAATTTACTTTAAAGATTTAGAGCTTGGATTCTATAGAGATTTCACAAAATACGTACTACACTAAGCTATATACTGCAAAACATTTTTTTTTGAAAATGTTTTAATAAAACTCCTTCTTTTTTTTATAAAAGAAGCGAAGTTTATTTCTTTAATAAAGATTGCTTCTCTCTATCAGACTTATTAAAGATAAATAAAAAAAAATGGTGTGATCGATTGTCTGAAATGTTCTTTTGTAAAGTTTTCTCAGTAAATTGTCTTATATGAATCTCAGAGAAAAATAAAATATTTTTTTCCATTTTTATAATGGTATTATCATAGCATTTTTTTGAAATCTTTAGCATTTAAAAATAAAAATTTATAAAAAATCGTATTTTTAGAAATTCACTATTATGTGAAAATAGTTTAACAATATAAAATATTAAGAAAAAGTCGTATACTGATAGTGAAACTAAAAGTTGCTGATGGCTTGCGTCATCTACCGGAAAAAATATAAACTATTTGTTGATTTTTATTTGTTCCCAAATATATATTGATCCTTTAAATAAAAAGACATATATATTAGATCAAAATATCATTTATTTTACCAATATTTCAGTTGACTGAACGCCAACCTTTATTTAACACACATTAAGATGTTATAATACCTTGATAAAGGTTGGCGTTCAGCCAACTGAAATATTGGTATAATAAATGATATTTTGATTCAATATAAGTCTTTTTAATTAAAGATTTATATATGGATTGCTCTATTTTCAAAAATATATTGTTTCTGTTCCAACATAACTTTATTAGGTACCGCTCAAAAAGAACAACCTAGCTTATGTTATTTACATGAGAAATATGAACAGGTTCTTAGCAGAAAAAAAGTTTACAATACGGGATTCAATCCCGGTTCATGACTGTCGGGAGTCGAGGGTGTTACCCACTCATCCACCGACAAAATATAATTGACCAAATATAAAATATTTAATTATAATTATAGAATATAAATATAATTTTATCTTTAAAAAAAAAATATATATATACGTTGACCTTATAAATTATGATATATATATTATATAATCTAAAATACAAATATTTTATTTTTTTTAAACAGATATTTCATTTTCATTCATTGACTGTTTAATATTTTTGACCATAGATTCAAAACATACCACTTTAATTATTATTGTTGTTAATATGTATAGTTAACCCTACCTTTTTTAAACTAAAATCACGATTATAGAATTCATTCTATAAATTCTATATTGCTGTGATAAATAATTTTATGTGTAATTTTACTTCAAGTAATTCAAAATAAAATCTACTTGAAAGGTAAATAATTATCTTTACTTTTTCACGACTGCACCTCTTTTCAACAACAAAACACAAAAATAATTGTAACAATATATATATTATATTTAATTTATATTTTTTTAAAATGGTGCTGGTGGTGAGATGAGATTGAGCAGTCGAGGGAATAAAGAAGATCAAAACACTCCACTCTTGACGGGTTTATTTAGTAACCAATCGTCAAAGTTTTACAGAATTAATGGTAATAACAAACTTGAGGAATCTTAACAGGTAGAATACCTCAATCTTGAGAGAAAAAAAACTTAATTAAACAAAAATATAGTGAATTTACATATTTGATAACAAAAAAAGTCTAACTAACTCGACTAAGCAAAAAAACAATGTTTATATCTACATCAGCGCCGTCTGGACTTCTCGGCGTCACAGAGTACATCTATGAAATAAACAATAAAAATATAATTTATGTAGAAAATAATATGGTAAAATTATTTACAACATATATATTATAACTTTTCTATTTTAATTTAAGCCTTTCAATATTTTAATAGATTTTAATATATCCATTTTGTGAAATTAAATAAACTATTTATACCTCAAACACGCTCTGAAAATAAACACCATTTTGAAATTAAATAAAATATTTATATCGGTTCTAAATTAACTTTACTAAGTGCCGCTCAAAAAGATCAACGTAGCTTATGTTTATACTAGACGAATGACCCGGGCAACGCCCGGGTTTACACGATTAAATGTATTATTCAAACACATAAAACATAGCAAAATAAAACATAGCAAATATAGCAAGAGCAGTTATTTTAAACGCTGAATTAGATCAGTTATAGCAAAACATGAAAATATATACCTGCCGGCAGCCAACGGGCAGGACGCCTGAGTGTTCTAGAGGGCGCTGCTCGTGAGCTAAGTAGAATAATTTGAATATATAGTTTTAATAAATGATTTATATATATTTTAAAATAGCCTATGTTCATCTTCGTTATTTTTTACCTATGTATGGAAATTTTGGTTTGATTTAGTGAACTACTGCGAATTTGTATACCGGACATACAAACCAACAAACGGACAAACATACAAACATTCATTTTTATATAGAGAGATGTCCTCTAGCGTGAGTGCCCTCTCATGGAGGTTCTACTGTATTGGTGAAGAAAACTGTCCTTTATAGAGAGGTGTCCTCTAGCGTGAGTGTCCTCTCATGGAGGTTCTACTGTATTGGTGAAGAAAACTGTCCTTTATAGAGAGGTGTCCTCTAGCGTGAGTGTCCTCTCATGGAGGTTCTACTGTATTGGTGAAGAAAACTGTCCTTTATAGAGAGGTGTCCTCTAGCGTGAGTGTCCTCTCATGGAGGTTCTACTGTATTGGTGAAGAAAACTGTCCTTTATAGAGAGGTGTCCTCTAGCGTGAGTGTCATCTCATGGAGGTTCTACTGTATTGGTGAAGAAAACTGTCCTTTATAGAGAGGTGTCCTCTAGCGTGAGTGTCCTCTCATGGAGGTTCTACTGTATTGGTGAAGAAAACTGTCCTTTATAGAGAGGTGTCCTCTAGCGTGAGTGTCATCTCATGGAGGTTCTACTGTATTGGTGAAGAAAACTGTCCTTTATAGAGAGGTGTCCTCTAGCGTGAGTGTCCTCTCATGGAGGTTCTACTGTATTGGTGAAGAAAACTGTCCTTTATAGAGAGGTGTCCTCTAGCGTGAGTGTCCTCTCATGGAGGTTCTACTGTATTGGTGAAGAAAACTGTCCTTTATAGAGAGGTGTCCTCTAGCGTGAGTGTCCTCTTTAATCCACCAGACCGCTTCTCAGAGCTCTAATACTGTATTGGACGATTCTGCTTATATATGCAGCACTGAAGGATGGAATCTCAGAAATGGTTTTTCAAGAAAACTATGGACATAAGCTTATAGGACAGTAGAATTACATTCGAATAAATTGCAGTAAGGGCAGTAGAAGTTTGTATTATGTATAAAAGAAACATTCGTGCTTTAAAATCCTTTCATTTTATATGTATAGATGGCGCGTTATTGCTTTGTGATAATTTATGTAGCTTATGTTATTTACAATGGATAATATGTGAAGGTGGTGGTGTCTTGTCCATGGAGTATATCAGATCGGTCCATGCACCCTGATCACAATACCAGGCAACTGAGGTGCTGTATGGATGTCCTCTTCTGGATTGATGTCTGCCATATAGAGGGCTTCAAAGATGGCCGGGTATATATGGTCCGGAGTGAGTTGGATGTTGTAACAGTTATTGCAGTTCTTGTAGGACATATATGAAGGTTATTCACATATTGAAACAAAGTGTCCAATGCGGGATTCGTTCCTGACTGTCGGTAATGGACGGTTTAAACCGCCGACTTATTTTTAATGTTTATATCTGAAACACGCTAATTATTATAAATTTAATTATAAATATTAACTACTAATAGAATATGGTATTATATATAGAGAATTATTCTAAGAAAATGTATATTCACAATCTGTGTGCGGGTTGTAGAATTGAACTCTCTAGCTGATCAGGATTTTCAAGTCTGGCAGTCTGGGAGATGGGACAAGAAGGCAGGATCGACCTGAATACGTTCATGTAGAAAGACTGTCTTCACTCTGTTTCTAAAAAAGCTGGGTAGTTGAATAAGAGGTGCTCTACTGACAGTGGTTCTTTACCGGTCCCAAGTCCGGATGTAAAAGGAGGAGGGGAGCAGTAACAAGCTCACTAAAAAACCTGGGCTCAGCTGGCCCAGCTGATAGTACCCTGTAAGGGCTCCAGGGATACAGGATGAGCAGCGTCTGTATTCCATGCTAGGAGTGGCTGCACATGGTGTCTTTTCCTCATGTCAGGTGGCCATTTCATATTGGAGCTAAGTCGGCCTGCCACTGAGTAGTGCTCCCATCTTAATGACAAAAGCAGACGCATTCTACTTCACCCAATCATTATGGATTTCAAATCTCCTTTGATGAGCTCTACTCATCCCCAGCAGACACCATCAATAAGCTCTACAAGCTTGATACCTTAATATGATTGAGTGGAGATAAGAAAGAAGAAGAGACCCTTTCAGGATGCTAGAGAGCAGAATTTGCCACGACATGTTCGTGGTCTGTGTGAATGATTGCGGTTATTGTCCATTATAGAATTCTAAGCCAGGACCTGAGTGTCAACACTGTAACTCCCAGTGACGTTCGTACACATTCCATGCACATAATATAACCGGGAGTATATTTTGGTAAATTTATGAGCCGCCGGAGAAAAATGTTCTGAACACCGTCCTCCAAGCTCTTCTGGTTATTGGCCCTAATCAGAACTTCAAATAGCAAGGATGAGAGCACCATTGAATCGAAGAGTCTGAATGAGGATTTGATAGAGTTGATTTTTGATTTGATCAATTTTACCCAAACCGTATTAATAGCATTTAGCGACTTGTTTTTAAAAGGTTGCGCCGCCTGTTAGGTTTGAAGTTGTCAGCTGGTAACCCAAATACGTGTATTCAGATGTTGTCATGAGTTGTCCCTAGAACCAAACGTCAGAGCGAGCTAGTCGACCTCAATTTCTAAACTCCAAAACCTTTGATTTCTTTTGATTCAAAGTCAGGAAATTTTCTTTAAAATATTTTCTGAGTAAGTTAATATTTATCTGAAGATTTATTTTGGATTCTCCCAAAAGCACAATGTAATCTGCGAACAGAAGGAGGTGTATGTTTCCATAATTCGGTAAATAGATACTTGGCGCATCATCATATAGAGAAACTAGGTCATTCAGGAAAATGATAAATAGGTAAGGTGTAGCGGTTCACCCTGCAGGACTCCGGCTTGTATTTTTATAAAGTCCGTAAGTTCCATCTAACTGTTGCTGACATAATAGCTCTGTATGAGGCTGATGGTCGCTCAAACCATAAGCTAATAACTTTTCCCAAAGAAAAAGATGTGGTATGGTACCAAAGACCTTTTGGATATCCACAAAAGAAGCGTATAACTTCCTCCTTTAGCGGCTCAGCGTCATTTGAATCAGTGAGGTAAGCGTGAAGGTCTTGACAGGAATATCCTCTTCTGAAACCCACTTGATTTTCCGCCATTATTCCCCTTTTGTTTCCATCCGGCTGTTCAACCTGGTCTTTAACATGGATGTAAAGAGTTATGTATTTTTTATTAATATTAGAAACTATTTTAGACGCGTTAGATTCTTTTTGAAATTAAACAATTTCTACTGCCCTTACTGCAATGGAAAAAAATTAATGGGAGGGCAGTAAGGGCAGTAGAAATTGTTTAATTTCAAAAAGAATCATACGCGTCTAAAATAGTTTCTAATATTAATAACAGATGGCGCGCTAGTGCATCGTAATGTATATGTATTATTTAATACTATGGTGATGGTGGTGCTTATCTCCATGGTTAAACCAATTCCTGAAATCCACTCCTCTCCAATTTTGCGATGGTAGGCCTGGAAAATAGGTCCTCTATTGTCAGTTCTGAGCATGACATGTTCCGGAGAAGCTTCTGCACTATTTCAATACTATATTGATGTTTCCAAATAGGTTAATGTTGTTGATCGCAACTACCTTGCTATTTCTTCTATCTGCTTATGTTGTTGCTTATTTGTTTAATGGATATGGCACTTTCTGTGGATCAGGAATAACAATGGAGATGTTGCACTACTTATTTGATTGTGCTGCTCTGTCTGAGGAAAGACGAAATCTAAATGATAAAACGGGGCAACTTTGTCCTTCATTTCCGGCACTAATTAATGAAATATCAAAGAATAGGTATATAGCGGTGGCGATATTTGGATTCCACAGGATTATATCCCGGAAAAAGGCCACACAGTGTTCTCCCCATCCCTTGTGAACTGGCGAATCCTGAATAGGGCGTAAGGCCCTAAATAAAGGCTTTGTTTATGTTGTTGTTGTTTGTTGTTTAATGTATATGTTTATTCAATGCTCTTTTTCTTAATTGTTTATTTTCTTTTTGATAATCCTGTTACCTACTCTACTACAATTATTGTAGATAGTTTCACGCGCAATTATCCAGATCGATATAGCGTGTCTTGTTTGAAACTGGTAATAAATAAATAATGTTTTTGTATTGTAATTCGAAATTAATATTTGCAATACTATGTCTAACAATTTTAGGACATGTTAGTTATAAAACCTATATTAAATCAAAATAGTTATTTATCTAGTTGCGCATTAAAAATTGGATCTTTATTCTGAATAAAAACTTTATATAATTTACGTTGTGCATAATAAAGTTTTTTAATACATTATAATGCGGCTTATGATTGTAAAACGACATTTGGAAATATTACAAACAATACTTTACAATTTGATTTCATTTAACTAAATTTGCATACCAACCCTTTGTACATATATCAATTGTGTTGATAATATATATATTTTATCTTTTCTTCTAACTAACTAGCATACTAATTCTGTACATATTTAAAATATCTTTCTTTCTTTTCTTTAAAAATTTTGTTTATGTTTAAAGTGCAAGTGTTCCTAGGGGGACATAGCGCTCTAAGTCGAAATAAAGAAAATCCCGCATGTGTTTCTTTTAAACGAGAAATCTAAATTTATTTTAAGGAGAAATAACCCATCCCTGGACACTTTTATTTTTCCGTTTATCATTACTCTTCACAATTCATCCTTTCATACTTCATCCCTAAGTTTAGAAATAATTGTTATTTCTCCTTAAAAATAAATTTAGATTTCTCGTTTAAAAGAAACACATGCGGGATCATTTTCAAATGTTGTTTTACAATAATAAAGTTTGTAAAGATCAAAATAAAAGATGGATATAAAAATACCTGAAAATTAAAAAAGATCTAATTAAAATTGAAATGGTCAGATTATAATTGAAAAGTTTTCATTTAAAGTAAAAATGTTATTTCAAAGACTATTTTATAAATAAAAATATTATTATTTATATTAAATTAATACAAAGTGTATTTAAATATTTAAAAGAAACTTTTAAAAATATAATAAATAATATTTACAAGCATGTGTGTAATTATATATATATATATATATATATATTTTTTTTTTTTAATTAAAAAAGCATATTTTGATCCAATATATGCCTTTTTAATTGAGGATTTATTTATGAATTGCTCTATTTTCAAAAAAATAATTGTTAAAATATTGTTGTAAATATATGTATAGTTAACCTACCTATTTTTTCTTTAATTCACTAATATAGGATTCATTTTATAAATTCTATATTACTATGATAAATAATTAATGTGTAATTTGCTTCAAGTAATTGAAAATAAAAACCACTTAAAAGGTAAATAATTATCTTTCTTTTTTCATGACTGCACTTTCAACTCTCTATCTTTTTCAACAACAACAACAACAAAATCATAACAATTTAGTCGACAGGATTTTTGAATCTATGAAATATAATTTTAAATAAAATAATATTTCTATATAACATATATATATATATAGAATATTTTCAGAATAATAATAAATAAACTTGAGAAATATTTATATCAATTTACTGGATCGTTTGGATGTTATAAAAAAAATGAGAAGCCTTCTATATTTCTTTAATAATTTTATTAAATGAAAGAATATGTTTTCCCAGTCATTATGTTGAGGAATAAAAGGTATAATTTCCATAATCATCAAATTATGCGGAGCCCTGCTTTATTGAAGCTGTTATTTAACCTCGCACACAGGAAGTAATCACTATGGGCGCCTATTGTTCCGTGGGACCAATTAAAATGATGAATTACCTTCCAAACGTCAATTAAACAATCTCGGTTGTTCTTTTCCCATTTCCCTAAAACTCCATTTGGTAATTGAACCAACACTTAGATGATTGGTCCTCCTTTATTTTAATTGCCCCTCTGGCACGCACTGGGTTATGCAAATTCCACCATCTGCTTGAGGCTGGAGGTTCTTATCTCTTAATGACAGAATCTAGCCTACTTTGTTGTTCCTGTGGTCGTTGGAATGGAATCTGGAATGGATTGTAGGGCCATATTTCTATATTAACCTATCTAGGTATGCGAGATGTAGTTTATAAAAACAGAGAATATGTAAATTAGACAGAATGAGAATCAAATAGGTTATCAATCCATCACTAAGCCTGAGGTATCGCCATTCTTTCTGATGACATCCCATATTATACTCCTATAGTCTTATTTTGCATTGGTTTCATTCAACTTTATTCAACTATAAAAACAAAGCGCGATGTCCCGCTAAGAACACTGGCGCTCAATGAGAAGTAAATCAAGAGAAAGTGAGAAAAACATATTTATAAACATATTGGTTTCATGCTCCAGCTTTTTTGAAAAAGTGTTCCTAATCATTTAGGAATGGTATGTATCCAAAGTCAGTAAGAAAAGACAAATAACAAGAAGAATATGCCAATCAGTGCAGAGGGTTCAAGTATTTCAGCACTTCGACGCGAAAAACAACTACTAAACTTAACGCCACTTACTATCTTTAAAAATTGCCAATGTTAACAAACTTTGACGATTCAGCGTTCACTATTGGAAGGTAGCGTCAATTTAAAAGCTCCTGATCTTAGAGAAATTTTGTTTAGGCACAGAGTAGGTTACAAGTCTATGCCCCAAATATTAGCGCCAGAATGTATCTTTGATTTAGACACCAAGCCCACACACACACAAACATACACTCGCACACACAATATTTTCATAGTTTCTCAGGAATGTGAGAGTTTTAAAGGTCTTTGTGAGAATATCTGCGGGGATCTTCATTAGAACATCACAAAATCCAGCTTTCCTTACTTGACTAGATCTCTAGTTAAAAATACCTGTGATGTCGATATGCTTTCTTCTCTCGTTTTTAGCAAGGTACACAGCCCCTGGCTATCTGTATGAACCTTTAAAGTTCTTTGTGAGAATATCTGCGGGGATCTTCATTAGAACATATACCCACAAAACCCAGCTTTCCTTACTTGACTAGATCTCTAGTTAAAAATGCCTAATGCCGATATGCTTCTCTTGTTTTTAGCAAGGTACACAGCCCCTGGCTATCTGTATCAACCTTTAATAGAGATTCTACAAATTCATCAATTCTAACTTCTTCCGTAAAACCTGTGAACCATTGAGCTTCTTTGCTGATTCACGCATTGAATACTATTCTGCTTTTTTTCTTCGAATTATAATAAGGGGGACACATCAAACATGTTGTAACAATATATATATATATGTGATACAAAAGCGCGCCATCTGTTATCAAAATTCGAAACTATTATAGACGCGTATGATTATTTTTGAAAATAAACAATTTCTACTGTCCTTACTGCAATGGAGAAATTAATGGGAGGGTTCACCACTGATGACCCAGGCTCTCCCATTATTTTTTCCATTGCAGTAAGGACAGTAGAAATTGTTTATTTTTTAAAAAGAATCTTACGTGTCTATAATGGTTTCGAACAATAGATATAGAATATATATAGTCAAATATCACGTCAAAAATAGAAGATTAAATCTAAAAAGGTAAAATATGTTTGAGAGCGATAGACTTCGAACATCATTTGAGGATGAAAGAGATTTCAAAATATTTTATTGACCTCATACACAAGTCAATGGTAGTAGTATATAATAATTATAAAAAGAGGGATAAAATAAAAGAGTAAAATATATACAGTTATGTAAAACGACACTTGAAGTTACACCGCATGAGTTTCTTTTCAACGAAAAATCAAAATTTATTTCAAGGTGAAATATTGACTATTTCTAACCTTTTTGGATGAGGTATGAAAGGGTGAATTATGAAGCGTAATGATGAACGGAAAAATAGAAGTGTCCAGGGATGGGAATCGAACCCACATATACAGTTATGTACAGTCGAGGAGATTCCCCCAACGACAGAGAGTCCTCCTCCAGACAGTAAGTCATGTTCTCCCCTCATCTCAAGGCTCAGAAAGAACGTGTGTATTGATGACTTGGCAGACGCGAGGATTTGAGGATCAAAGATATATTACTAAAATCTTAAAAATAATATTTTCATATATTGAGGTGATCAAAAATGTCTATATAGACCACACAGTCTTTTTTATTAATTCCACCATCCCGCATTACAGCTGTTTTAATAGATATTGACCAGACAGTACCCGCCACAGAACCGTAGCGCCATCTCTAGGAGAAATTGTCAATTATTCTAAATATATTTTGGTATAGCGAAGAAAAAAGAGGTAAAGGTGAATACTAAATACGTGTAAACGCTATTTTTAAATATTTATTTTATAAAGATAAATAAAGATAACTCACCAAATGATGTACATATTAGCTCAGGGGCCGGCAACCTTTTGAGAGGGAAGAGTCAAATGCAATTCACAAAATTTCAAAGTATTTTAAAGAGCCACAAAATTTTTCTTTTCAACAATGAATAGTGATACTAATATTAAATTATAATAATAAATCAATCTATATTTCATCCCATTATAATATCTAATATTTTAGCTGTAAACAGCATGCACGCCCACACAATAACACAATTATTACTGTACAAAGTTCATCTTGATATTGTATATAGAAGTAGATGACCGTTGAAGAACAGAAAATTTGCTCGAAAACTTGCGAAAATCAAAATTAAAAGAAACCCTTTACCTTAATATTGCCACGTGGAAAATTAGGGAAGACAAAAACTTCAGGAGGAAACAAAATTCATTTCAGGGAAGGACAAACTATGAATTGTAAACAAAAGAAAAGCCACGAGGGAAATTTACAGAGTCGCAAGATATAAACATAAAAATGACCACTCTGTTAATAAAAAATAATAAAATTAATAAATACTATGTTACATAAATAAAATTAATAAATACTATGTTACAATATTGTTTATTTTTTTCTTTTTCGAATAATTCTAGGTAACTATTACTTACATAATAGTAAAATTGTTATGAAAGTACTACACACAGCTTCACATCCAAAGAGCAACATGTGGCTAGCGAGCCGCAGGTTACTAACCTCTGTATTGGAACATGAGCCAGTTCTACAAACATACCTACAGCCAGTACATGTCTTATTGAAGTATTGGTAAACTACTCATTTCTCCTGAACGTTAAAACACGTCGGTGATCGTATTTGACCGCGTTTGGTTCATTGATTACAATTTTACAATTATTTTATTTCCAAAGCGCTATATCCCACAAGGGATACTTGCGCCAAACAAGGAGAAAAGTTTATTTACATAAGTTATTTACATTATTCAACGCATGAAAACATTAGAGATACAGATTTTGTAGAAAGTTTAAAATGTATTTACAAAATGAATTGAACTTTAAATATGATTTTTTATCGGGAATCAAATCGTTAAGTTCACAAACAACTAGTTCATTCTTCATTCTATAATCTTGAAATGCTGGGCAATCGATCAGTAGATGTCTTGAGGTTTGTTCCTCAATACTACAAAAGCAACTTGAATCCTCCATTGCCTTTATTCTATTTAAAAAACTTTTGAAATTTCCGTGGTTTGTAACAAATTGAGTATTTGTTTTTGATGGTAACTAAATATTTTTCGGTTATTAAAACAACTTTACCTAACCTCTTCTTCTTCTCTGCGAGGTTCCACTGTACAATGTGGATGGTAGGTTGATAGTGGAAGGAACAGCTGGAAACATTTGATTAACCTCCCGGAATTTCACATCTGATTTTTGTCCTCTTCTCATCTCTCTGTGTATGTTTACAACACATTTTAACAAAACCAAATAATATTTCAACAGCAAAATTGTCATAGAGTATAATACTAAAGCACAATTTGGATTGTAGATTAGAAATACATAAGGGAATAATTAATCAAATAAACACAAGGTAATAAAGATCAAATAAATAGTGTGTGATGTTTTGGTAACAATGCTTTTACTTCTTCTTTCTTATCTCCATTCAATCATATTAGGGTATCAAGCTTGTTTGACAACCATCATGACTGGGTGAAGTAGAATGTGTCTGCCTTTTTCATTAAGACTGGGAGCACTAACTAAGTTTGTGAAGAAAATGTCTGGTAAACGTTTCACAAAACACTGATGCGAAATTCGGTAAAAGAATTCGCAGTGATGATTCTTTTGTGGGCTGTTGCAAGGATTTAAATCAGATCACTAAATAGCAGAAAGGGTAAAAGTATCCTTCAAACTAACTTTATTTAAAACATGTTAAGAGGACAGAGGTAAACACCCAACTGGTCAGTAGACCAGGCTGTGCTGTCTTCCTTAGTTGCCGGCTGGCGGGTATGTTTGTTTACTGTCACCCAATCCGTCTGGCTGACGTCCCGAAGTGGATCTCCATTATTCCACAAAGCTAATATAATTTATACCATGGCATCAGACAGCGTTTTATTCCTTTATATATGTTTTCCTGTGGAAGGACAAGATACCTGAAAGCTTGAGACTACGTTGATAAAATGAAAAGAAACCCATCTCCAGAAACTTATGTTATTGTTTGATAAAAAAAAAAGACATCAATTCCAAATATTATTTGAGAAATATGTAACATTAATTAAAATATATAGAAGATCTCCTCCTAAATTGTGAATTCTCAAATAAAATCTTCAAGTGAACAAAAGAGTGAAACAACGAAACTTTATATTTTACATGTAATCTTGTTTAGATGCACACAATACACAACAAACCAACCACTCTCGGTAATGATTTGATGTAAAACTTGATTTGAAATCGGGGGTATTGATAGGAGGTACAACGATAAGATGGCTCTGCATAGATCTTTGTTCTTTAATACATGTCTGAGAAAAGAATCTCTATCCTATTTTCACGGAAGAGAAAAAGAGCATTGAGAAGGATCAGTACTGAACCCACTCAACCAATCGCCACTGTCAAGTTCCAAGGTATTGACGTGTACAGTTAATTCAGGATTCTAAGAAACAAAACTAGCAATATATCATTATATTTGTGAAAGATAACATTTAATTCAAAACACCCTATTTAGAATATATTATAGTGTGGTTTATTTGTTCTTATGTTAATTTACATAATTTAAAGTTGCATATTTTGTTAGTTTTATTTGCATATATTGGTTTGGATTGCCATTACTACCATATACGGTAAAAATATTTTAAGAAGTCCGAAAGAAATGGATTTTTCTGGGTGTTCTGATATCTGGAAAAATATTAAACAAGAGTTTATATAGTGAAGATGATTATTTGGAGGAATTTTGAGGAAATTTTTATTATGTTTTTATATTTAATTTAAAATGCTTATATTGGATAAAAAATATATATTTACCAATATTTCAGTGGTGTGGCTGAACGCCAACCTTTGTTAAGATACAACAACGTATTTATGTATATTAATCTGTTTTTAAAACTTTTATAATTTTCTAAATATTCAGCATTCCTGGAATTTATATACAGTAGAACTTGGATAATTTGAAAACGTATTTAATTCGAAAATGTCTTTAATTCAAATATTTATCTTTGTCCTTAGAATTCGGTCCATTTATTCAAAACTGTTTTTAATTTTTTTTTTTTTTTTGCCTCTTGGGCGTCGAATTATTTATTTATTTCATCTCAATTTACAGGTGTTACATTCGAGCACAGCTCACGAGTCACCTTGTCCAGATTATTTACACATGGCGAGTTGTAATGCTGGAGTGGCCCCCCGAACCTTACAGGAGGGCAGTTGTTGGGTGTTTGGCTGTCAGCTAGCCATTGGGTCCAGGTCGTCGGATTCGGTGGCTGAGGTCACCAACTGTAGGAATTCTTCTTTTTTGAGTTTGATTCCGTTGCAATTCCAGAAAACGATTTTTAAAGGTAATTTGCCTTTCATTGTAAGAAAGTTTTGATAATTTCTAATAACTTTTCGCACAGTTCCCTGGTGTCAGAATGAGTAGTTTTCTTTTTTGCAGTTTCAGCGTAACTTGCCTTTTGTTTTTCAACAATTGCTTCTTCTGTTTTAGTGGAGCTTGCTTGAGGTATGGTGTTAGGGGAGTTTTGTCTGGGAGGCTTTAGCTGCTGTTGTTGTGGCTTCGGAAAATTTTGGCATCCGCGGTAATTGGCTGTGTGCGCCTCTCCGCAGTTAGCGCACTTTGGTGGGAGCTGTTTCGACTTTCTTGGACAATCCTTCGAATGGTGTTCTTCAGCACACTTGACGCATTTGGGCTTCAAAAAGCAGTTTAGCTGGCCATGCCCAAAACCCTGGCAGTTAAAGCATTGGGTCACTCGTTTTGTAGTCCTGAATGATTCCACGACTATTTTTTGGTAAAGTATTTCGGTTATTCCATAGATTCGTTTATTTTGTTCATTTTTCGGTAGCTCTACTAGGACTATATTCATCGGTATTTTGGTCGATTGTCTATGGAGTCTTTTGACAATGACCTCAGTGAAGCCCATTGAGATCAGTTCAATTACGACGTCTTCTTCTTTGAAGGCTGTTGATACCCCCTTCAATACCACTTTCAGTGGTTTTTCCTCCTGTAGTCTGTAAGAATATCCTCCATTATTTTTCTGTACATACTCCCTGATTTTTTTGAAGTCGCCGATGTTTTTCGATTTAATTATGTGCTTTTTGCCAGAAATCGTGACTTGGAATGGTTCCATGCACAAGTCTTTTAGCTCTTGGCAAAGAAGCTTCCAATCTGCTACATTTTCTGCAATAACAGGAGGAATTCTCGGTTTTTTCACGTTAGTGACTGTGGTCCATGGGCCATCGTTGTCGCTATTTTCTTCATCGTCTTGCGGTGGGTGAGCTGCGTTCATTTGTTGAGAAACTCCAGTGGCGGGACTTTGTTCGTCGATGTCCATTCTAGGCGTCTTCAGATTACGCTCGCTCCTAGTTGGCGATCTTGAGTCATCCGATTGGGAGCCGCGAATTCTCTTCTTTGATTGAACCGTTTCCTCAAGTTTATACTCGATTCCACATTTGTCTAGGATCTTCGTTATTAAGGAGGCTTCGATTATGCATAGTTTCTCGCCGGTTGGTCCGATCGTCGATTTAATTACAATCGGTGGCATATTATTTTTTGCCCCCTAAAATTCTGCTTTCTAAAATATAGAATAATTATTTATTTGATTAAAACCCAGGTTCATGCGTCGAATTATTAAAGTTTGACTCTATTTATAATATTTATGCACTGTAGTAAAATATAAATAGAAATATATATTTAATTATTATTATATTATATTGTATTTTCTTTTTAAAAAAAATAGAGAGATAGAGAAACATTTAGATAAATATATAGAAATTTATATATAAAAGAACAAAAGAAAAATAGTATCAAGACAAGAAAAGTCACCGATATACCAAACAAACGGCCAATGGTGGCAAGGGGCCGAAGTAAGAGAAAGTAAATTCAATCCAGAAGGATGTCTATTAGATTAGAATTGAAAGAGAAGTTGTAACTTTTCCAAAAAACAAATCGAATTAGAGACCAAACGAAAAAAAGCACCCATCAGCTGTGCCTTCATTCTAATTGGTCCTTTAGATGAAACAAACAGAGAAATATTTTAGCAGAAGAACATTGGTGTTTTTTTTTTTTTATTCCTTCTCAGAAGAAATAGTTGGGTTCTGAATGACGAACAAATATTTACAAACACTTAAACCTAATTTAGAGTATTAATGACGTTAATTGGGTCAAGAGTCAAGATAATTTAAAAGGTGAATCTTTGATAAATTTATTGGCTGATTTAATTGATGGTATTTTTAAGGATTTGTTTGTGTTTCCACTTAATTTTGTAATTGCGCTCGAGCTTTTTTCCCCGATATATTTGGTTTAGAAATTAAAAGGTGATTCACTGTTTAAACTAGCGTAAGAAATGTCGCTTTACGAAAAAATACCGCATTTAAAATATGGGTTAATTTTTATCGAATAAAGATTTATAAAATAGATTAAGTTATTTTGGATTGTTTAACAAATACATAAGTATGAATATATGTTTTAGAGTATTATATTATTTTGAAAATATAGAAATCCATAAATAAATCTTTAAATAAAATGGCATATATTGGATCAAAATATCATTTATTTTACCAATATTTCAGTTGGCTGAACGCCAACTTTTTTCAAGGTGTTATAACATATTTAATGTGTTTTACACAAATAAATTTACTGGCAATGCGTTTCTTTTAAATATCATCAAATATTATCTCTACAGACCTTACTGTAATGATATGAGTTATTGAATGAGAGGGCTTGGCTCATCAGTAGTGAACCCTCTCAGCGGTTTCGCCAAATTAATCTCTAGACCGTTCTACTATTGTATTGGATTGGTTTGGAGTATACCCTGTATTTTCTATGGAAGGTAGCTTAGGGGTGTTTAGTGAACTAAATGCGTGCCTTCAATACCTTGATAAAGGTTGGCGTTCAGCCAACTGAAATATTGGTAAAATAAATGATATTTTGATCCAATATATGTCTTTTTAATTAAAGTATTATATTATGTACTAGACGGGTGACCCGGGCTTCGCCCCGGGATTGACCCGTGTGCATATCTACCCGAGTGATATATATTTAGATAATATTTTTTTAAATAATTGTTTGTTGTTAGCATTTTTTATCTATTTGTTTGCATCAGCATAATTTAATCTAATATTTGATAGAGGGCGCTGTTCGTGAGCTAAGTAGAATAATTTGAATATATAGTTTTAATAATTGATTTATATATATTTTTTAAAAATAGCCTATCGTCTTCCCCGTATTTTTTACCTATGTATGGAAATTTTGGTTTGAATTCGTGAACTACTGCGAATTTGTATACCGGACATACAAACAAGCAAACATACAAACATTGATTTTTATATATATATAGATATTATAGTATGTATATTATCACGATATATACAATATATAGATTGCTTAATTATTTAACATACAAATATATTATGATACAATAGCACGCCATCTGTTATGAAAATTCGAAACTATTATAGACGTGTATGATTCTTTTGAATTTAAATTCAGTAGAAATTGTCCAATTTTGAAAATAATCATACGCGCCTATAATAGTTTCGAATTTTAATACATATATGTAATTTTAACTATTTTTGAAGCTTATGTTTATTATAAATCAATTTTCTACTGCCCTTAATTCAATGATAAAATAATAATGATTTATTTTAAAAAGAATCATACACGTCTATAATAGTTTCGTATTTTCATAACAGATGGCGCGCTAATGCATCGTATATATACATATAAAAATAAAGAAGGCATATCCTGACCACAAGCACATGTGCCTTTTAGATGGCAGAGCGCCATCTAGTGGAGCAAAAATAAACTAAACGTTTATTTAGCTTGCTCCGTGATATTTGGCCAACCCTATTTCTTTGTAAATCAAGAAAAGCCATCCACGAACGCGTTTCGCGCTGTTGGCGCTCGTCAGCGTGGAGTAGGCTGTAACCACTGCGACCAAAAATATTTTTTGGTCCCAGAGGCTTCTTGAGAAATCAAGAAATGGGTATTTAAGGCCAAATTTACGTAAAGACGCTTAACACATGAAAAAAAAACAATAGAAAAATAAAAGATTATTTTTTATTTTTTCTATTGTTTTTTTTTTCATATACATATATTAAAAATAAAGAAGGCATCTTTCCTGACCACGAGCGCATGTGCTTTTTAGATGGCAGAGCGCCATCTAGTGGAGCAAAAATATTGGGTTGGCCAAATATCACGGAGCAAGCTAAACAAACGTTTAGTTTATTTTTGCTCCACTAGATGGCGCTCTGCCATCTAAAAAGCACATGTGTTCGTGGTCAGGAAATGCCTTCTTTATTTTTAATATCAACACCTGACCCACTTATCTTTTATCTTTTCTATGGTTTTTTCATAGACATATCTATATATATATAAATGAATGTTTGTATGTTTGTTGGTTGGTTGGTTGGTTTGTATGTCCGGTATACAAATTCGCAGTAGTTCACTAATTCAAACCAAAATTTCAATACATAGGTAAAAAATAACGAGGATGACGATAGGCTATTTTAAAAAATATATAAATCAATTATTAAAACTATATATTCAAATTATTCTAAATAGCTCATCTAGAACGCGGTGGAATCTGATGGCGGGGCGCGCCCATTGGACGGCCTGCGACACGTGGCTTCCCTGTGCGCGCGCATGCGCCGGGAAGGCACTCGCCCGCCGGCAGCCGACGGGAGCGGTCGCTTGCTCGCCGGGAGTCAACGGGCGCCGACATTTACTCGCTGGCAGCCAACGGGCACATGTTTAATGTGTTTGAATAATACATTTAATCATGTAAACCCGGGCGTTGCCGGGCAACCCTAGGAAGCAAGATGTATACAAGGTGTAGACAAGATGAAGATCTAGATGAAGATTAAAACGTTTTTAAAATATATTCGCACTCGGGTAAAACCCGGGCGTTGCCCGGGCCATTCGTCTAGTATGTTATAAAAATGTTATTCAATTTAAAAATACATTGTTACAGAACAACTCTGTGAAATCGACCGCTAGATAACGCCACTTTACACTGTATATATCCATTGTTGTTGTTTTCTTTATTTTTTTTACTCAAATCTTTCTGTAAATATGTAAATAGGTAATTGATTCTATTATTTTATTTATTCCTCACGCCTCAAGTCGGGTATTTCTTCCCTAAATTGTTTCATCATCTCAATTTTAACATATAGTGGTTTAAAGTTGTGTTTATTAAGCCTATATAAATATTTTCCAAGATATATCACGACTACATACCATTGGCAAAATGGTCATGTACCCAAAACAATCAGATAATAATTTATCATCTTCATCTCAATATAATATATTTACAGTAGAACCTTCATGAGTGGACACTCACGCTAAAGGACATCTCTCTATAAATGACAGTTTTCATTTACAAAATTACCATTTTTACTATTTAGTAGCTTTCCGGTAAGAGGACACTTCTCCCTAAAGGACACTTTGGCTCTGCAACTGGTTGTTGTCCTTTACAGGGAGGTTCTACTGTATAATATAAAATATATATATTTTAATATCGCTGTTAACTTATGGGGTGAATTGGGGTGATCTCTACTCATCCCCAGCAGACACCATCAACAAGCTCTACAAGCTTGATACCCTGATAGGAATGAGTGGAGATAAGAAAGAAGAAGTTGTTAACTTTGCAACGTAAGTTATATAAGAAATTCAGCCTAATGAAGCGGCCTGTAGATTAAAATGGCGAAACCGCTGGGAGGGTTTACCACTGATGATCCATACCCTCCCATCTTTCCATTTTAATTATTACAGTATAAGTGCTAATATAAAGCTCTAGCGTGTTATTTATAAACAGGAAATGTAAACATTAAAAACACGAATGTTTCTTTTATATATAACACAAACTTATACAGTAATCCCTCGTTATCACGAACTCGGATTATACGAACTCTCGGTTTGCGCGAACCGTTTCTTTTCCCCCGTTAAATTTCAATGCTTTCCAAAGAGATTTTGCCGGTTAAGACGAAATATTCGGTTATGACGAAATACGAATTAAATTTAGCCCCCAGCAGAACTAATCAATCGGTTAAAACGAATTCTAATATATTTTTAAAGGCGAGTTATAAGTAAAACAATAAACTATTAAAACAACAAAAACGCCATTGATATCAAGTATTGGCTCTCTTTGTCTTTTGTGTAAACATTCGTCCTTTGTTTGTTATGATGACTCATTTTCTATGAAACTATCCCCTTGGGGTCGTTCCATGTACTCAATCAGTGGAAAATTTCGACTCTATTGTACCAGTATTGCTGTTTTTCTCGACTGATAAATGTAGGGGCCATGGTGACCCCTGCCAGCCAGCAGCCAAGGAGCGCACGCTTTCACGGAATTTCACAGAATATTATATTATTCTTATTTTAATACAAAAATAATTTTTATACAAGCTCTTCAAAACGACTTCGAAAAGCATCCCATCAAGACGTGGAAGATGAGCTTTTAAAATGGTTTAAAAAAAGTAGACAAAATAATATTCCTGTATCCGGCGCACTTGACAAAGAAAAGGCTAAAGAAATAAGTGTCTCATTGGGTGTGGAAAAAACAGCTGATTCGTTTTCACTTTCAGAAACAATGCTTGATGAGCCTGAAGAATGGACCAAACTCCTTTCAGCTACAAACCCAGCTGAGACTTTGACTTTCCTGTAGTATGTTGCCCTGGATGAAGGGTTGGAAATTTGCGGTTCACCCGAATTAGAAGAATGAAGAAACAGAAGACGATAAGGTGAAAGAAGAGATAATGATGCCTACTAGAGGGGAAGTAATCGCGGCCCTCGAAACCCTCCAGAAGCTGTCCAAAACCTCTGCGGATATTGATGTTCATTTTGAAGATGACCTGGATAAAATAAGAAGGGAGTGTCTGAAACAGTGCCCAATCAAATACCACCAAAAAAACTATAACAGACTTTCTGAAGCCTGCAGAGAAAACCCAGATATAGGATACTCTATGCATACTGCATATGCTGCATACACATAAACATTGTATGTACCAAGTATATTATGTAAGTTGTTTCTTTTGTTATTCTTTTTTATTTGTGTTTTAAAATAAACTTATATTCTCATGTTATTGCCTTACATTGTGATTATATGATCCATATTGTATTTTAAAATAAAATACTTTATGTACATACATATACATAATTGTTGTTCCTTAAAATTATAAAATATTTTCATTAATATTGTTTTCAAATAAATTTATTCGTTATTCCTCAGAAATGTAGTTTTCTTACTCATCAGTAGTACATAAGTACAACCCCAGGATACCACGAATTCAATTCGTCTAATACGAATTCGGTTTATACGAATTTGGTATATATTCTTTTAAGACGAAAAGGGTATTTCGTTCTCCCGTTGAGTTCGTCTTAACGAGGGATTACTGTACTGTCCTTACTGCGATGAAAAATATTGAGGAGGGTTTGGCTCATCAGTGGTGAACCCTCCCAGCGGTTTCACCAATTTAATCTACCTGTTAGGTTTTTTAAAATTATTATTATTGTATTTTATCAATTAACTATAATTCATATTCATAGAATTTTATTGTTACTTATCATCATTCTTTTTGTTGTTGTTTTTCTTTTGTTAACACAAGTCAATAATAGTCTATTTTTTTCCTTTTATGTAATAAATACAATTAAATCGCATTAAATCTTATTGTAATTCTTTTTTGTTGTTTGAAATAAATCGAATTGAATCGAAGTGAGTCAGCTCGTTCTTTCTAGAAGAAAGTTCAAAGAAAACGTGCTAACACTACCTAACCGCTTCTTAGAGCTCTAATACTGTATTGGATCATTCTACCTATATATGGTACACTGAAGGATTGAATCTTAGAAATGGTATTTAAGTAAAAGAGTATGTCCATTGTTTACAGTAAATGTTTGTTTTATGTATAAAAGAAACATTTGTGTTTTAATGTTTGCATTTCGAGTATAAGGGCTGTGGAATTAGTTCTCAATTATAATTATGTCTTCATTATTTTTAATATATATACAGTTAAACCCGTCTATAGCGCCCCTTCTAAATAGCGCCCGATTTTAAATACGTAGTACGATGCAATTCACATTAAAAGTGACCCGTCTATAGCGCCCCTTCTAAATAGCGCCCGATTTTAAATACGTAGTACGATGCAATTCACATTAAAAGTGACCCGTCTATAGCGCCCCCTCTAAATAGCGCCCGATTTTAAATACGTAGTACGATGCAATTTACATTAAAAGTGACCCGTCTTATAGCGCCCCCTCTGAATAACGCCCGATTTTAAATACGTAGTACGATGCAATTTACATTAAAAGTGACCTGTCTATAGCGCCCCTTCTAAATAGCGCCCGATTTTAAATACGTAGTACGATGCAATTCACATTAAAAGTGACCCGTCTATAGCGCCCCCTCTAAATAGCGCCCGATTTTAAATACGTAGTACGATGCAATTTACATTAAAAGTGACCCGTCTTATAGCGCCCCCTCTGAATAACGCCCGATTTTAAATACGTAGTACGATGCAATTTACATTAAAAGTGACCTGTCTATAGCACCCCCTCTCTATAGCACCCTATTTTGATGAGTCCCAAGAGGGGGCGCTATAGACAGGTTTAACTGTAGATATATATATAAAAGAGCGTACCTGGATCTTGTTTTATTTTTTTTTTCTTTACAGATCCAGCTACGCCTTTTTATAAAAACTTATTTGATGGATCTCCTTTTGACTCAAACCATATATATTTATGTTACGATATTTATAAAAAGAATTGATTTTTAGGAAGATTTATTATATTTACTAAGTACCAGTCGTTTGGAAAAAATTGAAAAGATTTATTATAGCAAGTACTTTATTTCTAACTCTCTGAATACACAATATCTCACGGCTAATATAGAATTGGTTATAAATTAATTATATGTTATTATAAATATGATAAAAATAGGACAATTATGTTGTCGAATCTATATAAGGCGTGGATTATTATTGAATAATACGATAAATTAAATGCACAGATGGTTATATTTATTAACTTACAAAACAAAGGGAGAGATATTTAACACATATCTTATTTTATATATGTTTAAATTTAAAGAAATATAATAAACAAAACAAACAGTTCTATTAAAAAAGGCTTCAAGACAAATCTAATAACAACAACCAACTGCTGGTCAAAAATTAATAATTATATAAATATTTCCAATTTATATAATCTAAATATCTATATATATTTTTAATTATAGTCTATCAAACCCCCCTTTAATTAAAAATTCAGTCCTGTGTAAAGTCCATGTCCATTCCCAGCATCTTGGTCTGGTTCTTTAGGCGGGGACCGGAGAGGTTCTTGGTTAACAGGTCAGCCTCCTGTTGTTCTGTCCTCTCAAAGATTGGTTGGATTGTTTTCTTCACATATTCATCTTTAATAAAATGGTATTTTCTATTAAAGTGTCGCGTTCGGGTATTCTGCTTTTGGTTCTTTATCCAGTCTATAAGTGATTTGCTATCAGTCTTAATTGGTGTGGGCTCTTTAATCAGCTGCTTCATATTGAGTTCTTCCCATAGGCTGGTGTAGAACTTGATGTCACAAACTCCGTCACAAAATGACAGCAGTTCTGCCTCCATTGTAGACAAAGCAACAATCTTCATTTTTCAACTCTTCCAGTTCAGCAAATTGTCTCCAATCTTTATGATGTGTCCTCCAAAGGATTTAGCATCTGCGGTGTTGTTCCAGCTAGCATCTGTAAATGCAGTTAAGTGTCCCATCTGGGAAGTTAATTTCAGACACAAATTTCTAGATCCTTTGACATATCTTAGAACTTTCTTCAGTGCTTTCCAGTGTATTTCATAAGGCTCCTTGCAGTATTGTGAAAGGTTGCTTATAGCATAGGCTAAATCTGGTCTTGTACCTGTAGACCAAGCATGTCAAACTCAAATCCTAACACGGGCCAAATAAAAAAGTAATAAGATTATGTGGGCCGCAAAAAAAGAAAACAAGTAATTATATTTTTATAGTAACATTTATGTAGGTTTATTTAAAAAAATACTAATAGGAAAAAAGAAAGTAAAGTTAATATTTTCTCCCTGATATTTGGCATCTCTTTTCTGCTGCCATCTTTCCTACTTCGGGGGAAATCTTGTTCGGAGTGATTAATTTTAAAACTGACCCAAGGTGAACGTCAGTAATTCTCGATCTGATTGGAGCCTTATTTCCTTTCATAAGTGAAAATAACTGCTCGCACCGATAAGTACTTCCAAACATGGACTTAATTTCATATGCTAATTTTCGAGTGTTTTCAAATCTGGCTGGCAAATATTTGTAAAATTCAGAAACGCCAACTTCAATTAATTTTGCCTTTAAATCTGAATCGCACTGGATATATATTACCCCCATTTGCATATGATTAGGTACTGATTCTATATTTATCGAGAAAATCGAAGAAAACAAAGTAAACTTGCCTTCCAAAGATTTGAAATCAGAAAACCTTGTTTCAAATTCATTTCTAAGACTTAAAATTTTTTCCGCATATTTTTGATACGATGCAGTTTCACCTAAACTTGATTTGTACATGTTGCATGTCGGAAAGTGCATTAAATCTTCGTTTTTCAACTGATTTTCCCAAAGAACTAGCTTACATTTGAATGCATCAACTTGGTCACACATGTTGGTAATGATCTGATCCTTTCCTTGCAGTTTCAAATTTAAATCCGACAAGTGTTTTGTTATGTCAACCATGAAGGAAAAATCTTGCAACCATACTTGATCAGAAAACAAAGTGATGTCTTGATTCTTGGTTATTAAAAACTGACATATTTCTTCTTTCAAGTCCCAAAATTGTTTGAGAACCTTGGAGCATGATAGCTAACGTACCTCGGTATAGTATGATAAACCTGAATATTCGCTTTCTAATTCAGTTAAGAACAGAGAGAACTGTCGCTGATTTAAACCTCGAGATCTTATGAAATTGATGAATTTTTTGATAGGTGTCAACACATTATCCATTTTTATTACCTTCGTACATAATACTTCCTGATGTATAATACAATGCGTATGATGAATATTGGAACCATCAGAAATTTCACTTAGTTTTTTTCGCAGTAATGCTACGAAACCGTTGGTCTTTCCAGTCATTGAAGGAGCTCCATCTGTTGCTACAGAAGTCAATTTTGATTGAGATAAATTTTATTTTTGCAGAAGATCATAAACGCAAAATTAAATATATCTTCTCCTGTAGTAGTGCCATGCATCGGTACTAGTTCCAATAATTCCTCAAAAATGTTGTCATCCGTGTCGCAAGCTCGAAAAAAAAAACAGCTAACTGAGCTACGCCCCCAATGTCCGTACTCTCATCACAGGCAATGGAAAATGCTTCGAAACAAGATGATTTTTCTTTTATCTGATTATTTAAATTCCTGGCCATATCAGTAATTCTTTCCACAACGGTATTTCGAGACAAAGATATTGCTTGAAACGTCTTCACACTTCCAGGACAAACAATTTCTGCAGCTTTAATTAAACATTCCTTGATGAAATCACCTTCAGTAAAAGGTTTTGAGTGTTTAGCTATCATCTCCGATAAAACGTAGCTTGCATGCACCGCCGCTTCACTCTCTTGTGATACTTTAGTAAACATAAACTGTTGTTTTTTCATTCCCAACTTGAACTCTTTTAACTTTTCTTGTCTCATTAAACCTTCGTAGGTATCATATTTCGATTTATGTTGTTCATAATGACGTTTAATGTTATATAATTTTGGTACACTAATAGCATTATTACATATCAAGCAGATGATTTTATCTTTTACTTCAGAGCAAAAATACTCTAATTCCCACTTTTCTTGAAAATTCCTATGTTTGTCAGCAATTTTTCGTTTAGTTTTACTACCACTTGGTTTTGATGAAGACATATTGAATACAAAGGTCTGAAAAAAAATTTGTAATCGCTAACACAAAATAATAAAACGTTTTAATTAATATTTAATTTTTTTTTAAATTAATATTTTTTAACTTACCAGACACAGAATAACTGCACAAATTATTGAACGTAACTTTAAAAAAAAAATTCTAGTACTCTGAAAGAATATTTTCTTTAAACTTTAAGGCACACAATACTTATGGCGATGTACATACGTTATGTATGTAGGTATAATTATCAAAACTTACGACTTATGTATGGCGACCAGTGGTTCGTTATTAATAAATAAATTATTTATAATTATAATTTTTAAAAATTAGGCTACAAATTTTTATTAATTTTTTTTTATTTATAAAAATTTTTTTATTAAAATATATTGTCTGGTAGGCCGCAAATTTATTCGTTGTGGGCCGCATGAGGCCCGCGGGCCGCGAGTTTGACATGCTTGCTGTAGACAGATACATCAATGAGCCAATAGCTTCCTGATATATTTGTGGAGAAAATTTCTTGCTAGCCTTGAAGTCATCAAGGTTTTCTCCAATTGTTCCGGGTACAAATGAAGCGTTGCAATCACTCATCTTGAATTTGTCTAATATCTTATCGATGTAGATGTATTGAGACAATGTGATATCTTCATCTTTAACTAGAATCTCGATTCCTAGAAAAGTATTAGAAGTCACTTTCCTTACGGTAAGGAATTTTGAGATTTGAGTTTGAAAGTCATCAATCAATTGTTCTGAGGAAGCAATAACAATAATGTCATCCACATATATTCCTATGCATAAATATGCATCCCTTTCTTCCTTGAAATATACACATGGATCACTTATTAATCTCTTCAAATTGATATTTTTCAGGATTTCATCAAATTTTGATTCCACCATCGACCTGATTGTGGAAGTCCATATATGCTTTTATTTACCAAAAGTACGTTGTCCTTCTCAGTAAATCCTGGTGGCATTTCCATGTAAATTGGTCTTTCCAGAGTTCCGTTTAAGTAAGCTGTTTTGATGTCGAAAATTCTCATCTGGTATTTGTTAATAGTGGCCAATAACAAGAGTGTTCTAAATGTGCCCATTTTCATTACAGGACTAAAGCTTTCATCGTAGTCAAGTCCTTGCTTTTGATTGTAGCCAGCAGCAACAAGTCTTGCTTTATAGGTTGGTTCTACATTATCTGGTGTGTCCTTTATGGAGTATACCCAATTACTCTTAATTATTTTCTGATATTTTGGTCTATCCACTATTTCCCAAACATGATGTACTCTCATTGAGTTTAGATCATCAAGCATGGCTTGATACCAAAGATCTTTGTCGTTTGAATTAAGGGTTTCTTCATAATATTTTGGTATTTCCTCCTCATGTGCTTGATATACAATGTGGTCATTATACTTGATTGGCATTTTTCTTTCTCTAACTGGTCTTCTATTATCTGGTGGTGTTTCTTCTGGTAATGAACCTGTTTCTTCTCCTTGATTAATCATTAGGTTTTCTTCATTAGGGTAGTCTGAATTATCTCCTTCAAAATATTGTGGTGCAAATGTCATTTTGGAGAATCAGTGATTTAAAAATCTAATGGTAGGTAGTCCAAATTGTCTGTCAAAGGTTCTATATATCCATGTGATTCTTCTATACCCTTTTTGGATTCATCAAACTTTACATCTCTTGTCTCATGTAGTCGACACTGATTTGCATCATATATCCTATATGCCTTCCTTTCTCTTGAGTATCCAATGAAAATTCCTTTTGCTGCCTTGAGTTGTAACTTATGTCTTTGGTTGTCATTAACTTTATAAAAGGCTAAGCATCCAAATACTTTCAAGTGTTTTACAGTTGGTTTCTGGCCATTCCAAAGTTCCATTGGTGTTTCTTGCTTTTGAGTCTTGTTAGGAGTAATATTGTGAAGATATTCGGCTGTTGAAATTGCTTCTGCCCAAAATTGGACAGGCAAGCCTCCATCAGATAAGAGGGTTCTGGCTTTATCGAGCAATGTTCTGTTCGCTCTTTCTGCGATGCCATTACTTCTTGGTGAGTAATTACAAGTTTTCTCATGTGTTTTATTCCTTTAGTTTTAAAATATTCTTCTAATGATCTGTTGATAAATTCAAATCCAAATCCAGGAATAGTATCTTGCCTTGGAATTTTATCATTATTCTTGTCTCAAATAAATTGCCGTGTCATCCTGAATTTTGTCTTTCCTAATTTTCTACATTACAAAATCATCATTTTATCTATTCTCCCAATATATATGTTGTAGATAAATGATAAAACTAACTTTGACTTGTGCGCAATTAATAGGTAGAAAATCTTACTTTTGATAAATAATCTTTAAGATAATAAACTTAGTGATAATAAAACTTATAGATAAAAAAACTTGTTATCATCGTCGCAATGAGGGCGCTGCTTGCGAGTTAAATCTACAAATCTGCAAATAACTCTAAGGATATTCAAGATATTCAAGAAATTATTTTTCAAAAACCTTCCCGGGGATATACCTAATAATATCCCAAAATTTCACGGCGATTGGATGTATGGTTTTTGAATCTATAGAGTACACACAGACATTCAATTTTATATATATATATAGATATATAAAATATTATTTAAAAAATGATATAATAATTCCCCCGATCAAAAGCCTAATATATTCTAATATTGATATGTCTAATTTATTACTATTATGGACTATTATGTCTAAATTATTATTAGATACAAAAATGATCAGCAGATGGCGTTAGGCGTCAATACTTAATATTCGAGAGATAATTTATTCTCCAATTATAGCATTTAATATGTATGACATAATGTCATTTTTAGACACAAAATAAGTTAAACAGTAGAACCTCCATGAGAGGACACTCACGTTAGAGGACACCTCTTTATAAAGGACAGTTTTCATTGTCAAAATTACCATTTTTACTATTTTGTAACTCTCCGGTTAGAGGACACCTCTCCCTAAAGGACACTTTGGCTCTGTAATTAGGTGTCCTTTACAGGGAGGTTTTACTGTATTTATCAACTCTCCGTTAAGAGGACATCTCTCCCTAAAGGACATTTTGGCTCTGTAATTAGGTGTCCTTTACAGGGAGGTTCTACTGTATTTAGCAACTCTCCGTTAAGAGGACATCTCTCCCTAAAGGACATTTTGGCTCTGTAATTAGGTGTCCTTTACAGAGAGGTTTTGCTGTATTAAGAGCTTATAAAATGTTAACTACATGAGGTAGGCTTAAGAGTTGGCGTTGACTAGAAAAGGTTGCTGGAGTTGGTTGGAGTTAGCTAAGGTTTGTTGTTGTTGTTGTTGTGTCCAATGAAGATCCTCGGATGTCTCCATACATCTCTATCACAACAGCAGCAATATCCACTATCTTGGGTATGTAAAGCTGATGCTCTGGGTCCATGTCAATTTTCTGCAAGGCTGCGGCCATTGCTGTACATGAGAACATATGAGTAGGTGTTAGTTCAACGCCAGGACAGTTGTTGCATGTCCTATAGGTTATTTTGCCATCTGGATGTATTGTCATTCCTTTGTAGTGTTTTGTTCTGAGTCTTGTTATAGTTTTTGTAATTCTTCTCTCAGATTTATTTCGCATATTTGATCTTTTCTTATGTTTGGTTGAAAATGTTTATGATTTAAGGGCGGCTTTAACATCCAACATCGAACTCAAGAAATACCCTGGATTGGCCAGAGATGTATTTTACTGCCGAAATTTGTATTTTACTCTCCGACTTGGCCATGGCTAAAATATTGCCACGTGAAAATCAGTAAAGACAAACTTCAGGATAACACAGCAATTTACACTGGTGTCCAAAAAAATAAGAAACTTAACCAATATTGAAATTTCTCAAAAGCTAATTTATTAACAAATATGAAATTTTGTATACAAATAGTTTAAACTATGGAGAATTTGACTAGCTATATGAAAATTAAAAATATATATTTGAAATTATGAAATATGCAAATTATTACCAACATACCCAAAGCTAAGGTTCCATATCTTAAAGAAATAAGATATCAATAGGGAGTATGATCACCTCTAACAGCTATCAAGGTCTCACAGCGAGCCCTCATACTGTTTACCAGGCTTTGGAGGAGGTCCAGGGGTAGTAAACCCCACTCCTCCAATAGAGCAGTTCTTAACTCAACGAGGGTTCTGGGAGAGGGGTGACGAGCTCCAATACGCCTCCCTAGAGCATCCCACACATGCTCTATTGGATTCAGGTCCGGAGATCTGGCTGGCCAATCCATCCTTCGAATATTCTCACTCTGGAGATATTCATTGACTAGCCTAGCCCTATGCGGACGAGCATTATCGTCCATAAAAATTAAATTGTGACCAATTTGATCTCTATAAGGTCTTAGATAGGGCTCAAGGATCTCGTCCCTGTACCTTTGGGCAGTTAAAGTGCCCCCAGAAAAAATGTGGAGGGGTGTGCGTCTGCTAGAACTGATGCCAGCCCAGACTAAGAGATTGCCCCCTCTAAAACTGTCTATTTCCCTGAAGTTACTGGGATGATAGCGGGTTCCAGGCTCCCTCCAGATGAAAACTCGTCGAGAATCTGTGTTTAAACTAAATCTTGACTCGTCACTGAAGAGAACATTGGCCCACTGATCATGAGTCCAGGCGTGATGTTCCAAGCACCAATTCAAGCGGGCTCTCCTGTGAGCAGAGGTTAAAGGGATACAGACCATTGGTCGTATTGCATAAAGAGCACCTTCGTGAAGCCTTCGGTAAACAGTTTGTCTTGAAATTCTCGTTCCAGTAGCACTTGAAAGTTCATTAGAGAGTTGAATAGCTGTCATCTCCCTATGGCGCTTGGCAGTTACGACCAGATAACGGTCTTCAGAGGTAGCTGTTTTTCTTTTTCTACCAGAAACTTCTTTTCTTTTGATGGTTCCTGTCTCAATGAACTGTTTCCATATTTTGCTGACCACAGATTTATTCACATTTAGCCATTTTGCTACTTCAATTTGTGATTGCCCTGCCTCCATTCTTCCAACAGCTCTCCATTTTAAATCATCTGCTAAAATTTTTCGTAAACTCATAATTAACTAAGGATTAAATCACATATAATAAAGCGTCTGTTCGTTGAAGCCGAATAGGATTGGTCCATTCTGTGTCACGTGTTCAAACCTGATTGGCTTGGCCGCCCCCCCCCCCCCCCACTTAAGTGACGTGGCCGGCTGAGATGGTACTGACCACGGGATGAGATGGGACTGACCACGGGTTGAGATAGGACTGAGCACGGGATGAGATGGGATTGAGCACGGGATGAGATGGGTCTGAGCACGGAATGTGATGTAAATAATCACGGGATGAGATGGGAATGATCACGGGATGAGATGGGACTGAACACGGGATGAGATGGGACTGAGCACGGGATGAGATGGAACTGACCACGGGATGAGATGGGACTGACAGCGGGATGAGATGGGACTGACCACGGGATGAGATGGGACTGAGCACGGGATGAGATGGGACTGAGCACGGGATGGGATGGGAGTGAGCACGGGATGAGATGGGACTGAGCACGGGATGAGATGAAACTGTCCACGGGATGAGATGGGACTGAGCACGGGATGAGATGAAACTGACCACGGGATGAGATAGGACTGAGCACGGGATGAGATGGGAATGATCATGGGATGAGATAGGAATGATCACGGGATGAGATGGGACTGAACACGGGGTGAGATGGGACTGAGCACGGGATGAGATGGGACTGAGCACGGGATGAGATGGGACTGACAGCGGGATGAGATGGGACTGACCACGGGATGAGATGGGACTGAGCACGGGATGAGATGGGACTGAGCAGGGGATGAGATGGGACTGAGCACGGGATGAGATGGGACTGACAGCGGGATGAGATGGGACTGACAGCGGGATGAGATGGGACTGACCACGGGATGGGATGGGACTGAGCACGGGATGAGATGGGATTGAGCACGGGATGAGATGAGACTGAGCACGGGATGAGATGGGAATGATCACGGGATGAGATGGGAATGATCACGGGATGAGATGGGACTGAACACGGGTGAGATGGGACTGAGCACGGGATGAGATGGGACTGAGCACGGTATGAGATGGGACTGAGCACGGGATGAGATGGGACTGAGCACGGGATGAGATGGGAATGATCACGGGATGAGATGGGAATGATCACGGGATGAGATGGGACTGAACACGGGATGAGATGGGACTGAGCACGGGATGAGATGGGACTGACAGCGGGATGAGATGGGACTGAGCACGGAATGAGATGGGAATGATCACGGGATGAGATGGGAATGATCACGGGATGAGATGGGAATGATCACGGGATGAGATGGGAATGATCATGGGATGAGATGGGACTGAACACGGGATGAGATGGGACTGACCACGGGATGAGATGGGACTGAGCACGGGATGAGATGAAACTGTCCACGGGATGAGATGGGACTGAGCACGGGATGAGATGAAACTGACCACGGGATGAGATGGGACTGAGCACGGGATGAGATGGGACTGAGCACGGGATGAGATGGGGCTGAGCACGGGATGAGATGGGACTGACAGCGGGATGAGATGGGACTGAACACGGGATGAGATGGGACTGAGCACGGGATGAGATGGGACTGAGCAAGGGATGAGATGGGAATGATCACGGGATGAGATGGGAATGATCACGGGGTGAGATGGGACTGAGCACGGGATGAGATGGGACTGAGCACGGTATGAGATGGGACTGAGCACGGGATGAGATGGAACTGAGCACGGAATGAGATGGGAATGATCACGGGATGAGATGGGAATGATCACGGGATGAGATGGGACTGAACACGGGATGAGATGGGACTGAGCACGGGATGAGATGGAACTGAGCACGGGATGAGATGGGACTGACAGCGGGATGAGATGGGGCTGACCACGGGATGAGATGGGACTGAGCACGGGATGAGATGGGACTGAGCACGGGATGGAATGGAACTGAGCACGGGATGAGATGGGACTGAGCACGGGATGAGTTGAAACTGACCACGGGATGAGATGGGACTGAGCACGTGATGAGATGAAACTGACCACGGGATGAGTTGGGACTGAGCACGGGATGAGATGGGAATGATCACGGGATGAGATGGGAATGATCACGGGATGAGATGGGACTGAACACGGGATGAGATGGTACTGACCACGGGATAAGATGGGACTGACCACGGGTTGAGATGGGACTGAGCACGGGATGAGATGGGACTGAGCACGGGATGAGATGGGACTGAGCACGGGATGAGATGGGACTGAGCAAGGGATGAGATGGGACTGACCACGGGATGAGATGAAACTGACCACGGGATGAGATGAAACTGACCACGGGATGAGATGGGACTGAGCACGGGATGAGATGAAACTGACCACGGGATGAGATGGGACTGAGCACGGGATGAGATGGGAATGATCACTGGATGAGATGGGAATGATCACGGGATGAGATGGGACTGAGCACGGGATGAGATGGGACTGAGCACGGGATGAGATGGGAATGATCACGGGATGAGATGGGAATGATCACGGGATGAGTTGGGACTGAACACGGGATGAGATGGGACTGAGCACGGGATGAGATGGGACTGACAGCGGGATGAGATGGGACTGACCACGGGATGAGATGGGACTGAGCACAGGATGAGATGGGACTGAGCACGGGATGGGATGGGACTGAGCACGGGATATGATGGGACGGAGCACGGGATGAGATGGGAATGATCACGGGATGAGATGGGAATGATCACGGGATGAGATGGAACTGAGCACGGGATGAGATGGGACTGAGCACGGGATGAGATGGGACTGAGCACGGGATGAGATGGGACTGAGCACGGGATGAGATGGGACTGACCACGGGATGAGATGGGACTGACAGCGGGATGAGATGGGACTGACCACGGGATGAGATGGGGACTGACAGCGGGATGAGATGAAACTGACCACGGGATGAGATGAAACTGACAACGGGATGAGATGAAACTGACCACGGGATGAGATGGGACTGAGCACGGGATGAGATGAAACTGACCACGGGATGAGATGGGACTGAGCACGGGATGAGATGGGACTGAGCACGGGATGGGATGGGACTGACCACGGGATGAGATGGGACTGAGCACGGGATGAGATGGGACTGAGCACGGGATGAGATGGGAATGATCACGGGATGAGATGGGAATGATCACGGGATGAGTTGGGACTGAACACGGGATGAGATGGGACTGAGCACGGGATGAGATGGGACTGACAGCGGGATGAGATGGGACTGACCACGGGATGAGATGGGACTGACCACGGGATGAGATGGGACTGAGCACGGGATGGGATGGGACTGACCACGGGATGAGATGGGACTGAGCACGGGATGAGATGGGACTGACAGCGGGATGAGATGGGACTGAGCACGGGATGAGATGGGACTGAGCAAGGGATGAGATGGGACTGACCACGGGATGAGATGGGACTGACCACGGGATGAGATGGGACTGAACACGGGATGAGATGGGACTGAGCACGGGATGAAATGGGACTGAGCACGGGATAATAAAGCGTCTGTTCGTTGAAGCCGAATAGGATTGGTCCATTCTGTGTGACGTGGCGTGTGACGTGACGTCGGCAATTTATTCGGTGAATATTTGAGGAATAATATTTTTTAAATAATTTTATTTTTTAATTTAGCTTGATTATTTTATTTTTATAAACAATGTCTCCTAAAAGAGCCCTTTCTATTGTTGAGGTATCGAAGCAAAGCAACGTCGTATTGAACAGCAGCGACAAAGACGTTTAAATTCACCCGTAAGAGAACGGCATAATGACAACAACGGCAATACCGAATGAATATGAGCGAAAATCAAAGAGCCCTTCAAAGGGAAAACAGTAGGCTGAGGATGCAAAGAATTCGACAGGGAGATGATCTACCTTTGCTAACAGGGACATGTTTCGAGGAAGATCAAATTCCCCTGCACTTTTGTGGCCAACTTGATCAAGTTTGCCCAAAATGTAGAGCAAAGAATTTCGAATTGGAACAAACGACATACAGTAAAACTTTTCATAAATGCTGTTCCAAAGGAAAAGTCGAACTTGAACCGATTCAAACCTCTCAATCCACCTGCTCTAGCCGATCCCGTCCTTGGACGGGCTTTTCTACTAGTAAAATTATAATTGGACAATTCTTAGATGGGGTAAACGACACGCCAAATAGCACACTTATAAAGACAAGCAAAAATTTGCATATTTTCAATTTTACCGAATCGAATGGTTGCGATAAATAAATTCTACGACTTAAAATACCTAATTAAATAACTTTTTAGCTTTTAGCGTTGTATATTTTAAAACATATCATTAAAAAACAAAAGTTTCTTATTTTTTGGACACCAGTGTATTTAAGACAAGAACAAACTATGAATGATAAAAAGATAAGCAATGAGGGAAGTTTACAGAGTAGCAAAATATAAACATAAAATGATACTCTGTTTATAAAATAATAAATAGTTTGCTACAATATTAATGGAAAACTTTCAGTGAGTAAATTTTTCTGTCAAATCATATAATTATTATTGATTTAGGTGACCTAGTAGGTTCCTGAAGCCACGTACAGAAGTCGCCAACTCCCCGGGCTGTCCTTCTTCTTTCTTATCACCACTCAATCATATTAGGGTATCAAGTTGTGACCCTTGATGGTGTCTGCTTGACAACCATCATGACTGGGTGAAGTAGAATGCGTCTGCCTTTGTCATTAAGACTGGGAGCACTACTCAGTGGCAGGCCGACTTAGCTCCAAAAGAAATAGCCGCGTCTGACATAAGGAACAGACTCAATGTACAGCCGCTCCTAACATGGAGTACAAACGCTGCTTATCCTGTATCCCTGGAGACCTTACAGGGTACTATCAGCCAGGCCAGCTGAGCCCAGGTTTTTTAGCGAGCTTGTTACTGCTCCCCCTCCTCCTTCTGATCTATGTCTTCTTGGTTTCATTTATAATATCAGTGGAAGTCCAATTACTGAGATGACGCCTTGCAAATTTCGTCAAAGCACAAGTAAAGATACACATGCGCTGACAAAAGAATCCCTTTCTATAAATTAATTCAGTCTCAAATATTTCTACACAAAAATTTAACCAGAGTTTACATCTCTAATCATTGCTTTCTAACATTGATTCCTATATTCAAAATAAATAAGTTATTAGAAAGAATAGAGACAAAGAGAGACCTGTCGAACTAAAGCCCCCGGGTCCAAGTGAGAGCCGACCATCCGTGGTCAAATTGTCCCATAATGACCAGAAAAACTATTCACTGATGGCGTCGTTTTTTCCCGGTGATGGATTGCTGTTGAGAAAAATTCTAATTGGAATAGTTAGGCCCCATGAATATCATTTGATCGCTAATGGGGGTTCAATACCTTTTCGATATTGTTTTGTTTTCTGGTGAGTGGATATAGCGCTTGAGTAGATGCTATATACTATTGTGGTATATAAATTGAACGCAAGTTGAATATGTTTGGTGATTATCTTTATGTACCTTTTTTTTCAAAATAGTATTAAATTCGAATATGTAAAATTAAATCTTTGATTATTTATTTTGTAGCAAGCTTTCGACAAAATTTTGCTCTTCAACGGGCAAATCTAAAAAAACAAAAAGAGAGATGTTAACGGGCGTAGATCAGATTATATTACCTATCAGACTGAAACTTATATTCAGCTATAATATAGTCTGACCCACGTCCAGTACCGATATCTCTGACCACTTTGTAATAGAACTCTAGTCTCACGCCAGCGAAACGTTTGCGCAAATTTTCTTTCGTTTTTTAAAGTAATGTCTTTTTATTCACGATCGAACGTTGTGGCCCATTGTATGTATTACATCCCAAACACGACACCAGCAATCTCTGTCTTAAGCTTGATATACCATCTCGGTGACCGTTAAACCAGTGAGTTCCTTTAATTGGTCCACCAAGCGTGTCGGCGGGCGTCCAGGTATGTGTCGCCCAGACGTCTTTCCAGTCAGTATGGTGTACTCCATTCCCTTGTGTTGCGCGATGTGACCGAAGAATGTCTCTAAAAAAATTCAGTTTTTTAAAGAAATTTACAAATTTTATTCTCTAGTCTATTCCCGACTATTATGGCCACCTAGAGAAGTCTGATATTTGTATAATGGCAATGTTAGTAGAAATTAAAGTCGGAAGTATATGAAAAATTGATAACAAAATTTGAAGAAAATATGGAAAAATTAACCATTACTTATCACCCCTACAACCTTGAAGTCAGAATTATTTTCAACTTGCATTGCAAACTGTATTGAACGAGTCTACTTTTTTTTTGTTTTACTTCTGTGTGGTCTGTAAGTACATTTAAATGTGTATATGCCTATTTCAATTTTGTTTTTGCTTAATTACACTTGAAAAAATAGTACAAATGTGATATTGTACTGGGATAAGGTGCATAAATTAAGAAAAAGGCATCTCCTTATCGTGCAACTGAAAGTGGTTAGCTTTTTTTTATTAATCAAGAAAGGGTATTTAGCCAATTCTGGAATAATTAAAAATCAACGAGAATAGTTGATATTTATTCCGATAGATGGCGCAAGCCATTAGCAACTTTCATTTGCACGATAAGGAGATGTCTTTTTCTTAATTTATTACACGTGTTTGGACAAATATTGGAGAAAGACCCACAATGTTTCATAAAGCGTCCTCTCAATCCAAGTTTACTTTCTATATTGCTGTCTACGCTAACATGCTAGCCATAGATAATCCTAAACTAGGCTGATTTAATCCTGAACTAGACCAAACCAAATCTCTCGCCTAGGCTAGACAAACATAAAATATATCAACTACGTCTAGACACAGCAATCCTTGACTAGACCCAGCCAAATGGCATAAATACAATTCAATTTTTCCTTTTGCATATAACGACTCAAACGATTGATATGTATCAAAGATAAGGGGAAAAAGACTTATCCACAAATTACAGATGATTCATCTATCTGCACACAACCTGCAATAATGAGTAATTTGATAATGATGCTATTTAAAAAAGTTATGTGCTATATGTGGCGCCTGTGTCACCGCTGTAGAGTTTGGTGGAGAATCACCAGCGGGTGTCCAGCGACACCACGTATTTCGTGATCTACAAAGAATACGTAGATCGCGTACTTCGCCGCTGAGGAGATGGTGATGGCGTGGTCCTTGAGGAACACCGCGAAGATCCAGGACTACAGGGATGTCCGATGATGGAGAACACCTCTCGGATGACAGGGCGAACGGCGCTACAGGACCAGTAGCGGTGGGCCAGCGACAGGTCTCTGGAGCCGCAGGCGATGCTAACGGACTGTCTCGACGCCGGGTGTGCCAGATGAGGCAGAGCATGAAGGGCGATGTCCGCCGCATGACCGCCGAAGAAGCAGCGACGGAGGACAAGAATAGCATGCTGGTGGAGGGCACGTCGACGACAGGCGTCCAGCTCTGGAAATATCGTGAGATGGGAATACGACCAGGCGGGAGCGCTCCAACATGCGACGCGCAGTGTGTGTGCATATGCGCAGAACGGGATAGCCGTTCCACGCAGCACCACAACTTCATCCAAGCTACTCTTCTTGGTACACGATCCTTGCGTTGTCCGCCACCAGATATTAGAAGAATGGACCAAGAGAGTCTGCATCGTCGCAGATGCTTCTTGTCAGCCTGGTGATGAACAGAGCCCGCCAGGTCACGGACACGCACTCCTCTGCACCTTGAGGAAGTCCGAAGTGATGGCGTCGCAAGAACCTACAGACGAGAGATAGGATCAGTAGGGTTGCAATGGGCACCGCACGAGAGTTTAGACCCAGGATGGAGGAGACCTGCTCCCACAGATCCAGCAGCCGACGGCGACGGGGCAGCAGCCACGAATAGGCAGCATTCATGATTAGGCGTTCTTTCCTCCAGTTCTGCATGCGGCCTGAACCCCCTTGAAGTAAGCGAGCTGGAGTTGGGTCCTGATATCCAGAAGCTCCACGCCACCGACGGACAGGGCGGGCCAGTAGACCTTCCGGGAGCCGGGCGGCGCGATGGCAAGACGCCCAGACTAACCACGTGACCTGAAAGTTGGCGATTGTTGTGTTGCCGGGCAGGTAGCCATGCAGAAGATGGTGAAGCCCCACCGCCAGCACCAGAGAGTTGACTCTCGCCCGACCAGGGAGAAGCCATGGACGTATAGGCACCATCTGGAGATGCCCCTCTCCAGGATTCCCAGCAGGTGATTTCCCTGGACCGATGTTCCCTGGCCTGAGGACATTTCGCAGCCCAGCACCGTGATGGAAGATGCATGCAGACCACGAACTGCCCAGCGGAGAGTCGGCGCGGTCCCTCCAGGCGCCGCACCACAGTCCCTTACTCTTGGTGAAGTTCACGCATACTCCTGACGCACTTCAGAATTCGTCAAAGATGATTTTGAATCTCTCGAACTGCCAATCCTCGCGGATCAGCAAGGAAATATCATCGGCGTACGCCAGGACGTTCCCTCTTCCGAGAGCTCTCTCCTGGTGGCGCAGGAGGGGACCGCTGAAGATGGAGAATAGAGCTGCGCTGCAGGCACAACCTTGCCGAAGCCCTCTGCGCATTTGAATGGACGTGTGAAGACTCCATCGACCTTGATGGTAGCATAGGCGTAAAGCAGGTGGAGCTACTCCACGAGGCAGGCCGATGGAGCGCAGCTGCCGGGAAATGAACGCTCGCTCCAGTAGATTCTGCTTAGTTATACCGACAGTGACGGAGAGGTGGGTGACCTTCATGTTTTACATCCCTCTCGGCAAATTTCCATTTATATGTCGGTTATAAAATTGGCCACTTCGACAGCCTCTTTGGATAATTTCCGATGATTTTATAGATTCTTGGTGGTTCTAATGAAATCAAAATGAGGTTACTTTTGTACCGTAACTGGGGTGAAATCAAAGCCCGCTTAACCTTGTATAACAAGGGCCATTAGCCCTGAACCAGAGACTCCATGTGGACGTTCTGAATTTGCCAAAGCTAGTGTTGGCTTTGTCACCGACCCATGTCCGCTAGTTTTAGGATACTGTAAAAAGATGACGCTTCGTTTTAGTGTTTATTTTGACGGGAGAGGAGACCTTTTCAAAGTAATATTTTATTAGGGCGTACAGAACAAATTCGTTTTATATTTCAAATCAATACATTTTTATACTGTGTAAATTCTTGCTTTTTTTTTCGCTTTCAAATATATGGTCTTTCTAAGATGCAAGTTACAAACTCGTTCAGATAGCACGCACACGGGCAGAATAGATTCTAATGACACTTCTTTAAGATGGATTTTTAAATACAAATTTCAGCTATCAAAATTCGAAACTATTATAGACGCGTATGATTCTTTTTGAAATTAAACAATTCCTACTGTCCTTACTGCAATGGAAAAAAATTAATGGGAAGGCCAGGTTCATCAGTGGTGAACCTCCCAGCGGTTTTGCCAGTTTAATCTACCATACCGCTGTTATATTGCATTTTTGGAACTTCCTTTTATAGTGATACTGATGCTAGACTCTTCGAATAAGTATTTTAAAAGAACTATGGACATAAGCTTTGAGGACAGTAGAATTACATACATTTATAAATAGATAATATGCTTCGAGCAATCGCTCTTCCGCAAATATCAAATTATGTCTTTTATTGGAACATTTATAATATGATGCACTAGCGCGCCCCGCTAGTGCATCATATTATAAATTTCAGCTATCTCTCTAATCATTGTTGGAAACGAAACTTAGATCTAAGTAAGCTGAATTAATGTTTATAGCCCAGACTTTCTCACCGATTTCCTTCCACAACTTTTTTCTTTGCGGGCGAAACTTCCTTAGTTTCTTTATTTCAACACACAGATATCCCGCCAGGGATAATGGCGTCAATTTACACAGAAACAACTACATGGACCACTAAAATCAAAAATGCATATCCTGACCACGAGCACATGAGCTTTTTAGATGGCAGAGCGCTAATCTAGTGGAACAAAAATCAAATAACCGTTGATTTAGCCTGTTCCCTGATATTTGGCCTTCTTCTTAATAAATCAATGAGAAAATGGGTTGACCAAATATCAGGGAACAGGCTAAATCAACGTTTAGTTGATTTCTGTTCCACTAGATGGCGTTCTGCCATCTAAAAAGTGTGCTCGTGGTCAGGATATGCCTTTTTGATTTTAATACCAAGGCCTGGCCTCTTTTTTATTATTATTTTTCCCATAAATAGACCAACCACTATACAATAAAATAATAAACAAAGAGATAGATTAGGAATCTTTCAAGTCAGACAGATAGTCATTGTGGTGTATTTAGGTTGATTTAAAAGTAGAAATATATTTTAGGCTTTAATTATTTAAATGGATTTTATTATATTACACCGTATTAGATGTAAAATAAAGAATTACAAGTTAACAATAGAATTATATGATGATAAATTATATGTTATGATATATACAATAGAATAATAATCTGTGGATTTAATATTATTAGAATTTTAATATATTGTATTATATTATTAGAATATTAGTCTTTTTATTAACACACACAATTATTGAACTATTAAAAATTACATTTTAAATACTAAGGCCTTAACAGACCAGTATTTAAGCCTAATATTAATGGAAGTAATTAAGAGAGTTCACCATTGATGAGCCAGGCACTTCCATTATTTTAACATTGCAGTAAGGGCAGTAGATAAATTTATTTATTTTTAAAAGAAACGTAAGCGTCAAAATAGTTCGAATTTCTTAAAAGAGATGTCGCACTTAATCCATCGTATACATATGGTAATAAAAGATATTTATAATACACAGTGTTCCACTGTGGGTTCGATTCCCATCCCTGGACACTTTTATTTTTTCATTACTCTTCACAATTCACCCTTTCATACTTCATCTCTAAGGTTAGAAATAATCGTTATTTCTCCTTAAAATAAATTTCAATTTTTCGTTTAAAAGAAACACATGCGGAATATTTTCAAATGTCGTTCTACAATTATTGGCCGCATTATATTGTATAAAAAACAAATAGATGTATGTATTATGCATGTTTGGATAGTTGTTAAAGGAATGTAGAAACAAGATTGTGGTAAAGATTTCTTAGCAAGGCTTTTATTCCGTACCAGACGTCTCATTAAAGTTGCAAACGACGAGTTGTTCTCCAAATTACCACCAGTCTGGTCAATTAGTAGCGTCTGACATTAAATTAGCCCCTATCTGCCGTGTTGTTGGTGTCCGAATAACTTCGTTTTAGGGTTGTACGAAGTTTGTTGACATTTAGAGATAGAAACACACATACAGCTTTATTAAGACCACCGGTCTTATACAGATTCACTACAGGAAGGAAGCATAGACGGAGCTCCTATACTCCAGTAAGCACAGAACCCAACAGCCTCCAGGTCCGACGTTATAACAGAATACACACATACAGCTTTATTAAGACCACCGGTCTTATACAGATTCACCACAGGAAGGAAACATAGATGGAGCTCCTATACTCCAGTAAGCACAGAACCCAACAGCCTCCAGGTCCGACGTTATAACAGAATACACACACATACAGCTTTATTAAGACCACCGGTCTTAGACAGATTCACCACAGGAAGGAAACATAGATGGAGCTCCTATACTCCAGTCAGCACAGAACCCAACAGCCTCCAGGACCGACGTATGTTCAGTGGCCACATCGTGCATAGGTTAACGTATCGTATTTAGACAGAAACAAAGTTTTATAATCAAAAAAGGCGGATCACGCTCACATAAACCTTTTAGATGGCAGAGTGTGATTAGGATATGTCTTTTTTATTATTTTATTTTAAAATTAATTTCAACACATATTTATATTAAGAAAAAAGGTATCCCCCGATCGTGCAACTAAAAATAGCTTGTACCCTCTGTATGAATAAATATCAACTATTTTTTTTTAATTATTCCAGAATTGGTGAAATACAATTTCTTGGTTAGAAAATATATGGTTACATCAAACAGTTTCTTATTTAGTTTCTGACATTTCAGTGATTCTCTCCTCAAGGGAATGGCTACTTTGAATCCTAGTTCCATACTTATATACATACAACATTTTATAAAATATATGTAAAGCGTTACGCGTATCTGCATATACAGTAAACTCTCCTATAACGCGATTAATGTGTTCCGTGTTGTATGATATCGCGTTATAGGAATTCGCGTTGTTCGAAATAAAACTTGTATAACGCGAATGTTGTTGGGGTAAATTTTTAGTGACAAATATCATGTATTTTATTTTATAACGCGTTTTATACGAAAATTCGCGTTGTATAAATAAATTTGTCGCAATTTATTTATCGCGTTGTTAAAACTCGCGTTATAGGAGAGTCTACTGTATCGAGAAAAAATTTTTTTTTTTATTTCTCGATAGATGTTTACCCGATATATTTACAAGTATTTTTGAAAATCGAGTATGTATATAAGTAGAAAATTGGATTAAACAAATGCCCCACAGGTATCTGAGTTTCTTTATCTTTCTTAAGCGTAATCTCGAGCTTTCGGTCATCTCTGCCCTTCGACAGGATTACATAAGCGGCGTTTATATGTTTTATGTATGCCTGTAGAAGGGAGAAGTGGTTGAATTACAGCTTGAACCACGCTGATGAGGGCCCGAAACGCGTCTGTGGTTAGCTTTTCTTGATTAATAAAGAATGGGTATTTGGCCTATTCCGTAATAATTAAAAATCAACGATTAGCTGATATTTATTCCGACAGATGGCGCAAGCCATCAGCAACATTTAGGCATCAAGGAGATGCCTTTCTCTTAATTATATTGTAACAAGTATTTATTATTTTATTAGCAGAGTATTATTTTTGTGTTTATATTTTGCTATAATCTGTACACTTCCCTCTTTTGCTTATCTTTTGTTTATCACTCATAGTTTGTTCTTGTGACTTAAAAAAATTGCTGTGTCATCCTGAAGTTTGTCTTCCCTAAATTTTCTACCTTACATTTGGTTGAGATGCTGGGTAGATTAGGGAAGACAAAACTGAAGATCGCCGAGAATACCTCGAGGTCATGGGTGCTGTGATCTACATTTTCGTAGACTGGCTCCAGGATTCCACCGACGTGTCAAAGCCAAGACTTCCCTCCAAGAATACCATGTCCCTATAGACGATACGACGACAAAGCCGCTCTTCACGCCGCAAGAAAAAGGACGCAAAGGTACTAGGGACAAAGTTCCAAGACTTCGATGGAATCGTTGGCAGAAGCATGTCAGATCCATGTCAGCAACTACAATAATTGCTAGCTGTGGGTCACAGCTCCCATAGGGAAGGAGCTATGTAACAAAGAATTTATTATTTTATTAGCAGAGTATTATGTTTTATGTTTATATTTTGCTACTCTGTACACTTCCCTCTTTTGCTTATCTTTTGTTTATCACTCATAGTTTGTCCATGCCTGAAATAAATTGTTGTCTCATCCCGAAGTTGGTCTTCCCTAATTTTCCACGTGGAAATATTGTAGGCTGAGTTATGAGATTGATTGGAGATTGAAGCTATTCAAAAAACGTATAATAATGCAATGATATAAATGGCCTGTCTTAAGAAAGTATTTTCACTTTTATATATATTTTTTGTAATCTTAGCTTTCATATTTCAAAAAATATCTGTATTTCTAATCAAATCTCAATGCTGGTGGTGGTGTCTTGTCCACTCCATGGAAAAGGGGGGTGCCATTGTCCCGTTAGTCAGCCACGTTTCAGAGTTCCCTGTTCACGGTTAACGTAGCGGCTCCGGGCTCACGACACCGTACTACAGGGCAGTCCCTTACTTGTGCTGCTTCTCCCGCCCGCCACGTAAAGGAGGGATTGGACTTCTGGGTAGGAATCTCAATGCGACGTAAAACATCCAAAAATTTTCTTGTTAAACTTTGAAAAATGGAGCAGTGTTATCGATATTGGTTTGTTCGGGAAAAACCAGCGATGGTAGTGATTGTCTACAGAAGACCGAGTTAGAGAGTAGAGTTCAAAATGTTTGTACATGTTTTATTACAGAGTTCTTAACATTTTAGTTCCGTATCTCTCTTGTTGCAGTTCAGCACACTTTGGTTCAGAATAGTTGTACCTATTGAGTGAAATTAATCATTACTCCAGGGAAAAGTGTATTTTCAAAACATTCTTATTCTCTAGCTTTCAGGCACGGACGTCCTTCTACAGGAGAAAACTTGGTATTCTACCTATGTGGTGAACTTGCTCATTCTCACACAAGTGAAGCCATTTAGTGCAGGAAGAAGTTGTTCCATTTTTGAAAAAGTCAGTTATCACATGGTTAAATTGACAAAAGTTACTACTTTTGCGGGTTATCACAAAAAAAAAAAAACAATATACTAGGGCCTACCGTAGGAGTAACTTAATACACAGTAAAACGTGCACTCAAGAGTAAACCACTAACAAAAAAAGGAGATAAAAACAACTCACGATTTGTAAAATAAAATAAAACAGTACTTATCTTTATTGTAGCGTTGGTAGGGATCGGTCTCGGGTCACAAAGGGATGCGAAGAGAACAGCCAGACACGGAAAAATCACGTAGAAAAACACTTTAAGTGTCTCCACACCAATTATCCACGCTCTCTCTGTCCTCACCGCATTCCCCTAGTCCCCTTTATATACAAACATGGCCACATTCGTCCAATGAGAAGGCGTGAGAGATTGGTTCACTAACAAACGAAAACAACATTTTTCCCGCTAGAAAACTGATCAGAAAAAAAATCCAAATGTTTGTCAAAATAATTTGACAAAATACTCTCAAGAATATGGCAGAATTTGATGGCAAATGGCAAACAGAAAGTCCCTACAATGAACCTGGTCTAATGAAAGTGGTAACGCTTTTATTGTACTCCAACATACTTATTGTGATTTACTGGAATTCAAAAGTATTATGGTTAGAGATATGTAAGTAGCTAAACTTTTAAAATTCTTGTAAAACTTTTACAAATCTAGAACTTGTCGAATTTGTCTGGAGTCGAACTGAAAGCACCTTGAGTATTTCCAAAGCTTTCCTACCGGATGGAATGATAAGATGCCGCTGCTTATTCCAACTTTCAATTTGCCGCTAACATTCTGGTGTAAATATTTTCATGAATATGCAGAGTAGTTCATTGCATAGTCGATCTTTTTCGTAGAGGATCAAACTTGTTCGGAGGGAGACTCGTTAAAAGGTTTAGAATGTATTCACTCTCCAATGACGGAGTCCCGTTATAGAGTCCTGTACAGATTGTTGTTATTCGTCACTACCTCCCCGTGCCGGGAGTGGGTAATTTGTATATAAAGGTTATATAAAGTGGTCTAATCCTTCAATTAATTTTGGAGTTATATTTTCTAAATTTATATATAATCGATATTTGTTTATTCTAGCATTCAAAAGTTTTTTCCCTGTTTCTAATAATAAAGTGGTATATATAATAAATTTTAAATATGTTTTTTTATTATCCCTAGTACACGTGGTACAGGCCATGATAATCATGGTGGGTAGAAGTAGGCGACTGCTTTTACTGTAAGTGTACCACATGTCTACATATGTGAAAAGCAGTTCGACTTTGCACATACAAATATTCCAGAGCCCCGTTTGGTTACTTGGTGGAGTTGTACTTTTGCAAGAATCAGCGGCCATTGGAGAATGTTTTTTTTTTAATTAGAAAAAACAATATGCGGAATTAGATCCCGTGTCGTAGCGGTCGCAATGGTTTAGAATTTTGTAAATTTTAAATATGAAAATTTTAAATTATATTTGCATCAGACGAATCCCACTGAGTGTCGTCTGGTATGATGTCACATTCCGTCCTGAAGTCGGACACATCTCGTTATCAAACGATTATAAAAAATGGACGTTTTATGAAATAGTTTGGAATTGTATTCTAAATGTGTACTGCAGCTGTTGTGTTCACAGGCATTGTTAAAGGAACAATGTATTTAGCCAGCCGTCAGCACTTTGGTATAAATTTGTTTTTTGTTTTTTTTTTTTTTTGTAGGAACTACCAAACACTACACACATAAACTTTGGTAGAATTCTTTTAAAACTGTTTGGCTAAACCTTGAACTTATTCTCTATTTATATTTGTTTGTAGTGTCTTGTTATAATGAATAATTGTCGTTTTTAAGATGAAAAAACATCAGGCTTTCAGGGATAAATTAAGAGAAAAAAGGCATTTCCTGATCGTACAACTGAAAGTTGCTGATGGCTTGCGCCATCTATCGGAATAAATATCAACTAATCGTTGGTTTTTTTTAATTATTCCAGAATTGGCCAAATACCCATTCTTGATTAATCAAGAAAATCTAACCACGTACGCTTTTCGGGCTGTTGGCCCTCGTCAGCGTGGTGTAAGCTGTACCTCAACAACCAAAATGGGATAGTTTTTTTTTTATATATTTAGATCTATAGCTTTCAGTCATGAAATCCCTTCTACACAGAGATTGCGATTCAATACTCCTGTACGTCACTCAGTTTTTTGAAGAAAACGAAAGCAAAGTTGGTATCTTGAGAAAAACCCAGCAGGCTCCGACACCTGGAAATTGCTAACTAAAAAGGAAGGAAGCCAAGGCGGAAATCAAAATGCGTATTTCCTTTAGTCGTTGAAGATGGAGCCGAACGCGACGCAGGTTGCCAGGGCCGAGGACTACAGGATGAACTCTCATTTTGTCAACTTTGCCATTGTCTGCATCATTACCATGATCATTGTGGGCATTCTGGGGAACCTGGCCACCATAGTCGCTCTCTGGAGGTGTCCCAAAGTCCGCACGGCTACTACAGCCTTTATTATTAATCTGAGCTTTGCCGATCTTATATTCTGTCTCTTCTGCATGCCCTTTACAGTGTCGCTCTACATCCACCACGACTGGCTTCACGGGGCGGTGCTGTGCGTCATCTTCCCCCTGGTGCGTTACACCAACGTGGGCCTGTCTCTCATGTCCATTGTTGCCATCACTGTCAACCGATGTGTCCTGATCGCCAACCCCGCCGTCTACTGTAGCATCTACAACCGACGTCGATATGTATCTGCTATGATTGCATTCATATGGCTCTTCTGTTTCGGTATGATGATACCGACGCTGGCAGGAGTCTGGGGCAAGTTCGGGCTCAACAAGAGAATCCACAGTTGCACCATACTCTCGGTGAATGGAAGCTCGCCCAAGAATTTCCTTTTCATCCTTGGCTTCACGCTACCCGTGGTGGCCATTGTGATATGCTACCTGATCATCTTTGTGCTTCTGTACCGCAGCCATTCCCGCATGCTGGCCCACAGCCACAAGAAGGAGAAGAAGACCTCCCATCTGCGCCCAGATGAGAAGAGACTGACGGCTATGGTGTTGCTGATCTTCCTTACGTTTCTGCTCTGCTACCTCCCCGTCACCGTGATCAAGGTAGGAACACTTACCATTGCAATACGGTCATTGCTCTCAATTGACATTATTTTAACGTTAAGGCAAAAATATCAGGCTTCCAAGGAAAATTAAGAAAAAGGCATTTCCTTATCGTGCAACTGAAAGTTGCTTCTTCTTCTTTCTTATCTCCACTCAATAACACTAAGGTATCAAGCTTGTAAAGCTTGTTGATGGTGTCTGCCGGGGAAGAGTAGAGCTCATCAATGGATGAGTCAATACAGTAGTTGCCGATTGCTTTCAGTCTCACGATAAGGAGATGTCTTTTTCTTAATTTATCCACCTTATCCCAGTACAATTTCAACATTTGTACTATTTTTTCCTGGGAAAAGATTTTGAAACATATCCCTGGAAGACTGATTTTTCACCTTTAAATTGATAAAAGGGATTATTTTACTGAACAATTTTAATAATAAACTATTTCTACAGACTTCATAACGAAATGCTTAAAATTGAAAATGGGAGGGCTTGGCACTGCCGTTTAAGATCTTTAGAAATAACCATGTTCTCCCATATTCTATTTTTATCATTGCAGTATAAGGTCTGTAGAAATGGGTTTTAATTCCGTTAAAAAAGTATCGGTACAATTTGCATCAATTGTTATGGATAAAGGACTCTAATATGACAATAATGCTGACATTAGAGGAATGAAAGATGCCTCGATAGATTTAAAGCTTATTTACAAATAGTGAGATTATTATCTCAACATTATCTCCTCCTCTTTCAATGTCTTCCTCTACTGAGGGTGGGCCACATTGTCTCTCCATATCTCCCTCCTTCAATGTCTTCCTCTACTGAGGGTGGGCCACATGGCCTCTCCATATCTCCCTCCTTCAATGTCTTCCTCTACTGAGGGTGGGCCACATGGTCTCTCCATATCTCCCTCCTTCGATGTCTTCCTCTACTGAGGGTGGGCCACATGGTCTCTCCATATCTCCCTCCTTCAATGTCTTCCTCTACTGAGGGTGGGCCACATGGTCTCTCCATATCTCCCTCCTTCAATGTCTTCCTCTACTGAGGGTGGGCCACATGGTCTCTCCATATCTCCCTCCTTCAATGTCTTCCTCTACTGAGGGTGGGCCACATAGTCTCTCCATATCTCCCTCCTTCAATGCCTTCCTCTACTGAGGGTGGGCCACATGGTCTCTCTATACTTCCTCCTTCAATGCCTTCCTCTACTAAGGGTGGGCCACATGGTCTCTCCATATTTCCTCCTTCAATGCCTTCCTCTACTGAGGGTGGGCCACATGGTCTCTCCATACTTCCTCCTTCAATGCCTTCCTCTACTGAGTGTGGGCTACATGGTCTCTCCATATTTCCTCCTTCAATGCCTTCCTCTACTAAGGGTGGGCCACATGGTCTCTCCATATTTCCTCCTTCAATGCCTTCCTCTACTGAGGGTGGGCCACATTGTCTCTCCATATCTCCCTCCTTCAATGTCTTCCTCTACTGAGGGTGGGCCACATGGTATCTCAATATCTCCCTCCTTCAATGCCTTCCTCTACTGAGGGTGGGCCACATGGTCTCTCCATACTTCCTCCTTCAATGCCTTCCTCTACTAAGGGTGGGCCACATGGTCTCTCCATATTTCCTCCTTCAATGCCTTCCTCTACTAAGGGTGGGCCACATGGTCTCTCCATATTTCCTCCTTCAATGCCTTCCTCTACTGAGGGTGGGCCACATGGTCTCTCCATACTTCCTCCTTCAATGCCTTCCTCTACTAAGGGTGGGCCACATGGTCTCTCCATACTTCCTCCTTCAATGCCTTCCTCTACTAAGGGTGGGCCACATGGTCTCTCCATATTTCCTCCTTCAATGCCTTCCTCTACTGAGGGTGGGCCACATGGTCTCTCCATACTTCCTCCTTCAATGCCTTCCTCTACTAAGGGTGGGCCACATGGTCTCTCCATATTTCCTCCTTCAATGCCTTCCTCTACTGAGGGTGGGCCACATGGTCTCTCTATACTTCCTCCTTCAATGCCTTCCTCTACTGAGGGTGGGCCAAATGGTCTCTCCATACTTCCTCCTTCATCCTCTTCATCTCCTCGGGGCGTCCTGTCCAAAGACCAAGTGTTACTCTGGGGCTGATACAGTGTCCCAAGAACCTGCCAGTCTTTGGTCCACCCCGGGTATTTCATTTCCCCGGTACACACTTTTATGGGAGACATTCCCCTATCCGCCACCTGGGGGGACGCCCGATGGGAGGAAATAGCAAACGGGAAAACATCATCTATCCACTTAATTTGGACAATTTCAAAAAAATAATTATTATTATAATAATAACGAAATTATATTCCAAACCTTGATTACACCAAATTAATCAGAATGGAACCCTAGCACACGTAATGAAGTGACAAAATTCCAATTATCCTACTCTTACCGCTGTCTCTGAAGAGTTCTCGTTTCTTGTCCCAATGTTCCGGAGGAAATTACATTCGTGCATGTGGGGCACCTCTCCCTTCAAAATACATTTTATTGATGTCTCTGCATGGACGGCCAAATTCCGATAGGTAAATATCCGACAATACCAGGTATTGGAAAGAATATTGGGTAAGTTTCTTCTTCTTTCTTATCTCCACTCAATCATATCAGGTTATCAAGTCTGTAGAACTTTAGATGGTGTCTGCTGGGGATGAGTAGAGCTCATCAATGGATTAGTCAATACAGTCAATGATGTTGTTTGGGGTTGCAGGTTGAGAACTTAGTACATAGTGGGGAAACCTTGCAACCATTCTGGAAAGTCATTGTCCGTAGATGACCAGATTTAAGTCTGAAAATCAAAGACTGTTGTTTCCTTGGGAGGACAGAATTGTCATTTTTCTCTGTACCAGCCATGTGCACCAGTAGATAAGTCTACCTATACACTGCTATGTATTCTCGACATTGGCAGAAGCCATGCTGCCGTACTCTGCACATGTTTGGAAATAAGACTTGTTTCTCTGGTAGCTTCCTGTCCATCAATGACATCACCAACCACGTGTTTACCCATCCTTTCACACAATTTCTCTTCCTAACCATCGTTTTCAGCTCTTCCTCTTCTCTCCCAGGTGGCTGGCACTTCAATATATTATCACGGTAGTGATGAGGAGCATTACAAAAGTTTAGGTAGAATAATTTATTGATTAGAATGCAAACTATTTTTAAATCAATTTTACAAATGATAATCTACAGAGAGAGATATATAACCCAGGTTCCTGGAGCACCTAGATATCTATAAGCATGGTAATGACTAGGCAAATATTTATGATGATAAACTGACAACAGAGTATTCACAATAATTATTCTGCGACAATATATTGACAAAATTCACTCTTACGGGTTATCACACAACAAGCAATAACTAGGGCCTACAGTAACTTAAACACAGAAAAACGTACACTCAAGAGTACAACACCAACAACGAAAAAGGAGGTAAACAAAAAAAATATGATTTGTTAAATAAAATAAAAAACTACTTATATTTTATTTGCAGCGTTGATAAGGAGCGGACCGGAGTTTCACAGGTATGCGAGGAGAAACACCAGACAAGCACACAGAGAACGCTTTAAGCGTCTCAACTCGAACACCACTCCACGACTCCTCGCATACCTTTTCAACCCTCTTTTATGTACAAACATGGCCACATTTGTCCAATGACGTGGGAGTTCACTTAACAAATAAACAACATACTTTCCGCATAACTGAGATTAAAACTGCTATGTTTGTTAAATAATTTGACAATATAACACACCTCGCTCGTTTAATTCTATCCAAGAGGACCGAGGTAAGTTAGCGCCAAGGCTAATACAGTACGGTCCAATACACGTACTGGTTGGTCAACCACTTGGGGGACTAGTCACTTAAATTTTCCCTATCTTCAAATATTCTTTTTAAACACTTCTGTTGATTGTCATTTTACAAGTCCACTGAAAGGTTAGAGCCGGTCTAAGAATATCGGAAGTTTTGATATTGGAAAGTGTTTTCAGGCAACGCTAGGTATAACCACTGAAACCTCCCAGATTATTCCCAGGCATCACAGTGTCCTGAATATTGTCTACTAATAGTAGAGATCGGCTGCTATATTGCCTTACTACAATCGTGAAACTCTTAATCGCCGACTACTACGCAAATTAGCAGGCTTCCATATTGCCTTAAAGCGTTTTATATGTCTCTATGTACTCATGTAGAAGGGCAAAGATCCCCGAAATCTCGAGATTACTGCAATATAGTCCAGCAAGAAGACTTGAAAAGATTATTTATTTTTTAATGCAAACAACAAACTTAGCTAACACAATTCTACAACTAAAATAAACGCCGTCTATATACACAAACACACTATCAAAATTCGAAACTATTTCAAACGCGTAAGATTCTTTTTTAAATTAAACAATTTCTACTGCCCTTACTGCAATAGAAAAATTAATGGGATTAAATTCCATTGCAGTAAGGCCAGTAGAAATTGTTTAATTTCAAAAATAATCTTACGCGTTTAAACTATGAGCTAATATATTGCAATTACGTTTAATAAAGATAAAACATCTCCAGAAATCTGTGGCATTGTTTGATTGATACCCAGGAGATTTAATTCTATTGACAAAGACAATTAAAATAATTTTATTGACATCTTGTCAATACATGCAAAGTGCACAGTCTGCACTATTTAAAAAAAAAAGATAATATGGATTATAAACACTATGTACAATGAATATGGCGCCTCTGCCACCGCTGCAGAGTTTGGTGGAGAATCGCCAGCGGGTCTCCAGCGACACCATGTATTTCGTGATCCACGAAGAATACGTAGATCGCGTACTGCGACAAATCTATTGATACGTGTAGGTATATATGTTGGGTAAAATATTTTATTGGACTTTAGATTATTTGGTTTCTAGCAAACATATATAACTAAATGGCAGAATGCAAATATTTAGGTGAAGAAAGAGAAAAAAACTTTTAAAAACACCTTCTGGAGATTTAGCAACCCACTGCAAACGTTGAGAACTATTTCAGAAAAGAAAAATATACCAATAGAACTCTATAATTTCTACAGATCAATTGTAAATAGATTCATACACAAAAGAGGTAGTGAGGAAAATTTTAGAACAGATGTGTAAATAAATCCCTTTTCAAACAAAGATTCACGTGTACATGGGGAAAGGGAGGAAAAATTACTGTATTGTTTTGTTGTTGTATGGCGAATCCATACAGGGCAATGGGCCCTAATAAAAGCCTTTTTGTTGTTGTATATAACTAAATAGCAGAGGCGATAGACACTGAAGGTAATAGACAGTGTAGGTATATATATGGTACTTGATTCAAAAGAGTTCATCAATGGATGAGTCAATACAGTCAATGATGTTGTTTGGGGTTGCAGGTTGAGAACTTAGTACATAGTGGGGAAACCTTGCAACCATTCTGGAAATTCGTTGTCCGTAGATGACCAGACTTAAGTCTGGAAATCAAAGACTGTTGTTCTCTTAGGAGTACAGAATTGTCCCTTCTGCTCTGTACCAGCCATGTGCAGCAGTAAATAAGTGTACCTATGCATTACTATGTATTCTCGACATTGGTAGAAGCCAAAATAAAATAAATAAACCCATTCTCAAACTTAGTTCTCTGGTAAAAGTTGTCGATACTGACTTCCTCCAAGCCGGTGTTGATGGGCCAACCGGCAGGTCACCGAACTTCCCGCCCCCAATACCTCAGCTGTAAGATTTGCTTAAACTCCCGGGGCCTCGGATAATTCTCTTAGGATTGGTAACATGCGTCGTATAAAACCTATGAGCTGGTCGCTGAAGCTAGTTTTGATATTGATAATTAAAAAATAAAAATTTAATTAAGTAATGATTATGAAAAAAGGCATCTCCTTATCGTGCAACTGAAAGTTGCTGATGGCTTGCGCCATCTATCGGAATAAATATCAACTATTCTCGTTGATTTTTAATTATTCCAGAATTGGCCAAATTCCCATTCTTGATTAACCAAGAAAAGCTAACCACGCATGATTAATCAAGAATGGGTATTTGGCCAATTCTGGAATGATTAAAAATCAACGAGAATAGTTGATATTTATTCCGATAGATGGCGCAAGCCATCAGCAGCTTTCAGTTGCACGATAAGGAGATGCCTTTTTTTCATAATTATGCACCTTATCCCAGTACAATATCACATTTGTACTATTTTTTAAACAAATGATGTTTCATATATATCATTTTTCGTTGTCCCACTCATTTTCAATGGATTACCGTGAGCGTGGACTCCATTAACCGGAGTTGGACAAATCCAACGTATTTTGCACATACTTTCGTAATGGACAGAGATCACGCTTGTATTTTCTTTACCCATTAAATGGAAGTACAATCAACTTAAGACAGAATAATCTCTATATTCGAATTTTTTAAAATCTGCTTTGACGTTGACCAATATTTTTGTAAATTACAATAAGTGTAAGGTGTATGTGCAAAAGACGTTGGATTTTCCAACTCCGGTTAATGGAGTTCACGTTCCATTTGGTCACGTCAATCCACTGAAAATAAGTAGAACAGCGAAAAATGGTGAAACATCATTTCTTAGATTTAAATTTATTTATTATTTATATATACATATGTCATAATATATACTCTACCAGGAATAATAAAGCAAACCTAGAGCCAGCCCAGAGAGAGACGCGATGTAAAGTCCGGTCACTTGAGACAGCAGCGACATTCCAAGGGGCGGCAAATGGGACCCATCCGTCGACACCTTGGGACTTTTAAGACAGTAGGTGATTGTGGGCGACAAGAACGAACGGCCGGCCGCTCAGCGGTGGCAGGCCCGGCTGTCCCCCCCTCTCTCTCTCTCTCTCTCTGGTTGCCTGGGTTCCTTCCCTTCCAACTTGTGGTGTGATTATTTCTCTTTCCCCACCTTATTATTATACCACATATATATATATTTTATTTTAAATATCGAAACTCTAGCTCCAGCGACCATCTCATAGGTTTCATACCACACATGTTGCCAATCCAAAGAGAATCTATACCTCATCTTCATGTCAGATTTCCCAGTTCCAACAAACCCATCACTTTACGGTTGTTCACGGCAGGACTCAAACTTCGTTTCTGTTTAACTTAAAGTCGTCATGGTTTTTCCGCGTCTTACACAAATCCTTCAGAGAAACTCGGTCCCTTTGTAAAATCGAGTGACTTCTATCTCCATATGGGTTTTACCCACTGCAGTATCCTCCTCCTCCTTCAATGTCTTCTTCTACTGAGGATGGTGGTCTCTCCATACTTCCTTCGCCATTCTCTTCATCTCCTCGTGTCGTCCAGTCCATTGCTTTAGATCGTCTGTGTATCCCTGTCGTCTCCTCGATATCTCTTTACTGCAATATATTAAGTCTAAATACAAAGCTTGAAGCTTAAAAAAAAAACAATTTCTTATTTATTTTTATTATTCGAATACACAACTCATCATTGATGATGATCAACAAAGCACTAATACGATGATAAGATATTCAGTGAATTAACAGAAAATAAAATACAAAACATCCGGCTATATTACACTTACAACATTTGGCAAACCTGTCATTCAACTTTACTCACAAATCTCCCATCTAAGCTCCCACAGTACGGTTTCCACATATTGTATTTCAGTGTTTATTAGTATTACGTATTATCTACATTTTTATTAGAAGTCTATAAAGGAAGACAAAAGGACAACACCCTAGAATGTCTATTGGGTTCTGATTGACTTCCACCGATCTGCCGCGCCACACAGCGGTGGTCATCTCCTATTTCCAGGCCCCGCTTGTATGTTTGCCATGGTCTGTCATCCCAGCAGACTGGAAGGAAGGCATCACGATTTTGTGTGTCATCCTTGCGCAGGGGCCATGCTAATCTTCTCTGTATCGTTCCAATTTTAGTATATGTACCGCCGAACAAGCGTGTACAAGCAGGCTGTAAGGAAGTCTCTCGGCTCCCATAATCTCAAATCTTCTTGGAATTTCAGAAGATTTTTTAAAAATAATAATAAATATCAGGTTGTCCCAGAAATAATGGCTGTTTGGAAGCGACCAATTAAAGATCCTAATGAATTTATGATTCATAGAGGTGCCTGCTGTTCAAAGAACTCAAAGAGAGGACCTTGAGATTTTGCTGCCCAGAGAGACAGCTATGTACAGACAGACAGCCTACTGTACCAAACCAATAATATAGAGAGCATCTGAAACCTGAGATATGCTAATCTGACATGAACACCCATTACTCCAACATCCCCAGTACACGCTTGTTCGGCGGTACATATACTAAAATTGGAACGATACAGAAAAGATTAGAATGGCCCCTGCGCAAGGATGACACGCAAAATCGTGAAGCGTTCCAACATCCCCAATAGACTACAGAGACTTATCATAGGATCCATTATATCCAGAAAGCACAATAATATTAACAGAAAAATATACATTCCGGAAATATATAATATACTATTTAATTAAAAAGACATATATTAGATCAAAATACCTAATTATGCCTTTTTAATTAAAGATTTATTTATGGATTGCTCTATTTTCAAAATAATATACTATATATTACAAATTAAAACCCCAAAACGTGAATGTTTCTTTTCACAAATAAATCAAACTTCTACTGCCCTATTTTGATATATTTGTGAAAAGAAACATTCGCGTTTTGGTGTTTTCATTAGTATTATATAGATGGTACGTTATTGCTATGTATTAATATACCACATTCCCTGAACTCACCCTATAACTTCCTAATGAAGATATCATCTCTGAATAGCAAACTCGATAAACCCGTGTAGTGGAGGCCCGTGTTGAATTGGCATTGGTTAGTGAGTGCTCCAACCTACGGTTCTTGCCGTAAAGATAGAGGCTGCCTGGCCGGAATTCATAGTTCTTCAAATTAAAGATACTTCGGCCAGTAAATCTTTTTTATTGTCTCGACGTTTCGACAAATGTTTATCTTATTTACTTCTCCTGACGAGGACAAAAGATTTTTGTCGAAACGTCGAGATAATAAAAATGATTTACTGGCCGAAGTATCATTAATTTGAAGAACATAGGTTCTTTGAATGATCCGAAAGGAGCGTAACGTTATTTTTACATATAAATGTCACTTTTTGGATGGCTTTCGTGTAACCTTACTCCAACCTGTGTTTAAACTTGTGGAGGATAAGTTGTTCTGTGTCGTGGCAGCAATTCCACGGACTGCCTCCAGAGATGCACGTCCTGGGCAACTTGCTCGTGTACCTGAGCGCCTGCGTGAACCCGCTGTTGTACGGAGCCGTGAACCCGCAGTACCGCCAGGCCTACCGCAGGATGTTCACCCGCATGCTCAACATGTCTGAGCGGACAGGAATGACCTCCACCGGTGCCAGCAAGCCCGAGCACACCGCCGTTCCCAAGAAGGATGAGTTTGTTGAAGAGAAACTTTGACATTCTCCTTGTGTTGGGGATTCCAAGATTCCACGTGCACCCTCCCGCATTACCATCTATCAAAACATCATGCTTTCATCATAAAACCCATCTTTTTGATTAAAATTAAGTTTTTTTTTCAGAACTACTTTTTAAAAATGAAATTTTATTTATATATAGCCTTTACTCTGCAATCAGAAGCAATCGTTTTAGGACTTATTCAGAATAAAGAGATTATGCAAATTACCTTAACTGCTCTAATTTGCATATTCAGGTAATGAACTATTAACGGTGACTCCCTCCACATCTAACTCTATACCTTGTCAAACTTCATCCAGAGGAATGGACATTGTAGGATATTTATGAAACGAAGTATGCAAATTTGCTTGCTATCAGGCTAATTTCCATAACACGGTGTAAATTCTTATCTCGCATTGCGCATATAGAAAACATTTAATTATTAAAAAAGGAATATTATTTTATAAATTATTTCATATTATAACAAAGGACGTTTATTGCAATATACTGTGGAACATCGCAAACTCTTTCCAATCATGGCCATTTCCATGTTCGATCTCAACTAACTCTCAAACCTATTCAACAATCCTTCTCAACAACAATAGCGCTCTTCTGTTATACAACAGGTCTTCACAGTAAGTAAATTGAATATTTATGATTATCGGTCTTATATAGCGGATTGATTGATTTTGTAGATATTCTCTGAATTAGTAAGTTTTTGCTCAATTCAAATTTTGAAGACACCTTAATGTATCATATCTTTTATTTTATTAATAGTACACTCATGGAGACAAAACTAAAGGAAGTTGTACCTTTTACCATGTATATCGGGATTCAGACAATAACTCTGAAAGATACACTCATTGACAAAAATTAAGGAAGTTGTACCTTTTAGCAAGTATATCGGGATTCAGACAATAACTCTGAAAGATACACTCATGGACAAAACTTAAGGAAATTGTACCTTTCAGCAAATATATCGGGATTCAGACAATAACTCTGAAAGATACACTCATGGACAAAACTTAAGGAAGTTGTACCTTTCAGCAAATATATCGGGATTCAGACAATAACTCTGAAAGATACACTCATGGACAAAACTTGAGGAAGTTGTACCTTTCAGCATGTATATCGAGATTCAGACAATAACTCTGAAAGATACACTCATGGACAGAACTTAAGGAAGTTGTACCTTTTAGCATGTATATCGGGATTCAGACAATAACTCTGAAAGATACACTCATGGACAGAACTTAAGGAAGTTGTACCTTTTAGCATGTATATCGGGATTCAGACAATAACTCTGAAAAATACATTCATGGACAGAACTTAAGGATGTTTTACCTTTTAGCATCTATATTGGGATTCAGACAATAACTCTGAAATATATACTTATGGACAACACTTAAGGAAGTTGTACCTTTTAGCATGTATATCGGGATTCAGACAATAACTCTGAAAAATACACTCATGGACAGAACTTAAGGATGTTGTACCTTTTAGCATGTATATCGGGATTTAGACAATAACTCTGAAAAATACACTCATGGACAGAACTTAAGGATGTTGTACCTTTTAGCATGTATATCGGGATTCAGACAATAACTCTGAAAAATATTACAGTGACCTTTATTGAAGACAGACGAGATAAACAAGTGTGAACAAAATTACCTGTCTCTTAAAAAAAAAACGGACGACCGGCGACTTAAAAATAGGAAACTTCCTTTAGTTTTTTCCATGAATGTACATCGGAGTTACCTTTGGAATCCCGCAAATATCACATTTTGATATAAGACCTGGATTATGCGGAGGAGATGTAATGATTAGATGAATGATCAAGGTATTGCTTTCAACAACATAAATGCTGAATGTTGAAGAATTTTTTTAAGTTCAATGTAAAATTTAACGCAGTGGATATGCACCAAAAATTAGAATAACAAGAAAGCAATATGTATTTGCACCTTAAGAATGTTCACTCATGGACAAAACTTAAGGAAGTTATACCTTTCAGCATGTATATCGAGATTCAGACAATAACTCTGAAAGATACACTCATGGACAAAGCTTAAGTAACTTGTACATTTTAGCATGTATATCGGGATTCAGACAATAACTCTGAAAGATACACTCATGGACAAAACTTAAGTAACTTGTACATTTTAGCATGTATATCGGGATTCAGACAATAACTCTGAAAGATACACTCATGGACAAAGCTTAAGTAACTTGTACATTTCAGCATGTATATCGGGATTCAGACAATAACTCTGAAAGATACACTCATGGAGACAAAACTTAAGGAAGTTGTACCTTTTAGCATGTATATCGGGATTCAGACAATAACTCTGAAATATATTTCAATGACTTTTATTGAATACACACGTGATTACCAAGTGTGAACAAAATTTTCTCTGTCTCCTTAAAATAAAAAAATAAAAAACAGACGATCGAAGACATCAATATAAGTGTGTAAATAATGTGGTTGTCTTAAATAATGCGCAACACTTTTCATCACAAAGAGTAGGTATCGAAAGATTTTTTTCATAATTACATCTCCGTGTTATTAATATTAGCCTAATATCAAGCAAATTTGCATACTTCATAAATATCCTACAATGTCCACTTCCCTGGATGAAGTTTGACAAGGTATAGAGTTGGATGTGGAGGGAGTCACCGTTAATAGTGTCAACACCTGAATATGCAAATTAGACCAGTTAAGGTAATTTGCATAATCTCTTTATTCTGAATAAATATCTTTGTTGTTTTTCTCAATATTCGACTTGAACGGACCAAACGTTGATACATAGTACCTAGAGTTGGAAAGATGAAGGAGAGATAGTATTATAATTTCAACATATCGTAATATGCAAAAAGTGTGTGACGTTTCGGTAACAATCGTAATATGCAAATAAGTCCAAATGGCAGCTCCAGTTTGTCTATTCCGCTATACCATCCCACGAAAGTCGCCATAACTGTGATATTGACATTGTTTAGAGAGAGTAGGTTATATATATCTCGGGGCAAGGACAACCACCGCGGTAATTGGTGACATTTATACCTGCTGCTGGTTGGCTGATCGATTACTAATTGGGGGCCATTGAAATGTGGGTTTATTACTGGCGTGTGTACATGTGGAAATAAGATCATTCAAAAAGTAGGGTAATTTTGATTGACGTAGAATTGTGGGCTCGAGAATAATATTATTGGAATCGAAAATTAACCACAAAATAAAACATGCGACCCATAAGATCAGAGAATACGTGTTTACTGTGAGAGAGTTTCAAAGGGAGAAGGATTATGAGAGAAGTAGCGAGAAATGGAAACATGGGAAATAGGAGAGAGACGTAAAAGCTAAATATTTTTATTAGATAAAAAGATAAAGCACAATTTGGATTATATATTATATAGATTATAGATTATATTAAGTTATTTGGATTAGGTCTTATTTTCTTGTATTCATTAGATAAAAACGAAGATCTAAAAAAAAAAAAAGGACTCAGAAAGCTCATAAGGAGCTAAAACGTGACTAGAGGGGACTTTTACCTGGATATGGGGGACTGAAATGTGGCTAGACTAGGTAATGTGACTAGAAGGAGAAGTATGATCTGAATAGAAGAGGCTAGAGCATGAAGAAAATTGACTAGGATGTGACTAGAAAAGAGAATGATGTAACTAAAAGGAATTAGAACGTTAATAGAAGGGCCTATGAAGGGACTCGGATGTGAATAGAAGGAACTAAGATGTCACTAGACAAGTATGTGAATTGAAGAGATTACGACATGATTAGAACGAACTAGGACGTTTATAGAAGGGACAAGAATGTGACTAGAAATAAGGAACTATATCGTGAATATGGGAAGGAGCTATATAAACTTAAATATAAGGAGCTTGGTATTGGGAAGAAGTAGTGTGGCTATAAGGAGCTACGAGGTGATCATAGCGAACTAGTAGAGGAGAAGAATCTATACGAGGGTGAAGAAGTCAGCCTCCATAATAAACTCGAAAGCTAGGAGACGACCAATCGACGCCGGACCCACACCATCTCTCCAATCAGCATCGCCGCCGCCAGTCCCAATCCGATCCCCCAGAGGACGAAGATGCCCACCATGTCGTTGGACCCCAGGTCCTGCTGAGTCCCGGCCAGGTGAGCCACGCACCGCCCCCACTGGAAGTCCAGTCGGCGGGACCAGGCGTGGATCAGCCCCGACTCCACCACCCGTGTGACCCTGCACTCCGAGTTGTCAGGGCCGACCTCGGGGTTTCTAGAGAAAATGTGGCTTCTACACTCGTGGACATAACTTGAGGAAACTGTACCTTTCAGCATGTATATCGATATTCAGACATTAACTATGAAAGATACACTCATGTACAAAACTTAAAGAAGATGCACCTTTTAGCATGTATATCGGAAACAAGCATTAACTCTGAAAGATATTACAGTGACCTTTATTGAAGATACACGAGATAACCAAGTGTGAACAAAATTGCCTCTGTCTCCTTCATTAAAAAAAAAAACAGACCCCTGCGGCATCAAAGACTGTCCACTTCCCTAAGTGTTGTCCATGAGTGTGTCAGTACTACAAACTTTACAAAAAGCATCCAGGTGAGAATCCATCACTCAAGCTATGGCAGAGAATGTAAATAAGGGCAAGACATATTTCAAGTCTGGCGGTAACTCAGGAAGGAAATGTCGGTGGGGATGCACTTGCTGAGCTGACAAGGATTTCCTGATGAATTCTATTATTTTCCTTGAACACGGGGAGAATGAAAAACTTCTGTCTTTATATTTGAAAGAAGATGTTTTAAGTAAAAGACTATGGATAATATATTCACAAACATATTTATTAAAATATAGGGAAGGAACGCTTTTTTTTTTCTTATACAGTGAAACCTCCATGAGAGGACACCCGCGCTAAAGGACACACCTCTCTATAAAGGACAGTTTTCATTTGAAAAATTACCATTTTGACTATTTAGTAACTCTACTATTTAGCTCTACAACTAGGTGTCCACACCAGGGGAGGTCCCCCAACAGGGAAGTTCTACTGTACATAAATATTTATTAGACGAAAAACATGGTGAAGGGTTTTTACCCGAAAGCTTGCACCTATTCATCAATAAAAGAAACTCGTCTTCCTTCACCATGTTTTTTCGTTTAATTTCAATCCAGGAATAATTCCCTCATCAACAATCAATTCTGTCATCGTTTGCTTTTGTGAATGGAATAAATACCCAAATATGGTCATTTATTATAAGCATCGGTGGTTCAGTGGTAGAATGCTCGCCTGCCACGCGGGCGGCCCGGGTTCGATTCCCGGCCGATGCATTTTTTTTTTTTACAATTTTTAAAACTCATTTATATTATTTTATCTTATATATAAAAGTCAATGTCTGTTGTCTGTTTCGCGATAAACTCAAAAACTACTGAACTAATTGGTACGAAATTTTGCATGTCGCTTTTTATAAACCCGTATTGCTATTCTATGGCACTTCTACCATTTATTATTGATGTATGGGGGGTCGGTGGAAGGCTGGTAAAACGTTTGGTTTTCGACCACTACGACCCGGGTTCGATCCCCGCATTGGACACTTTTTCTGTTTAAAAAAAAATATATATATATAAAAATGCTCCAATGGCCCCCCGATTCTTGCAAAAGTCCAACCCCACCAGCGAGTGCAAGTAACCAAACGGGGCTCTGGCACATTTGTAAGTGCAAAGTCGAACTGCTTTCACATGTGTAGACATGTGGTGCGCTTACAGTAAAAAAAAAAGCAGTCGCTAACTACCCACAATGATTATCATGGCCTGTACCACGTGTACTAGGGATAAGCAAAAAAAAAATTATTGATGTTATTTTAGTATGAAGGAAATTGCATTCGGGAGAATTCTCGGGCGAAGCCGGGTCATTCGTCTAGTTTCACTAGAACAATGTCCTTTTTATTCCCCCACAGAAGGCAAAGATGGTTTTAAAAAATCAAAATGCCCCAGCACTAGCTTTAACAAAATCTGACCATCGCCAACATGTATAATTTTAATTTTAATTTCCGTCTATCATTGAAATTTATAATTATTATTTTCTGGCAATATGCGTTCCTTATGATTTTATTAAATAATATCTCTATAGACCTTACTGCAATGGGAAATCATTAGAGAGGGTTTGGCCCATCAGTGGTGAACCCTCTCATTTTATAATTTTTATCATTGAAGAAGGGGGTTCCTGTAGTGATAATATTTTATAATATATAGCATAGGAAACAAATTGCCATTACAAATTTGATGACCTTGAAACATCATGTGAGAATGCCCTTGCAACCTCAGAATAATTTTTAACGTCTTGCCAGATGTTTCATTTTTATTTCTCTTGACGAAGACAAAAGATTTTGTCTATTTTTTAATAAATACAAATTTGATGTATATGTATACGGAAGATTTGGTTTTAATATACCTCAGTAGTATAGTATTTCATCTCCATATATAGGAGGTGTGTTCAAAAAGTATCGCGACTTTTGAATTTTCGCGGGTTACGTATATTCGAATTTCGATCTTTTTGTGGCTTTATGTTGGTACTCATGTCTCTCACTTATGCCGACAAGCTCGGCCATTTTGAATGTTCACTTAATTGTTGACAGCTGCTTTGCTTGCAGGTGTTTTGGATCGTCTTCGATTTTTACCTATTAAAAAAATGGATCAAAGAACCTGTATCAAATTTTGTGTGAAAAACGAAATTAAGTGCGCGGATGCATTCCGAATGTTGACTGTGGCATACGGAGAAGCTACCTTGGACCGAAGCAACGTTTATCGGTGGTACAAAATGTTCTCAGAAGGCCGAGAAGATGTGAACGACGAAGAGCGTGCCGGACGCCCTAGCACTTCAACAACAGACGAAAAAATTAATGAAGTGGAGAAAATGATATTGGCCAATCGTCGAATCACCGTTAGAGAAGTTGCTGAGGACCTAAACATATCGATTGGCTCGTGCCATTCGATTTTTATCAATGATTTGGGCATGAGACGGGTCGCTGCGAAATTCGTACCAAAATTGCTCAATTGCGACCAAAAACAGCATCGCGTGAACATTGCTAATGAGATGCTGGACTCTGTCCGCGACGACCCAAATTTGCTCCAGAGGGTCATAACTGGTGACGAAGCGTGGGTTTATGGTTATGACGTGGAAACCAAAGCTCAATCATCTCAATGGAAGCTGCCGCACGAACCAAGACCGAAAAAAGCGCGCCAAGTTCGGTCGAATGTGAAAGTTTTGCTGACAGTTTTTTTCGATTGCAGGGGAGTGGTGCATCATGAGTTCTTGCCACAAGGTAGAACGGTCAATAAGGAATATTACCTGCAAGTTATGCGCAATTTTCGCGAAGCAATCCGCCAGAAACGCCCGGATTTGTGGAAGAACAAAAATTGGCTTTTGCACCACGATAACGCCCCTGCTCACACATCGTTGCTTGTGCGCACTTTTTGGCCAAAAACAACACACTAATGATGCCGCAGCCACCGTATTCCCCAGATCTGGCCCCCTGTGATTTTTTCTTGTTCCCTAAACTGAAGAGGCCCATGAAAGGACGACGTTACGCTACGCTTGACGAGATAAAGACGGCATCGAAGGAGGAGCTGAAAAAGATTTTTTAAAAATGATTTTTTGAAGTGCTTCGAAGATTGGAAAAACCGTTGGCACAAGTATCTTATATCTTATTGGGATTACTTTGAAGGGGACAAAATAGGTATTCATGAATAAATAAATAATTTTTGAAAAAACACAAAAGTCGCGATACTTTTTGAACACATCGTATGTTCAAAGTGTGTTCAAGTCGATAATTTGTATTTGGAGAAAGGCCAAGTTTGTCTTCTCATCCTCGTGGAGGGTGAACTTTAGTCTCCATGCTGTCATGGGTTGGCTATCCACCACTGTCAGGCTACCTTCTCATCCCGAACTACCGAAGGGAAGAGCGAAGAGATCTGCCGTAGCTACTACATACAGTATAGTATTGTGTGATATACTAAAGTGTAAGTGCCATGTAAACGTACACAAAGTTGAGAGTCTCCAGGACTCTGGGATCAAGGTCTCGGCGGACCCCGAAGTGACAGTAGTGGTGATCCATCTGTATAGAAGAGAGATAGAGTCTGCGGCCGTGGGACTTGGCGAAGGAGTCGCAGAGACGCAGCGCCGCGGATATCATGAAGTTGACTTCGTTGAACTGCACGCTCTGTCCGCTCAGGATCCGTGCCATGACGTCGGCTTCCAGGAGAGATCCCATGGGAAGCCGTCCGCGGTTTCTTTCCATCTGGGCCCAGAGCTCCCTGCCCTCGGGGGACCGCAGGCTCTGACAGCATCATCCAGGTCGACAGATGTAGGAGCCAACAATGTCTACGTAACAATGAGATGGCTCTCAGTTCAGGCTAGTTTAGTTATACCAGGTAGAGTCTTATTCCTCAAATCTACACAGGTCATTAGAGATTCTCTTTCTAACACGGTTGTTCGCGCCTATTATGTAAATTTTGTTACTTTAGCTAAATATGCAAATTTTTTGTATAAAACTGCCAGCTGGACAAATAAAGTGTGTTTGTAGTCAGTCATAGAATCGGTCTAGTTCTGAGTCTGTGCTCCAATCAATTAGCGTTAGGAGATTCACCTAGTCAAAGAAGGTTATGTTGCTCATGTAGTCGGAAGGTTTTATAAAGGATCGAACGGCTCTAATTCAAGGGTAATATTCAGCTGGTCTGGCCTATCTAGAGAGATACAGTCCACGCTCTGCCAAACCAAAACTAAATTCATTTAATTCAAAACTGAAGCATTTGACCGTTTTATCTGTCCATGGTACTCGATAGATTTATCCACATTTCAAAAGTATCAATTCTTCTTATATCTTCTTTTCTGAGGGTCCAGTTCTCACATCTATAAGTGACCATATGGAATACCAATGTCTCTACAATTCTCTTTTTTGTCTCTTGAGAGAAATGTCTTTATCTTTCATAATCTTGTGCAATTTAATCGTTGAGTCTCTTCCTAGTGCTATTCTTCTTTTTACTTCCTCTAAACAACCTCCCATCTTGTTATTAATATAATTCCTTCGGTAAAATTATAAACAAAAGATAATTCGCTGAGGGAAAGTTTATAATAAATAAAGATTTTCCCCCTCGGCGAATTGTCATTATTTATAACCTCCTATCTTATTAATCCTGGATCCTCGAGTAATTTGGTTACATGGCAGAGAAAACTTCACTAGACCCCATAAGGTCATATATTTAATCGGAAGAATACCTCACTAGACTCAGATCACACACGCCCTCTGAACCTCACTAAACTTAGGTAGGTAATCTATTCATCCTTGAGGACACCTAGGTCCAACATCTACTGACCCGGAAGAAGACCTCGAAGCTGGAGTCCTGCGCCACCAGGATCTGGAGGTCGGGTCGCGCCACAAGATCCTCCACGGAAGAGATGAGTTGACCCCGGTCTTGCACGGTGGCCATGGCCTTGAGACTGCTCCCGAGCCCGCAGGACACAATCAGGACCATAATCAGCCAGGCGCTCAGCATGATGCGGCCGGCTTGGGACTCAGGAAGCCACTCGGAGGCTGCGCGGCAGCTGGAGATGGACAAGATAGACGACCAAGAGCCACTCACCCTCGGCAAGTAGGTACCGGAACATCGATATCCCCACCGGCGTGGACAGACGACGTCGTCCCGTCTCAGCCAGAGACACCACGGCCGTAACCACCATCAGACTGAGGGCAATCCCCAGCCAGGTCTGAACAGGCAATGGAACTCAATGGAGTCTGTACAGGCAATGGAACTCAATGGAGTCTGAACAGGCAATGGAACTCAATGGATTCTGAACATGCAATGGAACTCAATGGAGTCTGTACAGGCAATGTAACTCAATGGAGTCTGTACAGGCAATGGAACTCAATGGATTCTGAACAGGCAATGGAACTCAATGGAGTCTGTACAGGCAATGGAACTCAATGGAGTCTGTACAGGCAATGGAACTCAATGGAGTCTGAACAGGCAATGGAACTCAATGGAGTATGTACAGGCAATGGAACTCAATGGAGTCTGTACAGGCAATGGAACTCAATGGAGTCTGTATAGGCAATGGAACTCAATGGAGTCTGTACAGCCAATGGAACTCAATGGAGTATGTACAGGCAATAGAACTAACTCAATGGAGTCTGTATAGGCAATGGAACTCAATGGAGTCTGTACAGGCAATGAAACTCAATGGAGTCTGTACAGCCAATGGAACTCAATGGAGTCTGTACAGCCAATGGAACTCAATCGAGTCTGAACAGCCAATGGAACTCAATGGAGTCTGTACAGCCAATGGAACTCAATGGAGTCTGAACAGCCAATGGAACTCAATGGAGTCTGTACAGCCAATGGAACTCAATGGAGTCTGAACAGCCAATGGAACTCAATGGAGTCTGAACAGCCAATGGAACTCAATGGAGTCTGTATAGCCAATGGAACTCAATGGAGTCTGTATAGCCAATGGAACTCAATGGAGTCTGAACAGGCAATGGAACTCAATAGCTTGTGGCAGTGCAAGTGGCTGGTCGTAAATAATTCAATTTTCCTGCAAGTTAATATCCTGAGGAAGTAGGACTTCAATAAGTTGTGGGGCATGGTATTCGTGAGACGTGTGGAGATGCCGCTGAGATAAAACAAAAATATTTTTTAATAAAATAAATAAACTTTAATGAACGCCCAAAAGAAATGAGAGGAAAGAAATAACGGCCGCTGGAAGAAGGCTTTGTTGTTCAACGGCGCGCGGGCCAAAGTGTATGTATAGTGAGGTGTTCTCTCAACTCGCGCTGACTGTTGTGGCCGCCACAACGAGTTTACTAAATCTCAGCACTATATAGTATACTTAGGTCCATGTATCGGAGAAATGAGATCCCACTTACGTACCTTCCAGTCGAAGGCGCGGACGTAGCTGGAGAAGTCAAGGCCGGTGACCACGGCGTAGGTAGCCATGACGGTGAGGTGAGACTGGAACACCGGTCTGCTGAAGAGGATGGCTTCAGCTCGGCCCGGCGTCATGCCGAGCGGGGAGATCATTATGTCACACTCCTGACACCGCACGGCATGACACATACAGCGAGACACTCAGCCATACACTCACGTTCCGGTACAGCATCCCGACCATTCCATTGAAAGATCCGTTCTCCAGCTTGCGGCCCCAGATTCCCTGGAGGATTCTCACGGGCTTGATGCTGCACCACTCATCCCTCTTTATCCCAGTTATGTAATGAACCTCTCTGTGTACCGTTATATATATATATATAACGTCCAAGGGGATCTGATCTGCATGGATAGTAAAGATTATCTGTTTGTCTGTAAGTCCAACGGCTTGTCGTAAAACTCACTAACGACTTGTGGAAGTTCCCCGAGAGGAAATGACGCAATCTCTACGAACTTTATCTCACCTTGCCTGGATGTGGCTGACTCTCTTTAAAACTTCAATGTCTTATGGTGGCCAGGCTGGCGTGTTGAATTTTATCAATGTTTTGGGACTTTTACACTATTTATAATTATGGTACATATGAAAATCTATTGTATATTGACATACAACAACAACAACTGCTTTATTAGGACATTTCCGTCCTGTAAGGACTCGCCATACATCATTTTCATGGAGAAAAGGGGGAGAAAAACATAAACAAAGGAGAGAAGGGAAAATGAAAGGAAATCAAAGTATTCAACATAACTATACAAATTAACTATGGATGGAAATTGTTCTGTAATTTTAGTTCTTTGAGATTACCTTGTTCTCTAACGCTTTATGAAAGTTAAATAATTCTATCGCTATATATTTTTCTCGGACATTATTCTGATTAGCTGAACTGGGTTCACTATTGACATATATATAGGATGAAGAAAGAATGAAACACTCCAGAAGTTAAAAGTGACAAGGAAGGCCACGGCCCTAGAAAACGACGTGCTGGCACGGCCCGAGCAATGAGAATCCAGTATCCTGTACGATGGTATCTCGTTTAACACTTAATCTCAACTGTCTTTAATAAGTCCCAAGCTCTTCTTACAGCCGGTGTGTTCCCTACCGAGGTCAAAGTCAAACTTTTGAAGTCCTGCTATGTAAAGTGACATGGAACAAGGATATCACGCCTAATTCTGGGGTTGTCAACTTTCCTTCAACTTGATTGAATCCTTACAAGTTACAATAATATAGGATATTTTATATTTGTGTCTGGTTACAAAATAACTTCACTAGGTACCGCTCAAAAATACCAACCTAGCTTATGATATTTACAACAATGAATATTATATATGAAGGTTATTCACATATTAAAAACAAAGTATCCAATGCGGGATTACATCCCGGTTCATGGCTGTCGGGAATAGAGAGATATTTTTGTGTCTACACATCCTTTTTGAGAATTGTATATCGGCTCGACAAAGAGGACATTTACAACCTGGTTCAAAATCACATTAATAGGTACCGCTCAACAAGAGCAACCTAGTTCATGATAATTGAAACAGAGTGAATAATATATGAAGGTTATTCACATATTAAACAAAATGTTAACGTGGGATTCAATCCCAGTTCATGACTGTCTGGAATCGAGGGTGTTACCTACTTGTCCACTGACTTTATATTATTGACATTTACAATTTTGAGAAGAAGAATGTAATTTTTTAAATCAAATTGTATAAATGTTATTTGAAAATAAATGCTTTATTAAATACAAACAATGCCAAGCATAGCAAGTTATAGCAATCGTAAAATACATTTACATACAAATATTTAATATAAATTAATATAAAGCAATAACACGCAATCTATATATGGAAATGGAAACATGAAGATAGAGAGAGACATGAATGTTTCATATATATATATATAAATGAATGTATGTGTGTGTGTGTCTGTCTGTCCTTTATGCCTGACCAAACCACTCATTGGAACGCCATGAAACTTTGGGAAGTTATTTAGTATAGTACTGGGAAGGTTTCTAGCAAATAAAATTTTTGAAATAACTTTTCGCCTAAAAATAATCAAGGTAAATATTCTAATTTATCTGTAATAATTCAACAATCTGCTCTAAATATTATCATGATGATACGATGATTTTGTAATGTAGAAAATTAGGAAAGACAAAATTCAGGATGACACGGCAATTTATTTTAGACAAGAATAATGATACAATTCCAAGGCAAGATACTATTCCTTTAACTTCCAATTACCGAGGGAACCAATTATTATTGATTTTATTCAACTTATCGAGTATTTTTCAAGGGACCGGGGGAAAATGTTCACTTTATCGAGAGATTCGTTAGACAAACCTTTACTCGGGTAAAACCCGGGCGAAGCCGGGTACATCCATACAAGAATAATGATACAATTCCAAGGCAAGATACTATTCCTTTAACTTCCAATTACCGAAGGAACCAATTAATATTGATTTTATTCAACTTATCGAGTATTTTTCAAGGGACCGGGAAAAAATGTTCACTTTATCGTGAGATTCGTTAGAAAAACCTTTACTCGGGTAAAACCCGGGCGAAGCCGGGTACGTCCGCTAGTTACACATAAAACAAACGTCTACTATCTATTTGTGCTATTTGTGTTAATTAGAAGAGACAGACAGAGCAAGAGGGATGAGTATATATGAACAAATGATGGCAATAAAGATCTGCATTAGTGAACTTACAGACAATGACTCAAAGAGAAAAAGTTTAGATTAAAGAGTTGTCTAGAAATCACGTTGATGTGTGCAGAGTCGGACAAGAATTCAGTAAGGAGTGAATGTTTACCCCGAAAATATTGTTATAACAAATGTTTATTAGGCAAACTTCCACTCGTGTAAAAACCTGGCGGGTATATTCGTTATTTTGATAACAGATGGCGCGCTAGTGCATCGTAATATAATTGCCATAATAAAAGACACAAATTGATATTTGCGGAAGAGCGATTGCTCGAAGCATATTATATATTTATAATTATATGTAATTATACTGTTCTAAAAGCTTATCTCCATAGTTAATCTAAAATACCCATTCGAAGAGTCTAGCATCAGTATCACTATAAAAGGAAGTTCCAAAAAATGCAATATAACAGCGGTATGGTAGATTAAACTGGCGAAACCGCTGGGAGGGTTCACCACTGATGAACCAGGCCCTCCCATTAATTTTTCCATTGCAGTAAGGACAGTAGAAATTGTTTTATTTTAAAAAGAATCTTACGCGTCTAAAATAGTTTCGTATTTTGATATTCGTTATTGTTTAAAACAATGTTGGTTGCTTCGCTCGGGAGAATTGAGGTCTCGAAGTAGAATCATTCATCTGTTGAACTTCCAATTTCCCAAGCAGGAATTGGGGCGGGATTTGATCCCGGGTCGTAGCGGTCCCCCTTCCCCGACCCTTCTTTAAAGAGTAAATTACATCAATGGTTCCCTAGTCAAACCACACCAGTGACACCTTGTAATTGTAACGTCTAACTGCTTATACATGTGTAGACCTATGGCGCACTATGGCCTGTAGCACTGTGTAACTAGTATAAAACATTGTGTGTATACAGTTAGCTGCAAATATTCCAATAAATATATTGTGTAGGTCTGTACCACGGCGTGACGGGGGAACTGTCCCAACGTAGCGCTGCCAGAGTAGCTCGGAGTACTGACGTCGGAGTACTGACGTTGGAGTACTGACGTTGGAGTACAGACCTGACGTTGGAGTACTGGCGTTGGAGTACTGACGTTGGAGTACAGACGTTGGAGTACTGACGTTGGAGTACAGACGTTGGAGTACTGACGTTGGAGTACTGACGTTGGAGTACTGACGTTGGAGTACTGGCGTTGGAGTACAGACCTGACGTTGGAGTACTGACGTTGGAGTACTGACGTTGGAGTAGAGACCTGACGTTGGAGTACTGACGTTGGAGTACTGACGTTGGAGTACAGACGTTGGAGTACTGACGTTGGAGTACAGACGTTGGAGTACTGACGTTGGAGTAGAGACCTGACGTTGGAGTACTGACGTTGGAGTACTGACGTTGGAGTACTGACGTTGGAGTAGAGACCTGACGTTGGAGTACTGACGTTGGAGTACAGACCTGACGTTGGAGTACTGACGTTGGAGTACAGACGTTGGAGTACTGACGTTGGAGTAGAGACCTGACGTTGGAGTACTGACGTTGGAGTACATACGTTGGAGTACTGACGTTGGAGTACAGACCTGACGTTGGAGTACTGACGTTGGAGTACAGACGTTGGAGTACTGACGTTGGAGTAGAGACCTGACGTTGGAGTACTGACGTTGGAGTACAGACGTTGGAGTACTGACGTTGGAGTACAGACCTGACGTTGGAGTACTGACGTTGGAGTACAGACGTTGGAGTACTGACGTTGGAGTAGAGACCTGACGTTGGAGTACTGACGTTGGAGTACAGACCTGACGTTGGAGTACTGACGTTGGAGTACAGACCTGACGTTGGAGTACTGACGTTGGAGTACAGACCTGACGTTGGAGTACTGACGTTGGAGTACAGACCTGACGTTGGAGTACTGACGTTGGAGTACAGACCTGACGTTGGAGTACTGACGTTGGAGTACAGACCTGACGTTGGAGTACTGACGTTGGAGTACTGGCGTTGGAGTACTGGCGTTGGAGTACTGACGTCGGAGTACTGACGTTGGAGTACTGACGTTGGAGTACTGAAGTTGGAGTACTGACGTTGGAGTACTGACGTCGGAGTACTGACGTTGGAGTACAGACCTGACGTTGGAGTACTGACGTTGGAGTACAGACCTGACGTTGGAGTACTGACGTTGGAGTACAGACCTGACGTTGGAGTACAGACCTGACGTTGGAGTACTGACGTTGGAGTACTGACGTTGGAGTACTGGCGTTGGAGTACTGGCGTTGGAGTACTGACGTCGGAGTACTGACGTTGGAGTACTGAAGTTGGAGTACTGACGTTGGAGTACTGAAGTTGGAGTACTGACGTTGGAGTACTGACGTTGGAGTACTGACGTCGGAGTACTGACGTTGGAGTACTGACGTTGGAGTACTGAAGTTGGAGTACTGACGTTGGAGTACAGACCTGACGTTGGAGTACTGACGTTGGAGTACTGACCTGACGTTGGAGTACTGACGTTGGAGTACAGACCTGACGTTGGAGTAGAGACCTGACGTTGGAGTACTGACGTTGGAGTACAGACCTGACGTTGGAGTACTGACGTTGGAGTACAGACCTGACGTTGGAGTACAGACGTTGGAGTACAGACGTTGGAGTACAGACGTTGGAGTACTGACGTTGGAGTACAGACGTTGGAGTACTGAAGTTGGAGTACTGACCTGACGTTCATCTTCTCCCTGAAGAGATCGAAGACGTCAGCCATATAGCCAAGGTAAGTGATGTCGGGCCAGGTTCCATGTACCTCGGAATATGGCGGGTACTGCACACAGAGTGGGTTGTACAAACATCTTTGGGGTAGATCTCTAACTGAGAATCGAAGCATACATTTAACAACAACAACAACAAGCCTTTATTAAGGACACTCGTCCCATACAGGATTCTCCCAGATAGGTAAACAGAAGTAACATAACAGTTATCTACAACAACAACAACAAAAAGCCTTTATTAAGGACACTCGTCCCATACAGGATTCTCCCAGATAGGTAAACAGAAGTAAACATAGCAGTTATCTCAACAACAACAACAAAAAGCCTTTATTAAGGACACTCGTCCCATACAGGATTCTCCCAGATAGGTAAACAGAAGTAAACATAGCAGTTATCTCAACAACAACAACAACAACAACAAAAAGCCTTTATTAAGGACATTCGTCCCATACAGGATTCTCCCAGATAGGTAAACAGAAGTAAACATAGCAGTTATCTCAACAACAACAACAACAACAACAAAAAGCCTTTATTAAGGACATTCGTCCCATACAGGATTCTCCCAGATAGGTAAACAGAAGTAAACATAGCAGTTATCTCAACAACAACAACAACAACAACAAAAAGCCTTTATTAAGGACATTCGTCCCATACAGGATTCTCCCAGATAGGTAAACAGAAGTAAACATAGCAGTTATCTCAACAACAACAACAACAACAACAAAAAGCCTTTATTAAGGACACACGTCCCATACAGGATTCTCCCAGATAGGTTAACAGAAGTAAACATAGCAGTTATCTACAACAACAACAACAACAACAACAAAAAGCCTTTATTAAGGACACACGTCCCATACAGGATTCTCCCAGATAGGTAAACAAAAGTAAACATAGCAGTTATCTCAACAACAACAACAACAACAACAAAAAGCCTTTATTAAGGACACACGTCCCATACAGGATTCTCCCAGATAGGTTAACAGAAGTAAACATAGCAGTTATCTACAACAACAACAACAACAACAACAACAAGCCTTTATTAAGGACACACGTCCCATACAGGATTCTCCCAGATAGGTAAACAAAAGTAAACATAGCAGTTATCTACAACAACAACAACAAAAAGCCTTTATTAAGGACACACGTCCCATACAGGATTCTCCCAGATAGGTTAACAGAAGTAAACATAGCAGTTATCTACAACAACAACAACAACAACAACAAGCCTTTATTAAGGACACACGTCCCATACAGAATTCTCCCAGATAGGTAAACAGAAGTAAACATAGCAGTTATCTACAACAACAACAACAACAACAACAACAAGCCTTTATTAAGGACACACGTCCCATACAGAATTCTCCCAGATAGGTAAACAGAAGTAAACATAGCAGTTATCTACAACAACAACAACAACAACAACAACAAGCCTTTATTAAGGACACACGTCCCATACAGAATTCTCCCAGATAGGTAAACAGAAGTAAACATAGCAGTTATCTACAACAACAACAACAACAACAACAACAAGCCTTTATTAAGGACACACGTCCCATACAGAATTCTCCCAGATAGGTTAACAGAAGTAAACATAGCAGTTATCTACAACAACAACAACAACAACAAGCCTTTATTAAGGACACACGTCCCATACAGAATTCTCCCAGATAGGTTAACAGAAGTAAACATAGCAGTTATCTACAACAACAACAACAACAACAACAACAAGCCTTTATTAAGGACACACGTCCCATACAGAATTCTCCCAGATAGGTAAACAGAAGTAAACATAGCAGTTATCTACAACAACTACAACAACAACAACAACAAGCCTTTATTAAGGACACACGTCCCATACAGAATTCTCCCAGATAGGTTAACAGAAGTAAACATAGCAGTTATCTACAACAACAACAACAACAACAACAACAAGCCTTTATTAAGGACACACGTCCCATACAGAATTCTCCCAGATAGGTTAACAGAAGTAAACATAGCAGTTATCTACAACAACAACAACAACAACAACAACAAGCCTTTATTAAGGACACACGTCCCATACAGAATTCTCCCAGATAGGTAAACAGAAGTAAACATAACAGTTATCTACAGAAACAACAACAACAAGCCTTTATTAAGGACACACGTCCCATACAGGATTCTCCCAGATAGGTAAACAGCAGTAAACATAACAGTTATCTACAGAAACAACAACAACAAGCCTTTATTAAGGACACACGTCCCATACAGAATTCTCCCAGATAGGTAAACAGCAGTAAACATAACAGTTATCTACAGAAACAACAACAACAAGCCTTTATTAAGGACACACGTCCCATACAGGATTCTCCCAGATAGGTAAACAGCAGTAAACATAACAGTTATCTACAGAAACAACAACAACAAGCCTTTATTAAGGACACACGTCCCATACAGAATTCTCCCAGATAGGTAAACAGAAGTAAACATAACAGTTATCTACAGAAACAACAACAACAAGCCTTTATTAAGGACACACGTCCCATACAGAATTCTCCCAGATAGGTAAACAGAAGTAAACATAACAGTTATCTACAGAAACAACAACAACAAGCCTTTATTAAGGACACACGTCCCATACAGAATTCTCCCAGATAGGTAAACAGAAGTAAACATAACAGTTATCTACAGAAACAACAACAACAAGCCTTTATTAAGGACACACGTCCCATACAGAATTCTCCCAGATAGGTAAACAGAAGTAAACATAACAGTTATCTACAACAACAACAAAAAGCCTTTATTAAGGACACACGTCCCATACAGAATTCTCCCAGATAGGTAAACAGAAGTAAACATAGCAGTTATCTACAACAACAACAACAACAAGCCTTTATTAAGGACACACGTCCCATACAGAATTCTCCCAGATAGGTAAACAGAAGTAAACATAACAGTTATCTACAACAACAACAACAAGCCTTTATTAAGGACACACGTCCCATACAGAATTCTCCCAGATAGGTAAACAGAAGTAAACATAACAGTTATCTACAACAACAACAACAAGCCTTTATTAAGGACACACGTCCCATACAGGATTCTCCCAGATAGGTAAACAGAAGTAAACATAACAGTTATCTACAACAACAACAACAAGCCTTTATTAAGGACACACGTCCCATACAGAATTCTCCCAGATAGGTAAACAGAAGTAAACATAACAGTTATCTACAACAACAACAACAAGCCTTTATTAAGGACACACGTCCCATACAGAATTCTCCCAGATAGGTAAACAGAAGTAAACATAACAGTTATCTACAACAACAACAACAAGCCTTTATTAAGGACACACGTCCCATACAGAATTCTCCCAGATAGGTAAACAGAAGTAAACATAACAGTTATCTACAACAACAACAACAAGCCTTTATTAAGGACACACGTCCCATACAGAATTCTCCCAGATAGGTAAACAGAAGTAAACATAACAGTTATCTACAACAACAACAACAAGCCTTTATTAAGGACACACGTCCCATACAGAATTCTCCCAGATAGGTAAACAGAAGTAAACATAACAGTTATCTACAACAACAACAACAACAAGCCTTTATTAAGGACACACGTCCCATACAGAATTCTCCCAGATAGGTAAACAGAAGTAAACATAACAGTTATCTACAACAACAACAACAAGCCTTTATTAAGGACACACGTCCCATACAGGATTCTCCCAGATAGGTAAACAGAAGTAAACATAACAGTTATCTACAACAACAACAACAAGCCTTTATTAAGGACACACGTCCCATACAGAATTCTCCCAGATAGGTAAACAGAAGTAAACATAACAGTTATCTACAACAACAACAACAAGCCTTTATTAAGGACACACGTCCCATACAGAATTCTCCCAGATAGGTAAACAGAAGTAAACATAACAGTTATCTACAACAACAACAACAAGCCTTTATTAAGGACACACGTCCCATACAGAATTCTCCCAGATAGGTAAACAGAAGTAAACATAACAGTTATCTACAACAACAACAACAAGCCTTTATTAAGGACACACGTCCCATACAGAATTCTCCCAGATAGGTAAACAGAAGTAAACATAACAGTTATCTACAACAACAACAACAAGCCTTTATTAAGGACACACGTCCCATACAGAATTCTCCCAGATAGGTAAACAGAAGTAAACATAACAGTTATCTACAACAACAACAACAACAAGCCTTTATTAAGGACACACGTCCCATACAGAATTCTCCCAGATAGGTAAACAGAAGTAAACATAACAGTTATCTACAACAACAAGCCTTTATTAAGGACACACGTCCCATACAGAATTCTCCCAGATAGGTAAACAGAAGTAAACATAACAGTTATCTACAACAACAACAACAAGCCTTTATTAAGGACACACGTCCCATACAGAATTCTCCCAGATAGGTAAACAGAAGTAAACATAACAGTTATCTACAACAACAACAACAAGCCTTTATTAAGGACACACGTCCCATACAGGATTCTCCCAGATAGGTAAACAGAAGTAAACATAGCAGTTATCTACAGCAACAACAACAAGCCTTTATTAAGAACACACGTCCCATACAGGATTCTCCCAGATAGGTAAACAGAAGTAAACATAACAGTTATCTACAACAACAACAACAAGCCTTTATTAAGGACACACGTCCCATACAGGATTCTCCCAGATAGGTAAACAGAAGTAAACATAGCAGTTATCTACAGCAACAACAACAAGCCTTTATTAAGGACACACGTCCCATACAGGATTCTCCCAGATAGGTAAACAGAAGTAAACATAGCAGTTATCTACAACAACAACAACAACAAGCCTTTATTAAGGACACACGTCCCATACAGAATTCTCCCAGATAGGTAAACAGAAGTAAACATAACAGTTATCTACAACAACAACAAGCCTTTATTAAGGACACACGTCCCATACAGGATTCTCCCAGATAGGTAAACAGAAGTAAACATAGCAGTTATCTACAGAAAGTGTGGAATAACATCAATATTTCTTTAAGTTGGTTCTCTCTTCTTTGTTACGTATTTCACTGTTCTGTTCTCCAGAATTTGTGAAAGTCAATATATAATATATATAATATATATATATATATATAATATATATATATTGCATTTCATACATACAGTCTAAGTGGTACAGATATAGCTGTCTATATAGACCCACTAGCACATAATCCAAACATTCACAAGGTATACAGACGTTTGTTTAGTTTCCAGAATGGTTGCAAGGTTTTCCCACTATGTACTAAGTGCCAACCTGCAACCCCAAAACACATTATTGACTGTATAATATAATGCGGCTTGTGATTGTAAAACGACATTTGAAAACCATCCCGCATGTGTTTCTTTTCAACGAAAAATCAAAATTTATTTTCAAGGAGAAATAACGATTATTTCTAACCTTATGGATGAGGTATGAAACGATTAATTGTGAAGAGTAATGGTAAACGGAAAAATAAAAGTGTCCATGGATGGGAAACGAACCCACAGTGTTCCGCTTACCGGGCAGATGCCATGTCCACTAGGCTACCCTGGACATATTTTTCCGTTCGTAAATAATAAATAAAGTAATTTATAATACAATATAATATAATGCGGCTTGTGATTGTAAAACGACATTTGAAAACCATCCCGCATGTGTTTCTTTTCAACGAAAAATCAAAATTTATTTTCAAGGAGAAATAACGATTATTTCTAACCTTATGGATGAGGTATGAAAGGATGAATTGTAAAGAGTAATGATAAACGGAAAAATAAAAGTGTCCAGGGATGGACACATTATTGACTGTATTAACTCATCCATTGATGAGTTCTACTCTTCACCGACAGACACCATCAAAAGTCTTAAGCTTTACAAGCTTGATACCTTAATATGATTGAGTGGAGATAAAAAAGAAGAAGAAGAAGAAGTTTGTTTAGGCTGCTCAGTGAACAAAAATATAAGCAATTTTGAGATAGACAAACTGAGTCAATTTCAAGCAAAGAATGGAAGCATTGGCAGTGTGTAAAAGGTGGACTGGCTGCGGCGGTGTTGGCATGAAGGCTAGATAGAGACCTGGCCAAGATTTAAAGCATCGTCAAAATGAAGTAGAACGGTTGTCATAGTTTCGCGGTTGTGGCAAGTACACTTAGTAGAGGTATATAAAACAAAGCTTTGCCAAAAATATATTGGACTGACTTCCATAGTTTATGTGGTATTGGCATTGAGGCTAGGTAAGAGTCCAAGGCCAAGAATCAAAGCATTGTCAATATAGAGCAGACTTCAGATAAAAGATAAATTGCGATTTACTATTATAAAATATCAAAAACCTTTCGCAATAAGTTTATTTATTTAGAATTTTTTTCTCAAAATATTTCGAGAGATTGCTCCGTCTTTATCAATTTATTGCACAGTGAACTTAATTTACAAATTCTTGTAGATGACATGGAAACAAATTTATGGAGGGAGAGGGAGCAATCTCTCGAAATATTTTGAGATTGAGATTGAAACCGATTTATTATAACGTCCATATAAGATTATATGAGGTTAAATACAATATAAATATGAATAAATAAGATTAATAATGATATATATATGAATAAATAGATATAAATAGATAAAATAATTGATAAATATATATATACAAGGTCGAAATATTTTGAGAAAAAAAAGTTTTTTTTTCTTTACAGATACAGGTACGCCCTTTTATATAATCTTAATTAATGGATTGTCTTTTGACTCAAATTATTGCGAAAGGTTTTTGATATTTTATAATAAAGCATACTGGCTGCCATAGTTTCTGTGGTGTTGGCATGGAAGCTAGCTATAGTCCAAAGCCAAAATTCAAAGCATCGTAAACATAGTACGGACTGATGTTATAGTCTCTGCAGTGTTGGCATGGAGTAGAGTTCAAGCCTAGAATCAAAGCATTGTCAACGTGAAATGGACTAGATGCCAGAGTTTCTGTATTGTTGGCATGAAGTTTAGATCCATGCCTATAAACAAAGCATTTCCAACATAAAACGGGCATTCTGTCATTTTTCTGCGGTGTTGGCATGGGTGCTACGTGAAGGCCAGGCAAAATCAATGAATTTCAAAATAAATCGGACTGGATGCCATAGTTTCTGCGATGCTGGAAAGGAGTCTAGGTAGAGTTTAAGAAAATGATAAAGCATTATTAACATGAAGCGTACTGGCTTCCACAGTTTCTGCGGTTTGAAATGCAGTTTTGATAGAGTCAAGCCAAGAATCAAAGGATTGAGGATATTATGCAGACTCGCTGCCATAGTTTCTGCGATGCTGGAATGGAGTCTAGGTAGAGTTTAATCCATAAATTAAAACATTTTCAACATAAACCCGTCAGGCTGCCATACTTACTGTGGTCTTGGCACAGAGGCTAGATATATAGTCCAGGACAAGATTCGTTGTTAACATGAAGCTGACTGGTCGCCCTAGTTTCTGTGGATGTGGCATGGAGTATAGGAAGGGTCCAAGCCAAAATTCAAACATTGTCATAATGATGCGGACTTCCAGCCATAGTTTCTGCGGTGTTGGTGTGGAGATTAGGTTGATATCAGGCTAAGAATCAAAGCTTCGTCAACATGGAGCGGACTTGCAGCCATAGTTTCTGCGGTGTTGGAATGGAGGCTAGGTTGAGATCAGGCCAAGAATCAAAGCTTTGTCAACATGGAGCGGACTTGCAGCCATAGTTTCTGCGGTGTTGGTGTGGAGATTAGGTTGATATCAGGCTAAGAATCAAAGCTTCGTCAACATGGAGCGGACTTGCAGCCATAGTTTCTGCGGTGTTGGAATGGAGGCTAGGTTGAGATCAGGCCAAGAATCAAAGCTTTGTTAACATGGAGCGGACTTGCAGCCATAGTTTCTGCGGTGTTGGCGTGGAGGTTAAGTTGAGATTAGGCCAAGAATCAAAGCTTCGTCAACATGGAGCGGACTGGCTGCCATAGTTTCTGCGGTGTTGGAATGGAGGCTAGGTTGAGATCAGGCCAAGAATCAAAGCTTTGTCAACATGGAGCGGACTTGCAGCCATAGTTTCTGCGGTGTTGGCGTGGAGGTTAAGTTGAGATTAGGCCAAGAATCAAAGCTTCGTCAACATGGAGCGAACTGGCTGCCATAGTTTCTGCGGTGTTGGAATGGAGGCTAGGTTGAGATCAGGCCAAGAATCAAAGCTTTGTCAACATGGAGCGGACTTGCAGCCATAGTTTCTGCGGTGTTGGCGTGGAGGTTAAGTTGAGATCAGGCCAAGAATCAAAGCTTCGTCAACATGGAGCGGACTGGCTGCCATAGTTTTTGTACTGATGGCATGGAGGCTAGGTAGAGTGTAAGTCCAGAATCAAAGCTTCGTCAACATGAAGCGCCCTGTCTGCCATAGTTTCTGCGGTATTGGCGTGGGGGCTAGGTAGAGTCCGCGCCAAGAATCAAAGCTTCGTCAATATGATGCGGACTGGCTGCCATAGCTTCAGCGGTGATGTCATGGAGGATAGGAAGATTCCAGGCCAATAATTTTTAAAAATTCCTAAATTTTGCGGAATTACTGCCATATTTTCTTAGGTTTTGGCAAAAAGTTAGCTTTATTCCAGGCCAAGAATCAAATCATTATCAATATGAAGCGGACTGGTAGCCATGGTTTCTTCCGTGCTGGAATGGAGTCTAGACAGAGACGAGAACAATAACCAAAGCATTGTCAACATGAACTGGACTAGCTTCTATAGTTTATGTATTGTTGACGTGGTGGATAAATAGAATCCAGGCTGAAAATCATATCGTTGTCAACATGGTGCGGACTGGCTGCCATGGTTTCTGCCGTGCTAGAATGGAGTCTAGATAGAGACGAGAACAAGAATCAAACATTGTCAACATGAACTGGACTAGCTTCTATAGTTTCTGTATTGTTGGCATGGTGGAGAAGTAGAACCCCAAGCTAAAAATCGTTGTCAACATGGTGCGGACTGGCTGTCATAGTTTCTGCGGTGTCAACATTCAGTCTAGGTAGATACAAGACTTTCAAACACGATGGAATATAATGAAGCGTATTCTCTCCTATAGTTTCTGAGGTGATGAAAAAATGCAGGCAAGGTAGAAACCAGATCAAGAATCAAAGCATCGACAACATGAAGCGGACAGGGCTGACAGGGCTTCTACGGTGTTGACATGAATCACAATGGCTGCCATAATTTCTGCGGTGTTTTCATGCAGGCTAGCTTGATTAAAGGCCAAGATTAAGAGCATTGCCAAAATGTTGAGGATTTGCTGCCACATTTTCTCAGGTCTTGACATGGAGTTTAGCTTGATTTACAGACCAGGAATCAGGCATCGTCAACATGAAGCGTACTGGCTGACAGGGCTACTACGGTGTTTACATGAATCACACTGATGCCATAATTTCTGCGGTCATGCAGGCTAGCTTGATTACAGGCTAAGATTCAAAGCATTGCCAAAATATAGTGGATTTGTCGCCACATTTTCTTAGGTGTTTACATGGAGTTTAGCTTGATTTACAGACCAGGAATCAGGCATCGTCAACATAAAGCGTACTGGCTGACAGGGCTTCTACGGTGTTGACATGAATCACAATGGCTGCCATAATTTCTGCGGTGTTGTCATGGAGGCTAGCTTGATTACAGGCTAAGATTCAAAGCATTGCCAAAATGTTGTGGATTTGCTGCTACATTTTCTCAGGTCTTGACATGGAGTTTAGCTTGATTTACAGGCCAGGAATCAGGCATTGTCAATATGAAGCGTACTGACTGCCATAGCTTCTGCTGTGTTGGGATGAAAGCTAGATAGAGCCTAAGCCACAAATCAAAGCATTGTCAACATTAATCCGTTTTGCTGCCATATTTACTGTAGTGTTGGCATGGAGGCGGGGATATATACCAGGAAAAGAATCCAACATCGTCATCATGATGTGGACTTATTATTGTACTATGGTTTCTTCAGTTTTATGGAGGCTTGTAGGTTCCAGGTAAAGAATCAAAGCATTGGTAAGATGAAGCGGACTAGCCACCATTGTTTCTGCTGTGTTCGAATTGAGGTTAGGTAGAATCAAGGGCGAGAAACAAAGCCTTGGTAACAAGAATCGAACTGGATGCCATAATTCCTGCGGTTTTTTCATGTAAGCAAGCTTGATGATACCAAGAATCAAAGCATTGTCGATATGAAGTGCACTGGCTGCCATGGTTTCTGCCGTGCTGGAATGGAGTCTGGGTAGAATTCAGGAAAAAGAAACAAAGCATCTTCCACATGAAACGGACATGCTGCTATAGATTTTGCGGTGTTGGCATAGAACACTATTTTTTAAGGGGCCAGGACAAGAATCAAATTGTTTCATTTTTTTAAATAATCATACGCGTCTATAATAGTTTCTAATCAAAGCATTGTCACCATAAAAATAACTGGCTGTCATAGTTTTTGCGTTATTGGCATGGAGACTTGGTAGATTCTAAGCCAAGAATCAAAGTATTGCCAACATAGAGCGGACTAGCTTCCAAAGTTTCTGTTTTGTTGGCATTGAGGAGAATCCAGGCAAAAATCATAACTTAGTCAACATGATGCGGACTGGCTGCCATAGTTTCTGCAATGCTGGAGTGGAGTTTAGGTAGAGTCTAAGACAATAATAACAACAATAATTGTTCGAATAAAAAAGACACAAATCGTTATTTGCGGAAGAGCGATTGCTCGAAGCATATTATATATTTATAATTATATGTAATTCTGCTGTCCTAAAAGCTTATGTCCATATTTCATCTAAAATATACATTCGAAGAGTCTAGCATCAGTATCACTATAAATGGAAGTTCCAAAAATGCAATATAACAGCGGTATGGTAGATTAAACTGGCGAAACCGCTGGGAGGGTTCACCACTGATGAGCCAGGCCCTCCCTTTAATTTTTCCATTGCAGTAAGGGCAGTAGAAATTGTTTTATTTCAAAAAGAATATCACGCGTCTAAAATATTTTCGTGATTTAATAACAACAATGTTAACAGGAAACTTACTGGATATATTGGTGGTGTTGGCATGGAAGCTAGGTAGAGGTCAAGAATCATAGTATTGTAAAGATAAAGTGAACTGGCTGTTATAATCTCTGCGATGTTGTCATGAAAGCTAGGTAGAGTCCAGGGCAAGAATCAAAACATTTGAAACATGTTGCGGAGAGAGAGAGACTGGCTCCCATAATTTCTCCGGTGTTGACATGTAGGTAAGGTAGAGTTCAGGTCAATAATCAAACATTGTTAACATGAAGTGTATTGACTGCCAGAATTTCTGCGCTGTTGACAGTGAGTCTAGGCACAATCTAGGCCGAATTATCGGTAACATAAATCGGACTGACTGCCATAGTTTCTGCGGTGTTGACATGTAGGTAAGGTAGAGTCCAGGTCAAGAATCAAACATTGTTAACATGAAGTGTATTGACTGCCAGAATTTCTGCGCTGTTGACAGTGAGTCTAGGTACAATCGAGGCCAAATCATTGGTAACATAAATCGGACTGACTGCCATAGTTTTTGCGGTGTTGGCATTAAGGCTAAGTGGTATCTTGGCCAAGAATCAAGGCATTGTCAACATGATGCCTTCTGGCTGCTATAGTTTCTTCGGTTTTGGCATGGAGGCTAGGTATAGTTCAGGCCAAGAACCTAAGCCTCGTTAACATGAAGAGTACTAAAGAGACAAGGGTCGCCTCTCCCGTCAAAATAGACGTCTAAAACCAGACGTCATGAAGAATACTGACTGCCATAGTTTTTGCGGTGTTGGCATGAAGGCTAAGTGGTGTCTTGGACAAGAATCAAGGCATTGTCAACATGAAGAGTACTGACTGCCATAGTTTTTGCGGTGTTGGCATGAAGGCTAGGTATAGATCATGCCAAGAAATAAAGCCTTGTCAACATGAAGCGCATTTGGCTTCCATAGTTTTTGCTGTATTTACATGGAGTCTAGCTAGAGTTCAGGCCAAGAAATAAAGCCTTGTCAACATGAAGCGCATTTGGCTTCCATAGTTTTTGCTGTATTGACATGGAGTCTAGTTCGAGTTCAGGCCAAGAACCAAAGGCCTTGTCAACATGAAGCGCATTGGCTTCCATAGTTTTTGCTGTATTGACATGGAGTCTAGTTCGAGTTCAGGCCAAGAATCAAAGCCTTGTCAACATGAAGCGCATTGGCTTCCATAGTTTTTGCTGTATTGACATGGATTCTAGTTCGAGTTCAGGCCAAGAACCAAAGGCCTTGTCAACATGAAGCGCATTGGCTTTCATAGTTTTTGCTGTATTGACATGGAGTCTAGTTCGAGTTCAGGCAAAGAATCAAAGCCTTGTCAACATGAAGCGCATTGGCTTCCATAGTTTTTGCTGTATTGACATAGAGTCTAGTTCGAGTTCAGACCAAGAACCAAAGCCTTGTCAACATGAAGCGCATTGGCTTCCATAGTTTTTGTATTGACTTAAAGTCTAGTTCGAGTTCAGGCCAAGAACCAAAGCCTTGTCAACATGAAGCGCATTGGCTTTCATAGTTTTTGCTGTATTGACATGGAGTCTAGTTCGAGTTCAGGCCAAGAACCAAAGCCTTGTCAACATGAAGCGCATTGGCTTTCATAGTTTTTGCTGTATTGACATGGAGTCTAGTTCGAGTTCAGGCCAAGAACCAAAGCCTTGTCAACATGAAGCGCATTGGCTTTCATAGTTTTTGCTGTATTGACATGGAGTCTAGTTCGAGTTCAGGCCAAGAACCAAAGCCTTGTCAACATGAAGCGCATTGGCTTTCATAGTTTTTGCTGTATTGACATGGAGTCTAGTTCGAGTTCAGGCCAAGAACCAAAGCCTTGTCAACATGAAGCGCATTGGCTTCCATAGTTTTTGTATTGACTTAAAGTCTAGTTCGAGTTCAGGCCAAGAACCAAAGCCTTGTCAACATGAAGCGCATTGGCTTTCATAGTTTTTGCTGTATTGACATAGAGTCTAGTTCGAGTTCAGGCCAAGAACCAAAGCCTTGTCAACATGAAGCGCATTGGCTTCCATAGTTTTTGCTGTATTGACATGGAGTCTAGCTAGAGTCCAGGCCAAGAATCAGTACTGTACTCTATCCTGACTTACATCAGACCCCACGACCCGGAGCTCCATGTTGCTGTCAATTATTGATTATACCATTTCCCCTTCTTCGTCTCCTGAGTGGATAACAAGAGCGGCCATTACGTGATAATGCTAATCTGAATATAACTTTGTTTCCGACCCTCTTCTCAATCAATAACCCATTATATCCAAGACTGATAGACCTAATGACTTGTGATTTGCCAAAACTTCTAAACTTTGCTGAGATATAAATACTGTGAGCAAGGTATATAGAACGATATATTGATGGAAAATAATCGAGTAAATCTCAAACGCAATCATCTTATCAAACAAAATTCTACCTGAAACCTTGAAAATAAAGTTTGGCTGAATATAAAGGGTATCTCCCAAAATAACCGAGTTAAACATTTATTTAATAAGCAAATTACCAAGGAATAACAATATAACATGGATACTAACCAACAATGTATTCAACCGGTTCCAAAGTGACCTCCCTTGACGGCGATGCACAGGTTCAAACTTGAAATTTTCGACTATGGGCCGCAGGTCCTCCGGCGACAATCGGTCCCATTCTCGGCGCAGCGATCTCTTTAGCGACTTCAAACTTTTGTGGCCTGTAGTACAGGTCCTGGACTGTAAAATAGACCACACGCTGTAATCTATCGGGTTGAGTTCGGGTGAGTAGGATGGCCATTCCGCCGACGTGATGAAGTCCGGAAAATGGGACCTGCACCAGTCCTGAGTCAATTTCGTCTTGTGATCCGGCGCGGAGTCCTGCTGGAACGTCCAATCCGCATTGCCGAAGTGCTGTTGAGCCCACGGGAATACGACAGCCTCGAGAATGTCACACTTCTTGGTTGATTTTGACCCCCTGATACACGAAACCGAGGGAGATCTTGCCACTTGCACAAATCCCGGCAGATACCATAACCGACTGAGGATTTTGCCGGTGTTCGACGATGACAATGCCAGATGCCATTGTGGATCTCATGGAAAAAGTCCGCCCGGGACAGACAAAGGCCATAGCTCAAAATCATGTTTCCAGGTGGACGCTTCTCAGTTTGCCAAAGTTGGTGTTGTGGCTTTGTTACCGACCTAAGTGCGCTAGTTTACGGCGATGGTCAATGGACAACGCTTAGTTTTAGCGTCTATTTTGCCGGGAGAGTTTACCTATATTTATATAGTGTATAACCCCCCTCTCTGTAAAGGACACCTAGTTGCAGAGCAAAAATGTCCTTTAAGGAGAGGTGTCCTCATACCAGAGAGATGATAATTAGTAAAAGTGGTAATTTATGGAAGATGAAAGCTGTCCTTTGTAAAGAGATGTCCTCTAACATGAGTGTCCTCTCACGTTCTATACTGTATATTATATATATTTCAATTTAAAAAAATTAATTTATCATTAACATACAAAATGATAATAAACATTCTTTCTCTGACTTATAATTTAACTAGCCGAATGACCCGGGCAACGCCCGTGTTTTACCCGATTGAATGTTTTTATTGAAATACTATTTGTTACAATTATAAATTGGCGCCTTTAATAAATGCATATATTAGTTAATAACTATAGCCTATGTGCTTTATCTGTCTATGTACTGTTGGCTTCCGTAGGCGTCTCTTACTGGGAAAAGGAAAGAGAGGATCCCATTTAGTTATTAACTAATATATGCATTTATTTAAGGAGCAATCCGCTCCAACACAATAGTTACAAAAACGAAAAAGCGAGTGGGGGGGGGGGGGGGGCATGATGGGGGGAGGCAAAGGTGGCGTGATCGTAGCCAACCAATAGGAGGGCGCCATTCCATAAAAAAAGCAAACGGTGACAGAGACGAAAACTGATTATTAAGAGATGAAGAATGACGCTTGTAACTGTATATAGAATAAAATCAATAAATCATCCAGAGCCAAGTTTCTTGTAAAATTCCATTTCTCTAGATTTCAGGCTAACATGTCCTTCAACAGGAGCAACCAGGAGTATAACTTCCAGCTAACTATACAGGCTGAAAATTAAATATCATATTATATAGATATACAGTTAAACCTGTCTATAGCGCCCCCTCTTTGGACTTACCAAAATAGAGTGCTATAGAGAGGGGGTGCTATAGACAGGTCACTTTTAATGTAAAATGTTTACATTTTAATGTTTAAAATCGGGCGCTATAGAGAGGAAGGCGCTATTTAGAGGTGACGCTATATACAGGTTTAACTGTATATGCTTTTTTTTATATTTTAAATTGTATATTGAAATTTGTCTTACCGTTTCCAGGGCAACAAAAATGAAGACTGAACTAATCACCCTGTAATTTTTGTTGTTTCTTATCCTCTTGTGTAAAGATTACACAAATTCCATGAGTCCATGCTCCTCGAAGCTGTCTTATGATAAGCAGCAGCTTCTCCCAAAGGTCCTGTTTAGTGCATCTAATGCAATGTGTTCTGGAGCCGCAGGTGCCAAGTTACATTTTGGGCAAGTGGGATAGATTTTGTTGTTATAGTAGAACCTCCACGAGAGGACACTCAGGCTAGAAGACACATCTCTACAAAGGACAGTTTTCATTTACAAAATTACCATTTTACAAATTTGTAACTCTCTGGTAAGAGGACACCTCTCCCTAAAGGACACTTTGGCTCTGCAATTAGGTGTTGTCCTTTACAGGGAGGTAGTTCTACTGTATTTTCTATCTTCAATGGCTTGAGTTGGCCTGCTCTTTTTTTTTGCTTATCCCTAGTACACGTGGTACAGGCCATGATAATCATGGTGGGTAGTTAGCGACTGCTTTTTACTGTAAGCGCACCACATGTCTACACATGTGAAAGCAGTTCGAAATTTGCACTTACAAATGTGCCAGAGCCCCGTTTAGTTACTTGCACTCGCTGGTGGAGTTGGACTTTTGCAAGAATCGGGGGGCCATTGGAGCATTTTTTTTTAAACAGAAAAAGTGTCCAATGCGGGGATCGAACCCGGGTCGTAGTGGTCGTAAACCAAACGGTTTAACCAGCCTTCCACCGACCCCCCTCATTGGGGGGTTCTGAATCTTGTTAGTGTTGTTTGGGGCTCTCAAAGGTTCAGAGCTCCTCCTAAGTCCACTCCACTGTACCCATGCTGCCAGGATGTATAAATGGCAATGGCCCCTCTCCTAGCCTACAGTCAGTCAGTCTGGGAGGTCTTCTTCTTTCTTATCTCCACTCAATCATATTAGGGTATCAAGCTTGTAGAGCTTGAGAAGGGTCTTATTCCCATTTAGTAGGTCTGACCCTCCTTGCTGGGTCACTATGACTAAGGGCTTGCATGTGAAAATTTGGGTGAAATTAGGAATGGTTTAAATACAGTTAAACCTGTCTATAGCGCCCCCTCTAAATAGCACCTCCCTCTCTATAGCGCCCAATTTTAAATACGTAGTACGATGCGATTTATATTAAAAGTGACCTGTCTATAGCACCCCCTCTCTATAGCACCCTATTTTGGTGAGTCCCAAGAGGGGGCGACAGGTTTAACTGTATATTCAAATATGGAAAATTTGGGCAAATAGTTATTTATTTTGAGGTGTTACAAGCTTTCAAGTAAATCCTGCTCTTCAACGGACAAAACCAAATGGAGATGTTATCAGGCATGGATCAGATTATATTACATCTAATATACTATATATATTCTTCTTTCTTATCTCCACTCAATCACACTAAGGTATCAAGCTTGTAAAGCTTGTTGATGGTGTTAGTCGGGGATCAGTAGAGCTCATCAATGGATGAATCAATACAGTCAGTAAAATGTTTTGGGGTTGCAGGTTGACACTTAGTACATAGTGGGAAAACCCTGCAACCATTCTGGAAAGTCATTTTCACGTAGATGACCAGACTTAAGTCTGGAAATCAAAGACTGTTGTTCTCTTGGGAGGACAGAACCGGTGTTTGTCCCTCCTTCTCTGTACCAGTCATGTGCAGCATTAGATTTCCACTATATATATTAACTAGACGGGTGACCTGGGCTTCGCCCCGGGATTGACCCGTGTGCATATCTACCCGAGTGACGAGTGATATATATTGAGATAAGATTTTTTTTATAATTGTTTGTTATTAGCATTATCTATTTGTTTGCATCAGCATAATTTAATCTAATCTTTGATAGAGGGTGCTGTTCGTGAGCTAAGTAGAATAATTTGAATATATAGTTTTAATAATTGATTTATATATACAGGGTGATCCAAAAGTCCCGCACTATTTTAAAAATTAATAACTCCGCGAATATTTGCGCTAGAGCAATGCGGTAAACACCATTGTGTTCAGGATGCAATGGGATTTTTTATGGCAAATAATGAAAAATTCGAAATTGATTTTAGTTACAATTTTATTCGCCAGATGGCGCTCTACCAGAATCAGAGATTCAGCGGCCAAATTGTTTGATAAATTGAAAAATATAACTGATCGTCATGTATTTTTCCTTTTTGAATACCAGGAAAGAACCCTAATAATATCAAATAACAAATTAATAAAACACCACTTCGCCAAAAGTATGGAGAATTGGTTAACGATTTTCAAATACAATCAGAGATATGTAAAATAGGTAAATGCTAATTAAAACATGTAGCAAAAAGAAAATTGATATTTTAGATACGGTTTGTTTCCGAAGATAATATATTTCTAATATTTTTAATTCAACTCTCACTCAGTATCGATTATATTTATTTTAATTCATTTGAAAAATATGTATCTATCTCTGATAATTTATTTTACTCTGGAATGCCGTTGTTGTTGTCGTGTCCAATAAAGAGCCTCAGATATCTCCATGTATCTCCATCACAGCAGCAGCAATGTCCTCTACCTTAGGTGTGTAAAGCTGCTGCTCAGGGTCTATGTCTAATTTTTTCAAGGCTGCGGCCATTGCTGGCTTTAAGAATATGTGGGTAGGTGTAAGTTCCACACCAGGACAATTGTTGCATGCCCTATAGGTTCTTGTGCCATCTGGATGTATTGTCATTCCTTTATAGTGTTTTGTTCTAAGTCTTGTTATAGTTTTTGTCATTTTTCTCTCAGAGTTTATTTCGCATTTTGATCTTTTCTTATTTTTTCGTTTAATTTTCTTGTATTTTGACAAAGAATCAGCGTCAAATAATGACATTTGTTCTTTCCTTTGGCTCAACTTTCTGGCTTCCTTTGCCAATTCGAATGTCATTTCATTACCCCTGATCCCAGCATGGGCAGGGATTCATTGTAGAATGCAGTTATTCTCCAATGGTTCCAGTTGGGTAAGTAACGAGTGTATTTTCTGTGTGATTTTAGTATTGCCCTTCTGAATTTCTTCTAGAGCGGATATGGAGTCGCTGTATATTAAAATTCCTTCTGCTTGATGCAGGGATGGTTGGTTAAGGCATACATCAAGGGCTTTCCAGATAGCTGTCAGTTCACAAGTGAAGTTTGACGAAATCTGTCCTGCTCCTTCTTTGATTTTGATGTTTGTTCCATCTTGCAGTATTATGTTAATTCCGGCCCCTCCATTACTCAGGGTAAGGTTTGAAGATCCATCTGTACATGCTGTTGATGGGCGTGGCCTAGCAATTTTAATCAAGAATTTGTACTATGAGGACATAGCCGTTAATATTACAAACACATTAGACCTCGAAGCCCAAGGTATCAAAGTCTACCTCAATCAAAACAAAGCCATCCACATATACAATATGTATCACCCTCCAAACAATACATTTATTGACGATGGAACAATGGCTCAATTTCTTACAGACAACACTATTATTGTAGGTGACCTTAATGCCAAACATCAACTATGGGGATGTTCTACGCCAAACCCAAGAGGCAAAATACTATCAAACATATTTGACGACAATGCCTTCATGTGCTTAAATGATGGGAATCCTACCCATCATTCCTACAAGCTATAATACTGCACAAGCCCTTGATATAAGTTTTTAGTATCCTGACATTTTCCACAAATGCAAATAGAAAATATTAAAAAGTTTTGGAAGGGATCATTTGCATAATTTGATAGAAATTAGCACCAAGACCAAAACTAGCTCAATTAAGAAAAATTCTGGAACTTCAAAAAGGCTAATATGATATCTTTCGAAAACACCATTATTAAAGCAGCCAAAGTTTCAATACCAAGAGGTAATATTAAGAAATGGATTCCAAATTATACACACCAGGCAAAAAATATTCAAACACTTATAACTAAAAGAAATGAACTACAAAAAAGTGCACCCAAAACCAAACAAATTGTAGAATTGAACTGAACATTGTGATTGCAAAAATAAAAAAAGATTATGCGTAAATGTGAAAAGGGAAAAATGGAAACAAACTTGTGAAAACCTGAACCCAAGAAACCCAAATACAAAACTTTGGAATTGGGCAAAACAAATTGACAGAGTCCAGCCACAAACTGAAAACACAAATATGATTAAGAATACAGATGGTACACCAGCAACTAATGACAAAATTGCTGCCAATCTTTTAGGTAATTCATATCAAATAAGTAGTAAAATCAAGGTTGACAAAAGGCCCGAAAGATTATTAATGACTGTAAAAAATATCACCAGCACTCATAATATTTTCCATGAAAAAAATCAATATGAAAGAGCTAGCTTATGCATTAGAAAACACTGACCTAAACAAGACTCCTGGGCCAGATGGAATCCATGGCCGAATGATATCAAACTTGGGCAAAATTGGCAAAGAAAGACTTCTTAATATTTTCAATAACTCCTGGAAAACTGGAAAATTGCCTCAAGACTGTAAAAATGCAACAATAATTCCCATTAAAAAACTTGACAAATCTGCTGATGACCCAAAAAACTACCGACCTATCTCCCTAACAAATATTTGCTGCAAATTAATGGAAAAAATTATACTCAGACGACTCACCTACCACCCCGACACAAGAAATCTCTTACCAGAAGAACAATATGGATTTAGGAAAGGACATGGGACAATAGACCAACTCTTATTTTTCACACAAAAGGTAAAAGATGCACAAACGAAAAACCAACTAACCACACCATAGCTGCTTTTTAGACCTTACACAAGCTTTTGATAAGGTATGGAAAAACAAGTTAATTACAAAATTATACAAACATTTCAAAATTGATGGAAAGCTATCACTTGGATAAATGATTCTCTTAAAAATATATAAATCAGGATCAAATATAATGGCACTCTATCTAAAACCTTCAAATTTTACCAAGGATTACCACAAGGATCAGTCCTTAGCCCAACTCTCTTCACTCTATTTATTGCAGGCATAGAAAAATAAATTTCACATAAAACCAATATTGGACTTTTCGCTGATGACATTATTCTATGGAGCAGCAGCACTAACTGGAAAAAAGCTGAAAGAGATTTAACAAGACTCTTCTCCACCTAGAAAAAATTGCTAATAAACATAAATTAGAATTTAACCCCCAAAAATCTGAAAACTGTCTTTTTACTACCGATAAGAAACTATACAAAATAAGACCAAATATTATTCTGAAAGAACAACAATTGCAATATAATAAACATCCTAAATATCTCGGCTACACCCTGGATCCAGAAATCAACTCTAGTAAGCATATTGAAGGAGTTGTTAGAAAAGGAAGAGACCGACTAAAAATCTTGAAATATATTTCAGGAAGAGTGGGGAGCTGAAACAACAACAATAAAATTAACTTACACATCTCTAATGAGACCTATCCTGGAATATGGATATCAAATCTATGGTACAGCATCTGAAACAAATCTAAAATCACTGGAAAGGATACAACTAAGTGCAGCTAGAATTATTACAGGTCTTCGAAAACCCTGCCCTAATGATATTGTACTTTACGAGGCAGACATTATGCCCTTAAAGAATAGAATAAGCTACAATCTGCCAAAATATATAAACAAAATCAAGAGTTATGAAAACAAACACATAACTTTCAATTACATACTTAATTGGGAATCCAATCTAAGACTCAAAAAAGAAGGCCCTCTCCACCTGGCCAAAAGAAATGGATTTTTAAAATATAAAGTGGAAAAATATTATTTAGCTGAAAAAATATCTCCATGCGAACCACTAACAAAATGTTATTTTTAATGCCACTTTAAATGAAACCACCAACAGACAATACCAAAATCCAGAATACTTAAAACAATTATCATTAGAAATAATTAATAAAATTCCTAAAAATGCAATAACTATCTATACCGATGGTAGCAGAGATGAGTTGGGACACACTGGCAGTGGCTCTCTCATTAAAACCACAAATGGCATTGAGAAAATAAACAGAAGAAACCCAGAATTTTGCTCAGTCTTCAGATCAGAACTTATAGCCATCTATGAAGTCTTAAAATCCATCAGAAACATTAAACATCACGATATATGGATTCTTACTGATAGTAGAAGTGCCATACAACACTTGAGTCACACAGGGGAACTTAGAGACAAAGTAATCAGGAACATAATTGGTTATCTCCAAAAACTCTCAATACCTCAAAAATTCACCTTCAATGGATACTCTTACATGTTAGCATTGAAGGCAATGAAGCTGCTGATGCGCTAGCGAAAAAAGGCACAAAAGAACCCTTGCTACAGAAAAATAAACTTACTTTTAGAGAAATAGAAACAGTAGCCAAAATAAACAAGAACTGGAGGATCCCACCTAAGCACAGTTGGTATACCCTAGAAGCAGATGGCCACCCAGACCTTTCGGTCCACAAGCCGGCATGCGAAGCATGCCTTCGCTGCTATTCTGTTCAACTCATAAGCCAAGTAACGGTATCCAAGCTAGTGATTGGCCATTGTACCTTGAAACACCACCTCCCAGACAACGTGTCTGGAAGGATTTCTATACCGGTGGCCTTTAATCACAGCAAAATAGGAAACTATCTACTGTGTCCAGCAGGGACCGCGGGGAAGCAGACCCCGGTCGACTCTGTTCACTCACAGCTGAGGAAAAGCTCAGCTGCCATGTCGTGGGCTTTCTCAAGAAGCTTGCTGTGATTTCTCAGCAGCTTACTCTCGATCGCGCCCCTCGCCCTCCTTCTCTCTTCCTGCACACCCACTACCCTTGGATAATCCAAGACGTAGTGGCGTGCATTCACATCCCTTTCTCCACAGACGCAATCAGGATTGCTCTTAATTTCAAATCTGTGGAGACTAGGGGAAGAGCCCATGTCCCGAACTACCCTAATGAGTTTGTGGGACATTACCTTACAGAGGTACTTGGGTGTTGTTACCCCATTGAATAACTCTCTCCCCTTCACAATGTTCCTCCATCTGTCCAAACATAAGTCCTGGACGTGCCCCCTGATCCTCCTATAAACTTCTTTCTTGGTCACTGTGGTCCTCAGTGATCTACCTTTTAAGCATCCTGCATTAGAGATCCTGTCTGCGAACTCATTACCTTCGATGAGGCTGTGTCTCCTAAACCAAGGGAGCTCCGGAGCCCGCGTCATCATCTCCAGCTCCTGGATTATTTGATGCGCGAGTTGCCCTTTCTCCAGATTGATGGCGACGAGGGCCGACATACAATCTGAATAGAGGCGGTCCGGGCTGAAGTTCTTCTCGGCACACACTCTGCGGGCTACCCTGATCGCAACCAGCTCGGCTGAAAAGACCAATTCGTCCACTCTGAGTGTTAAACTTTCTTGGAAGATCAGCTCTTCATTAGTGAAAATCACTACCCCAGCTCCAGTATTGGTTCCAGACCTACTCCCATCAGTGAAAACCTCCGTGCCATTCCCTGTCGGCCCTCCAGGACTCCAATTCCACTTTGGCAACCACTGCGGAGGCTTTCTTGGGTCCCTCTTCCATTCCAGGGCACCCGCTTCAAGTCCCAGGGCATCTTCCCTGTTCTCTTAGATCTTCTGTCTGATGGTCTCCTCCTCTAGTTTCAACCCCGGGGGAATAAGTCCAGCGAGGACCAATAAGGCCTCACTCCTGGTAGTGCGATATCCCCCTGTGATTCTGAGTGCCGCTGTACTCTGCACTCTCTTTAGAGTAGTCGCCACCTTCTGATCCCTGTTTCGGCGACACCAAGCCCTGGAAGCATATAGCAGGATTGGCTCGACACCGGAGAGGCAGAGGTTCCTAAAAATAGTACCCTCCTTCTCCCCACCCCCCCCCCCCCCCCCTGTTGAGAGCCAACCAGGACAGGCCTGCACAACGCCTCCCTGCCTCTCGCCACCATCTCCTCCGCCTGGTATTGCCAACCCATCTTGTCATCAATGACCACCCCCAGGATGGTCATCCTATTGACCAACGCTACCCTCCGTCCTTCGATCCCGATAGCCGGCTTGTGTTCCCATTTGATCCCTTTCCTTTTAGTTCTTATGTCCCTAGGCTTAAAGCTGAGGGCTTTAGTTTTGGAGACATTGAACTTAAGGCCAGATTCATGGGCCCAGTTCGAGAGAATTTGGAGAGAAGTTTCAACACACTTCTCAGCCTTCGCCCTCGAAGCAGCCTCAACAATGAGGAACTGGTCGTCAGCATAGAGAACCAGCCTGGCTCCCTCAGGGAGCTCCTCCTGGAAAACGGTGTTTACCGGGATATTCCACAGAATAGGTCCGCAGCAAGAGCCCTGGGGGCAACCCCTAGCACAGTTTCTTTCCAACTTCCGCCCACCAAAACTGAGGCTAATCCGTCTATCCCTCAGGAAGTTATGAACCAAGCTGCACAAATTATCAGGACAACCCATGTCCATCAAATTTCTCATCAGCTTGTTCCAGTTCATGGAGTTGAACGCGCCATCAATGTCCAGGGCCACGAAAAGAACCCAAGCACCCTTATTTAAGCCCATCTCAACCCCCTCTAACACCTCGTTCAGAGCTGTGGTTGTGGACTTCCCTTCCCTAAAACCATGTTGGAAAGAGGAAAGGAGCTCATTACTTTCTAGCCAGTGCTTCAGTCGCTGAGCTAGTAGGCTATCCAGGACCTTACCTAGACACGCTAGTAAAGAAAGCATACGATAATCATTAGGAGAACTACTCTTTCTACCAGACTTTTCGAGAAGCACTACTCGGGCAACCTTCCATGCCTCAGGAAAAGTACCAGTGTCCAGGCACCTATTGAATAACCTAGAAAGAAGCGATGGGTGCATTCTTACCAGGGCTTTCACGACCGTGTTATCGGTGTTTCCCGAACTTGAAAGCCGTCAGTTTCACCTCATTCTCAGAAAAGGGCGGATCTACCAAACCACAAGTGGTCAGAGAGATCTCGACCTTTGGTTCCTCGTTTCCGAAGTGCCGATCCAAGTTGTTTTTATTTTGTCTTCTGCTTTCGAGCGAGTTGGTCTAGAACACATTCTCTCTGAATTTTCTCATTGTTGGTGGATGAAACAGCACCAGTGATTATTTTGGCCGCTTTTGCTTGAACACTGTCTAGTCTTACTTTTAGTGATGAGCTTGAGGGAGCCCAGACCGGTGTTGCATATTCCATTATCGGCCTTATTAAGGTGGTATATGTTGTTCTGAGAATTCAGGGTTTTGCTCCCCAATTTGTTCCACATAGCCTTCTCAGAATGTTTAGTTTTCTGATAGTTCTATTTGAGGTGCTAATTATGTGTTCTGAAAATTCCAATGCCTCATCAATAATAATTAAAATAATTTTGTTGACATCTTGTCAATACATGCACAGTCTGCACTATTAAAAAAAGATAATATGCATTATATACACACACACACACACACACAAGCCTTTTTTATTGGGGCATCCAGCCCTATACATGATTCCCCTCTACAGGATTTAGCAAAGGAAGATATTTCAAAAGTAAAAACTAGAATACAAGAAGTAATAAGGAAAAAGAAAAGAGAGAAGAAAGAAAAAACAAACAGAAGAAATATAGCCATATATACAAAAAATAAACCTACAGAGCAAAAGGAACCGTACATGATTAAATATTTAAATTAAAGTACCAATGTTTAGAATATGTCAAGGTTAGGATATCTTTGAGAGGGCTAGTGTGTAATCAGCCGCATTCAATCTTCGCTTTCTTCCTCCAAGCAAACCACGACATTCGGCGAATCCATTATTCTCCAACGGACATTGACTGCGGCCTTGTAGAATTTATATAAACCGAGGGAGAGACCCTGATCAACCATCAGTGTGTTCATCCAGCTGCAAATTTGTTGGCAGTCAGGTTGAGACCAGGGTAAGTCACCCAAAATTCCTTTCCTCTGTTTCTCTAAGCAAGAGCATCCAAATATTATATGCATAATTTCGTCTTGGATTCTGTTTTTACACAGATCGCAAGTTAGAGTCAAATCAATCTTCCAGCGCTTTGAACGATTTTCTGGGAAGATCGTCCATAGGAGTCTCAGTTGTGCAAACAATCTTTTAATTGCTAGAGGAATAGTTGTGAATAAATAACGTTCTGCTGTTATTGAATTTTTTAGGTATTTGAAGTGACTGTAATGTGAAGTATTTAGGATTTTCGCCATGTCGTTTTGGATGCTTTGTTCGGTTGCTATTCGAATAATAGCAGGGATTTCAGTCAGTATTGCAGTGTAATCCGGACAACCCTTCAGGAACGAAAAACCGTTTGAGTCTAAAATGGTTGACAGGTTTTCGACAAAGGTTAAACCAGCCCTTTGATTGCTGTGTAATGTCCAGAGGTGTGACAAACATGCCCGGGGCAACCTACTCTCTTCCATTTTCATAATCCTCACCCAAAATCTCAGGACCTGTTTAGTTATGATAACTTCCTGTGATACTCGTCCACACTCCATTCTTAGCATAAAGCCCGGAGTATACTTTGGTAAATTTAGGTAGCGTCTTAGGAAAATATTCTGAACCTGGTCAACTACCTTTACTTGGTTGAGTGCCCAGCAATATGCATTATATACACTATGTACAATGAATATGGCGCCTCTTCCAGCGCTGCAGAGTTTGTGGAGAATCGCCAGTGGGTCTCCAGCGACACCACGCATTTTGCGATCTACGATGAATACGTAGATCGCGTACTTTGCCGCTTAGGAGATGGTGATGGCGTGGTCCTCGAGACCAACTTGAACGATACAGGACTGCAGTATCACACCTAGGTATTATGGATTTCTAATTTTATCAATCATTTGTTTGTTTATGCTTATTTTTTTGTTATATTTATGCCTTTTTCCCTGTGAGTGGAGAAGACGCATAGGTTTGGTTTTATTGGGTTTATGGTCATTTGGAGTTCCATTGCCCACTTCTCCAGTCCTCTCATTGATGTGTTCAGTATTTTTTACGATTTTTCTATGCTGCTACTTGTGTGTCGTATGGCTATATCATCTGCATAACAGACAACCTTTGTGTCTTCAGTAAGGTAAGGATAGATGTCCTTAATATATAGCAGATAGAGTAGAGGACTGAGCACAGATCCCTGAGTTACACCAGCCCATGTTCTTCCTTCCTTGGAAAATTCTCCATTGACCCGAACCTTTAACCTTCTTCCCCTTAAGAAGTCTGCAATCCAGATTAAGGTTTTTCTCTTACTCCGATGTTGTGCAGCTTTTCACGTAATTTCTCCCTCCACACTCGATTAAAAGCTGAGGTCATATCAAGGAATATAGCCGTGGTCTTCTTTGGCGGTTTTTCCTGGAAAGAATCTATTATTGATTGACAGAAGTAAAACAGTTGATCAGTCGTACAGTGCTGGGATCTATAGGCAGTTTGGTAGAGGTTTATTTTATTATTGTTAGTGAGCCAGACTATGAGCCTAGAGTGGATAATTCGTTCTGGTATTTTACAAAGTTTGCTGGTGAGAGCAATTGGCCGATAGTTCTTGTATTCCTTGGCATCTTTGTTTGGCTTCAGTATTGGCACTATAATTGATATCTTCCAATTCTTTGGTAGTTTACCAGTTTGCCATGAAATGTTCAGTATTCGTAGGAGTTGATTATTAGCTTTGTCTTCAAAGTGTTTGATCATTTAACCAAAGATTAGATTATCTCTTGGTGACCTCTTGGATTTTTTTATTGATAAGTTTAGCTCATTCAGTGTGAAGTCTCTCGAGAAAATATCTTGTTGATGGAAGTTTCTTGCTTGTTTAACTAACTGGTTTATATTATTTTTAGAGTCCTGTCTTCATTCGTATAGTTGAGTATGGAAGTGCTTGAAAGATATTCAGCAATTATGTCAGCCATCTGTTTGTTCTCGTTCGCGCTGTTCTATTCATATCGGTTAGAGTATTGGAGGATTGGTGTTGGTGTTGATTGTTCTCTAACACTCTAATCATATTCCAGTGTTTGCTGTCCTTTCTTGGATCCATTTTTTCGCAGAATTCTGCCATTTTTCTTGTTTGCATATTCAAATTTCTTGTTCTATTTTGTGACTAATTTCAATTAGTTCTTTCTGTTTTCTTCTGTTTTATTTTTTTAAGAAGTTCATTGATATTGTCTCTCTCTCTGAAATCACTGCCTCGATGCTGTGGTCCTTCCAGTAAGGTATCCACAGGTCTTTACGTCTACCTCTAGGTATCGATGCTTTTGCAGATTTTGAAATGTTCGAAGAGAATTTTTCCAAGTTTTTGTCAAGCGTTCTGTAATTCAATTTTTCGTTGCACAGTTCTTCAAGCTTTTCTGTGAATTTTTTTCAAGTCGGCTTTCCTAAAGTTCCATGTTCTTTTATTCTAATGGACGTTCTCAATTTTGAAGTTTAGGGTTGTTAAAATTGGTCTGTGGTCACTGATTGCACCTCTCATGATTTTCCATTGTGTTGTGGGTGCGATGTTGTAATTTATCGCTGTGATGTCTATTGCGGATTCTGTGCCTGTGGACTTAGATAGGTGTTCTCTCCGTTATTTAACGGTGTAAGTTCGAGGTCTGTTAGCATGTCCTCAACCTGCTGACTTTTGTTATCCAGGACAGGTGATCCCCAAATTGAACTTTTGGCGTTAAATTCGCCGAGTATGATTGTGATATCCGAAGACGCTTCACTTAATGTCTCTATTGTGTGTACCCATACAAAATTCAAAGATTTCACGAGCTGAAAGTTGGCGATTTTGAGATGCGTCAAGAATTCGCTGCATGGGTTTTCCGGCGAATTGATATTGATGAAAACTGGCTGTCGAATGCTCTGTGGACAGATGATGCTCACTTTTCTCTAAACGGAGAATTTAACATTCAAAACAGCCGCATTTGGGCAACAGACAACCCTAGGAATTTTACAGAAATGCCACTTTACCAGCCTAGAGTTACAGTTTTGTGTGGGTTCACTTCTTTTATTATTGGGCCATTTTTCTTTGAAAAATCAATGGAAGAACATTTAAAACCGTTTTTGTAACTGATGAACGTTATGTCCAACTTTTGAGAGAAAAGGGTATTCCCATATTGCAGGGCAAAAGCACTAAGCGAAATAACATTCATGAAAGATGGAGGACCTCCTCATATCTCCCGAGGTGCCAAACAATTACTGAAGGATACGTTCTGTGAAAATCGTGTGATAAGTCGCCACTTTATATACCAGTGGCCTCCAAGATCACCAGACTTGACGCCTTGCGAATTTTGTTTATGGGGTTACATTAAATCGTGTGTTTATCGATGCTGGCCTACCACATTGGCCATGTTGAAGGCTTCTATCAGATGGCACGTTTTATCAATTTCAACAGATATGTTATTTAATGCTGTCCATTCTGTCATTTATCGTCTGCAGGCGGTGATTGAGAATGAAGGGTGCCACATTGAGCAAGGATTGTGACCTAATACAAGAGAGAAGGCAGTTACCTCATGTGTTATATAAGCCGCCATGTATTATATTATCTACCAATATTTTGCAGCTCTTTGTGTTGGGATATGGGGATAATAAATGCTGTCCTCACATCTTGACTATCTTTTTTTATTTGTGAACAGTAATTTTTTGTTTGTCATTTGCTCACATATTATGTCGTGCAAACCAGAGTGTTTTAACTTCTCGAATAACACTGGTACACACAATTTTTCCCCTTATGTTTAGTTTTCGATTTTCGCTCATTAGAAGAAATAGCATAAGGAATATTTTCTGTATACCAATAACTTTAGAAATTTTGTGAAAAAAAATAATACAAAATGATTTTACTACCACGTTTTTCAACGCAAAAGGTCGATTTAAAAATTATTTTTATTTGAGGGGAAACATTTTTAAAAATTGTGTACAGTATAATAAACAATGTAAACATTTGACAAGCCCATAGGATATTTGGAATAAAGTACGAAAAATATATTTTGTCACTCCCCTCTATATTTCATTTGTTGGATCATGACAAATATCCAGTTAAATAGTCAAGGGTCTCCAATTAGTCAATAAACTACACATTTCTTATAGCAAGAAATCCTATTAGTAGTGCCATCATAATTTTTGGTACTATATTAACATATCAAAAATTCGTGTATTGATATCAGCAGTATTTTTCAAACATTCAATCTATTTCACAAAACCCCATATAAAATATAAATATTTTTGCTACATGTTTTAATTTGCATTTGCCTATTTTACATATCTCTGATTGTATTTGAAAATCGTTAACCAATTCTTCATACTTTTGGCGAAGTGGTGTTTTATTAATTTGTTATTTGATATTATTAGGGTTCTTTCCTGGTATTCAAAAAGGAAAAATACGTGTCGTTCAATTATATTTTTCAATTTATCAAACAATTTGGCCGCTGAATATCAGAATCTGGTAGAGCGCCATCTGGTGAATAAAATTGTAACTAAAATCAATTTCGAATTTTTCATTATTTGCCATAAAAAATCCCATTGCATCCTGAACACAATGGTGTTTACCGCATTGCTCTAACGCAAATATTCGCGGAGTTATTAATTTTTAAAGTTGTGCGGGACTTTTGGATCACCCTGTATTTTTAAAATAGCCTATCGTCTTCCCCGTATTTTTTTACCTATGTATGGAAATTTTGGTTTGAATTAGTGAACTACTGCGAATTTGTATACCGGACATACAAACAAACAAACATACAAACATTGATTTTTATATATATATAGATAATCCAAATTGTACCTTATCATCTCAAAAATAAAAAAAAATCTCTTTGCCTTAGTTTTCCTTATTAGAAAATGTCTGGCTACCTATTGCTTGTATAAATTCATATTGGAGGTTTGACATGGAGTATTGATTATTTAAGATAACCATGAAGTGTCCCAAACAATGTGTGTATGTACAACAACCCTGTGTGGCTAAGTGAATCAAATCCCAGTTTATGGCTTCAACAATTTAAAGATTTTATTAAATCTTCTCCAATATACAAAGGTGGGTTGACATGGTTCCAGAATGGAGAGATTTTGTTGGTATTTACACAAGAATACAGACAGAGAGCTATTGTATCACACATATCTAAATTTTCCAAACAACATCAGCTACAATGGTAGAAATTGTTTTGAAAACAAAAATACAAAATCAGAGAGAATTGAACAAAAATTTCTAATACTTACAAATATAAATATATGGAAGAGATCTTTACAAAATATTGTACAAAATCAGCTGCAATGATCACAAAAGGGGGTTTGGTAGAATTGGAGAAAACAAGAGTCTAATTTTAATACATATCTGGGGTACAACAAACATGGCAACTCTATACAACAACTGTTCTAGGAGCATTGAGTGTAGGTAGTCACCATGTTGCCCACTCTCTTGGTGACAGTCCGGCATCTTGTACCTCCTGTCACATACAGGCTTTGTGAGACAAGGGTGGATATGGAGACTACTGACTTTAATAAAAGAAAATAAGACCTAATCCAAATAATTTATTAGGTGTGACGTTTCGATTAGGCTTTCTTTTATTATAATCTATAATTCAAATTGTGCTTTATAGACTACTGACTTTAAAAGACTTGTTAAATTGTTTCAACCTTGCGATTTCTTCTATCTGCTTATGTTGTTGCTTATTTTGTTTAGTGTATATGTTTATTTAATGCTCTTTTTTCTTAATTGTCTTCTTTTTTTACAATCATGTTACCTACTCTACTACCATTATTGTAAATAGTTTCACGCGCAATTATCCAGATCGGATATAGCGTGTCTTAACTGGTAATAAATAAATTTATGATAAAGCACAATTTGGATAGCTACAAGGTAATAAGACCTAATCCAAATAATTTAATAGTGTGTGATGTTTCGGCAACAGCTTTGTTACAGAAACATCACACAATATTAATTTATCTGGATTAGGTCTTATTTTCTTGTAGCTGTTTTATTTAATACTGTCATCAAGCAATACAGGGTTATGTTTCTTGTACAATTTTATTTGTCTAGTTTTCAAGGCCCTTCAACAGGATCACCTAGTAGTGTAACTTCTAGTTAGCTATACATGCTGTACTATATGTATACATGTGGGGATTTGTGAAGTAGTTGTGCCATTTTCCCTACTGCATTAGAAAAAATACACTCATGAACAAATCTATAGAAAGTAGAAAGTCTTTGATGTCACTGTATCTCTATCTTTTTTTAAAGAGACTAGAGAAAATTTTGTTAACACTTGGTTATCTCGTGTCTTCAATAAAGGTAACTGTAATATCTTTCAGAGTTATTGTCTGAATCCTGATATACATGCTGAGAAGTACAACTTCCTTAAGTTTTGTCCATGAGTGTATATTGGTTATCTCGTGTATATTCAATAAAGGTCACTGTAATATCTTCCAGAGTTATTGTCTGAATCCCAATATACATGCTAAAAGGTAAAACTTCCTTAAGTTTTGTCCATGAGTGTACATTGGGATGGCCACAACCCTGTGGAAGGGTTCATCACTTGAAAAAAGTTAGTCACACCCCACCAATATATTTCTTTCTTTGCAGTAGGATCAGTAGAAAATTGTCTTTGACTAGAAAATAAATAACCATACAGTTGCCTATTCAAAGAAAGAGAACCTGTAGGTCCAGACATAACACCGTTATCTATAGCTACAAGAAAATAAGACCTAATCCAAATAAATTAATAATGCGAGTTGTTACCATCAACAGAAAAAAAGAATAAAATTTATTTTTATTTTTATAAATTTAATTGCCATCCATTGTTAAAATTTGTAACATATAAATTTACTGGCAATGTGTTTCTTTTAAATAATTATTGATGATATTTATAAAGAAACACATTGCCAGTAAATTTTATGTTACAAATTTTGGTATTTATTTATTTAGAATTTTATTCTTTAATCTGATAATGGTAACAACGCTGTTACCCAAACTTCACACACTATTAATTTATTTGGATTAGGTCTTATATTCTTTTGTAGCTATAAACTATAATTCAAATTGTGCTTTATCACCGTTATAATCAGTGGAGGGGTGCTATGAGGAAACCAGTGAAGCCTCAAGGTCTGGTAAACTCTAATTGCCCCTCCAATTATAAACCAAGGTGGCACAGCTGTGTATCGCAAACGGTAGCATTTCTGGGTAAGGCAAGTAGCTATTTGCATGGAATGTTGCCAACACAACAGCTGGGGTCCCTAGTACACTCATGGACAAAACTTAAGGAAGTTGTACCTTTCAGTATGTATAGCGGGATTAAGACAATAACTCTGAAAGACATTACAGTGACACAAGAAAAAAGGACCTAATCAAAATAATTTATTAGTATGTGACGTTTCGGCAACAGCATTGTCACCATCATAAGACAAAATAATAAACCTTAATCATTTATTCTTTTGTCTGATGATATATGGTGACAATGTTGTTGCCGATACATCACACACTAATAAATTATTTGTATTAGTTCTTATTTTCTTGTATTATTATCTATAATCCAAATTGTGCTTTATCATCTTGTAGACACCTATTTCAACAGGTGTTGGATGATTTCAACCCAACCACTTGAATGAATGCCACAAACAATGGCTAGCAACAAGCAACTAGAGACAACTACAAGGTAATAAGACCAAATCCAACCTTGTACTTCTAATCTATAATCCAAATTACAAATACAAGGTAATAAGACCAAATCCAACCTTGTACTTCTAATCTATAATCCAAATTACAAATACAAGGTAATAAGACCAAATCCAACCTTGTACTTCTAATCTATAATCCAAATTACAAATACAAGGTAATAAGACCAAATCCAACCTTGTACTTCTAATCTATAATCCAAATTACAAATACAAGGTAATAAGACCAAATCCAACCTTGTACTTCTAATCTATAATCCAAATTACAAATACAAGGTAATAAGACCAAATCCAACCTTGTACTTCTAATCTATAATCCAAATTACAAATACAAGGTAATAAGACCAAATCCAACCTTGTACTTCTAATCTATAATCCAAATTACAAATACAAGGTAATAAGACCAAATCCAACCTTGTACTTCTAATCTATAATCCAAATTACAAATACAAGGTAATAAGACCAAATCCAACCTTGTACTTCTAATCTATAATCCAAATTACAAATACAAGGTAATAAGACCAAATCCAACCTTGTACTTCTAATCTATAATCCAAATTACAAATACAAGGTAATAAGACCAAATCCAACCTTGTACTTCTAATCTATAATCCAAATTACAAATACAAGGTAATAAGACCAAATCCAACCTTGTACTTCTAATCTATAATCCAAATTACAAATACAAGGTAATAAGACCAAATCCAACCTTGTACTTCTAATCTATAATCCAAATTACAAATACAAGGTAATAAGACCAAATCCAACCTTGTACTTCTAATCTATAATCCAAATTACAAATACAAGGTAATAAGACCAAATCCAAATAAATAAATAGTGTGTGACGTTTCGGTAACAGTGTTGTTACCATCTTCAGACAAAAGTACTGAATGAGAAATTTTACCACAGCATGTTTTTAAATAGTTACTGTTATCAAGTCAGTTGTCTAGTTGTCAGTAGTCTGTTATCAAGACTTGATAACAGTAACTATTTAAAACATGCTGTGGTAAAATTTCTCATTTAGTACTTTTGTCTGAAGATGGTAACAACGCTGTTACCGAAACGTCACATACAATTTATTTATTTGGATTTGGTCTTATTACCTTGTGTTTATAATCTATAATCCAAATTGTTCCTTATCATTTTTTTATAAGACTTCAATGGACCTAAGAAGTTATTCTTCTAATGAGCTGAAAGAAAATGAATTCCAAAGTGAATATCAAGGTTGATGCCATCTCTTAAAGATTGTATTTGTTCTATTACCTTGTAGTTTTCTAATCTATATAAAATTGCCATCTATCATTTAAATTTGTAATAATCACTTTTGGTAATTGTGTCTCTTTTTTTTTCACCTTTCCAATATTATCCTTAATTTGGCAAAACCGCAGAGAGGTTTCACCACTGATGAGACAAGCCCTCTTATGCAATCACCTTTATGATTGCACAGTAAGGTCTGTAGATGTAATATTTGACCTTGAAAGAAAACGCATTGCCAAAAATAATTATTACAAAATTTCAAGCTCTAATCTATAATCAATATTGTATTTTATCAACTAGAGATACCATTCTGAGGCTATAGCTATGATTGCCTGACAGACAGACAGACAAGTTGGTCTTGATAAAGCACAATTTGGATTATATATAGTAAACACAAGGTAATAAGACCAAATCCAAATAAATAGTGTGTGACTTTTCTCTGTTACCGAAACCTCACACTCTATTTGGATTTGGTCTTATTACCTTGTCTTTTCAAGTTGGTACAAGCTTTACAAGCTTGATACCTTAGTGTAATTTGAGTGGAGATAAGAAAGAAGAAGACAAGTTGGTCTTGTAGAAGCAAAGTCAGTTACCTGAAACAATATGCTCCTCATAGCCCTGGTGGTGGTGGTACATGGGCTCCTGGTGCTGCGGCTGTTGACCACGTCCAAAGTGAGTGCCAAAGTAAGAGTCCCCAGAGCCAAAAGGTTCAAAGCTGAAGAACCCTTCATCCTGATCCATGTCAGCGAAGAGGTCATCAAAGTTGAATTGGTTTCCTCCGAAGGAGAATTTGAAGCCACCAGGATGCTGATGGTGTTGATGGTGTTGCTGGTGGTGATGTTGTTGTTGTCTCTGCTGGCCCCTGTTGGAGTGGAAGGCAAAGGCATCATCAAAGTGATGGAAGAAATCTCCAAAGTCAAAGTTGCTTCCACCTCCATCACCCCCGTTGTTGAAGGCCTGATCCCCGAACATGTCGTATTTCTTCCTCTTCTCAGAATCTGAGAGGATCTCGTAGGCTGCCATCAAACCCACACATCTTAGCTTTACAATCCTTGATGTTGCTGCTTTTCACATGTGTAGACATATGGTGCACTTACAGTAAAAGCACCACATGTTTACCATCATTCATCACCATGAAAAATCAACAATTAGATCATATTTATTCTGACAGATAGTGCAAGATATCAGCAATTTTTAATTGCATGATCAGGATATGTGTGTGCCTTTTTTCTTTCCTTAATTTATTCCTGGAAGCATGATATTACACCATATCATTTCTATATACTACATGTAATCAGTGAAAAAGGTTGTAATCTCTGTATGGTAGATGTCACCTTAATGCTACCTGACGGGAGTGTCATTAACAACACATGTCACTATCCAGGAAGATGGGACGGACTCACCTTGGGCAATCTCCCTGAACTTGTCTTCAGCCCCCTTCTCCTTGTTCCTATCTGGGTGGTACTTCATGGCCAGCTTGCGGAAGGCCTTCTTGATCTCTCGGTCAGTGGCCGAGTGGGACACCCCCAGGATGTCATAGTGGTTCTTGGCTGCTGATGCCAGGGCTACGGCCAGCATCAGGAACACCAGCAATAATCTGCTCATCTGCATTCTTCTGTGCCCCACACACCTCCATTAGATAGTTGCTGATGTATCAAGCTTCAAACAAAAAACATTTATAAGAAATTTTGAACTATTTCTGAGACGTATGATTCTTTTAAAAAAATAAATCAATTTTCTACTGCCCTTACTGCAATGATATTTATTATATGTATTTCTACCTCCGGTCCCAAGCCCGGATGAAAAAGGAGGAGGGGGAGCAGTAACAAGCTCGCTAAAAAACCTGGGCTCAGCTGGCCCAGCTGATAGTACCCTGTAAGGGCTCCTAATCCAGGGATACAGGAAGAGTGTACTCCATGGCATCTGTTCCTCATGTCAGAGGCGGCCATTTCTTTTGGCGCTAAGTCAGTGGCCTGTCACTGAGTAGTGCTCCCAGTCTTAATGACAAAGGCAGACACATTCTACTTCACCCAGTTATGATGGTTGTCAAACAAGCTTGATACCCTAATATGATTGAGTGGAGATAAGAAAGAAGAAGAAGACATGTATTTCTACTGTCCTCATAGCTTATGTCCATAGTTCATTTAAAATACCCATTCCAAGAGTCTAGCAACAGTATCACTATAAAAGCAAAACTGAAAAATGCAATATAACAGCAGTATGGTAGATTAAACTGACGAAACCGCTGGGAGGGTTCACCACTGATAAGCCAGGCCCTCCCATTATTTTATCATTGCAGTAAGGGCAGTAGAAAATTGTTCTATTTTAAAAAGAATCATACGCGTTAGAAATAGTCCAAAATTCTTATAACAGATGGTACACTATTGCATCATGTAAAACACAAGGTAATAAGACCCATTATCTTCAGACAAAATTTCTCATTCAGTACTTTTGTCTGAAGATGGTAACAACGCTGTTACCGAAACATCCCACACTATTTATTTATTTGTTCCTCCATGTTAGGAGCGGCTTCTTCCGAGGAAGGTGATGGCCGGCATGCGCCCTCGGGCTAGATCTTTTGATCGACAGATATCACCAACTGATGACCAAATATCCTTTAGGATATCCTGGTCTTTACAGCACTAATGAATCGGACAAAAATATAATATTTATTTGTATTTGGTCTTATTACCTTGTGTTTGTAATCTATAATCCAAATTGTACCTTATCATTGTGTAAAAAAAACACTTAGTTTGAATTAAAAGTGGAAATCTAGGATATAAAATATCCAAATGATAAACTATGTATGCTGATATCTTTAAAATTATTCTTATTATCAATTACTGTGGTCTGAAAATGGTAGCAATGCTGGTACCTAAGATGGGGTTTACGTATAAGGCTCAAAAATTCCAAAATTGAAAATTTTTACAACAAAATTTCATTTAACAAAGTTATGTACTGGGTTTTGTGCACAGTGTAAAGCACACCCAAAGTGCTCTGTTTGATTCCCCAGGTAAAGATAAACTGCTATAATAATGGAAGATCTGACAAAAGAACAGTAGGAAGGTGTTTAAATTTGGGAAAAAAAATAATAATAGATTTAAAAAAGTATAAAATCATGAGACGAGTTTCTTGTAAGGTTTTTTTTTATTTAAGAGAGCATTTCTACCCTTCTACAGGAGTAAAAACAAGCTCATTTTTACTCCTGTGGAAGGGCAGAAAAACTTGAAAGCTCGGCTGAATAAAAAAACCTTACAAAAAATGCTTCACCTCATGATTTTGTACTTTTTTTTATAATATACTGCTTCAGGGGATTTTCCAACTTATAATAATAAGTAGCTAAATAAATACAATAGCCTCTTATTTATATCTAATACATATGGATAGAATTTATCCCAGAGGATATTGATCTATATCAATGTTCTACTGTCACAATTGATGCTAGAACTTCTTCTTCTTTCTTATTTCCACTCAATCATATCAGGGTATCAAGCTTGTTGATGGTGTCTGCCGGGGAAGAGTAGAGCTCATCAATGGATGAGTTAATACAGTCAATGATGATGCTAGAACTAATCGCCATAAGACACTGTGCAGATGCAGACAATAAAGAAATGGCTAAAAATAATATTTTTAAAAAATCATTAAAGAAATTTACGAACGGAAAAAATGTCCAGGGTAGCCTAGTGGACATGGCATCTGCCCGGTAAGCGGAACACTGTGGGTTCGTTTCCCATCCCTGGACACTTTTATTTTTTTTCCCGTTTATCATTACTTTTCACACTTCATCCTTTCATACCTCATCTTTAAGGTTAGAAATATTCGTTATTTCTTCTTTAAATAAATTTTGATTTTTCATTGAAAAGAAACTCATGAGAGATAATTTTTAAATGTCGTTTTACAAAGAAATATTTATGGCTATTTGGGTTTGAATCTTATTTGGTGTGCATTCTAGCTAATCTTCAAAAAAGCATGCATATCTTTTTTGTCTGGAGGAGGACTCTTTGTCGTTGTCTCCTGGACATAACTGTATATATATTATTTTATCCCTCTTTTTATAATTATTATATACTACTACCATTGACTTGTGTATGAGGTCAATAAAATATTTTTAAATCTCAAATCTCTTTTCTCTTCTTCATCTTATATAGAATAGCAAAATGTTGCTCTCTAAGACACCTCAATGTTTACGCAGGTGAATAGCGATTGCTTAAGTTAGGCCTAAATCATCCAGGAGGAAACAAAAACTGCCTGTGACGTCAGCGTCGATATTTGCAACACATTGTGACACTTTTAAGCACAGAGTGCATATGCTACCTACGGCTGCTGTGTCCCACATGTTGAAGTATTGTATTTTTAGAAATAAATTTGTATTTAAACAAGAAATATCTAATGTTGTAGAAATTTAATTTTAAAAATCGGTTGAATTATTCTTCTTTCTTATCTCCACTTAATCATATTAAGGTGTCAAGCTTGTAAAGCTTGTTGATGGTGTCTGTCGAGGATGAGTAGAGCTCATCAATGGATATGTCATTACAGTCAGTAATGTGTTTTGGGGTTGCAGGTTGAGAATTGCACTTAGTACATAGTGGGAAAACCCTGCAACCATTCTGGAAAGTCATTGTCCGTAGATGACCAGACTTAAGTCTGTAAATCAAAGACTGTTGTTCTCTTGGGAGGACAGAATTGCCCCTCCTGCTCTGTCCCAGTCATGTGTTGCTCTCTAAGACACCTCAATGTTTGCGCAGGTGAATAGCGATTGCTTAAGTTAGGCCTAAATCATCCAGGAGGAAACAAAAACTGCCTGTGACATCAGCACCAATATTTGCAACACATTGTGACACTTTTAAGCACGGAGTGCATATGCTAACTACGGCTGCTGTGCTCCACATGTCAAAGTTTGGTATTTTTAGCAATAAATTTGTATTTAAACAAGAATCATCTAGTGTTGTAGAAATTTAATTTAAAAATCGGTTGAATTATTCTTCTTTCTTATCTCCACTCAATCATATTAAGGTGTCAAGCTTGTAGAGCTTGTTGATGGTGTCTTCCGGGGAAGAGTAGAGCTCATCAATGGATGAGTCAATACAGTCAATAATATGTCTTGGGGTTGCAGGTTGAGAATTGCACTTAGTACATAGTGGGAAAACCCTGCAACCATTCTGGAAAGTAATTTTCCATAGATGACCAGGCTTAAGTCTGTAAATCAAGGACTGTTGTTCTCTTGGGAGGACAGAACTTGTCCCTCCTGCTCTGTACCAGTCATGTGCAGATTGGTTGAATTATTGATGGTGTTGAATTATTGTTTGGTCAAATTAACATGGTTTATTTGATAGACTGGAGATAGGGACATGAAAACATGGTTGAATTATTGTAAGTATCAAATTAACGAGGATATACTGTATATAAATGGCTGAAACAATGTTTTATTACATAGTGATGAAAAAATTAGAGAAATTTTAATTAAGAATTAATTAGATCAATAATTTGAACTTTTCCTTTAAAATGTACAATAAAAAATACAGGTAGCATAATTGGAGGCAACAGGCATTCCTGGATATTTTCCCGGTCAACATTATATTTTAAAACAAGGTAATAAGACCAAATCCAAATAAATAAATAGTGTGTGACGTTTCGGTAACAGCGTTGTTACCATCTTCAGACAAAAGTACTGAATGATTTCATGATATTTGGATTTGGTCTTATTACCTTGTTTTATAATCTATAATCCAAATTGTGCTTTATCAATTATATTTTAAAGTTTTATTCCTATCTTTGTCATATATCAGAATTATAGTCATTTGTAAGTGCAAAGTCGAACTGCTTTTCACATGTGGTGTACTTACAGTAAAAAGCAGTCGCTAACTACCCACCATGATTATCATGGCTTGTACCACGTGTACTAGGGATAAGCAAAAAATATATATATTATAGTGAGGGGATCAGTGGAAGGATGGTCTAAACGGTTGGTTTTCAAACGCTACGACCCAGGATCAAATCCTGCATTGGACACTATTTTCTAAAAAAAAAAAAAAAATGCTCCAATGGCCCCTGATTCTTTAGAAAGTCCAACCCCACCAGTGAGTGCAAGTAACCAAACAGGGTTCTGTTACATTTGTAAGTGCAAAAGTCAAACTGCTTTTCACATGTGTAGACATGTGGTGCACTTACAGTAAAAGCAGTCGCCTACTTCTACCCACCATGATTATCATGGCCTATACTACGTGTACTAGGGATAATAATTAAAGAAAAAAAAAAAAAAAAGGATTAGAAACACAAGGCAATAAGAACAACTCCTAATAAATCTCTATGGAATCTCCAACACACTACATTTTTTAGTGATTAACATTTTTTATAGATTAACACATATTACCTTTAGATAATAATAAAAAAAAAAAAAACATATATTGGATTGAATAAAAGATTTAGTTGCCAATATTTCGGTTGGCTGAACACCAATATTTATCAAGGCATTACATTTTTGTATACACAAACTCAGAGCCACATAGTGTTTATAATATCACAGTTTAAATAATTTTTAAAAATACAAAGTAGTGGGGGAAATTTGTGCATTAAAAAAAAAATCATTATAAAAATTACAATCAGAATAAGTTAAATATCTTTAATATTAAAGGAGAAAAATAATGAGGTCTATCCTATATTTTAAAATATTTGCAATAAGTACATAAAAAAACATTATTCATTAAGGGATAAATGTAGATAGATTTTATTCAATCCAATAGATGCCTTTTTTATTATCTAATTTAAATCATTATGGATAATCAGTATATGATATGGATAATCAGATAATCAGTATGGATATTTTCATAACATATTACCTTGTGAAAAAAATAGTACAAATATGATATTGTACTGGGATAAGGTGCATAAATTATGAAAAAGGCATCTCCTTATCGTGCAACTGAAATTTGCTGATGGCTTGCGCCATCTATCGGAATAAATATCAACTATTTTCATTGATTTCTGGAATAATTAGAAATCAACGAGAATAGTTGATATTTATTCTGATAGATGGCGCAAGCCATCAGCAACTTTCAGTTGCACGATAAGGAGATGCCTTTTTCATAATATTCCCTTGCATTACACAGCTGTCCTTCCATACTGTTTCTTAATAGATACTTAGTAGAATTTCAGGAAAGTAACTCCAATCTAACAATGCTGCCCTGTGGAATCCCAACTTCCACATCAAATAGAGAACAACCAGACCTAGCTGATGCAATCCCACTGTAAGAAAGCCTAATCAGGTGACAAAAAAAAATCTCAAGGTAACACAAGGTAATAAGACTAAATCCAAATAAAGAGTGTATGACGTTTCAGTAACAGCGTTGTTAC
>CP092866.1:120089266-120119340 GCA_030710605.1 Cordylochernes scorpioides | reverse complement strand
TATCATCGGATAATGGTAACAGCCCTGTTACCGAAACGCCACACACTGTTTATTTGTATTTGGTTTTATTACCTTGTGTTTAATAATCCTAATTGTACCTCACCATGTTCAGTGAACCAACCAACCAACCAATCAACAGGGGGGTGGGAAGAATGACCTCCTACACAAGGTTGGCCTAAACAATGGCTATATTTCACCAACTGACTGATGCAATAATGATCTAGTCTATTAACTGGTCACTCAGCAGTTCCTTAGTTTGGTACTGAATGAAACTTTTTTATCAAATTACATTTATAAATCTGGGGGTCGGTGGAAGGATGGTCTAAACCCAATGATTTTCGACCACTACGACCCGGGTTTGATTCCCGCATTGGGCACTTTTTTCTAAAAAAAAAAAAAAAAAATGCTTCAATGGCCTCCGATTCTTGGCAAAGTCCAACCCCACCAGCGAGTGCAAATAATCAATCAGGGCTCTGGCACATTTGTAAGTGCAAAGTCGAACTGCTTATCACATGTGTAGACATATGGTGCACTTACAGTAAAAAGCAGTCGCTAACTACCCACCATGATTATCATGGCCTGTACCACATGTACTAAGGATAAGCAAAAAAAAAAAACATTTATAAATCTAATTTCCATAAAATCTGCAACAATTAATTTTTGGCAATGCGTTTCTTTTTTTATCTCTACAGAACTAACTTTAATGATAAAATGATAAGGCACAATTTCATTCAGTACTTTTGTCTGAAGATGGTAACAACGCTGTTACCGAAATTTCACACTATTTATTTGGATTTGGTCTTATTACCTTGTGTTTAATGATAAAAGTTATTGAATGAGAGGGCTTGGTTCATTAGTGGTGAATCCGTTAAGCGGTTTCACCAAATCAATCTCCAGACCACTCTACTATTGTATTGGATTGGTTTTCTTATATACTCTACACATTTTCTATGGAAGGCAGCTTAGGGGTGTTTAGGAAATCTATGGACATAAGCTTAAAGGTCTGTAGAGGTACATAACGCTAATTTGTCAAAATCACTGAGAGGGTTCACCACTGATGAGCCAAGCCCTCTCATTCATTGTGGTAAGGTCTATATATATAGAGATGAAAATAAATAAACACATCGCCAAATATTAATTATTTCAGATTTTATTGAGAGAAACTTGGTGTCCTTAAAGTGGGATGTTGCATATAGAAACCAGATGTAGTTGGATGGGGAAGTTTTGGTCACAATCACCTGGCAGACATTTTGAAATATAAGTAGCAATTTGAATACAATACAGTAGCGTGTGTAACCTTATTAATTCAACCACTAGAATTCCTCACACCTACTCTAACTCCACCTTTGCCGGTCCCAAGCCCGGATGAAAAAGGAGGAGGGGGAGCAGTAACAAGCTCACTAAAAAACCTGGGCTCAGCTGGCTCGGCTGATAGTACCCTGTAAGGGCTCCTAATCCAGGGATACAGGATGAGCAGCGTTTGTACTCCATGTTAAGAGCGGCTGCACATGGCGTCTGTTCCTCATGTCAGAGGCGGCCATTTCTTTTGGAGCTAAGTCGGCCTGCCACTGAGTAGTGCTCCCAGTCTTAATGACAAAGACATTCTACTTCACCCAGTCATGATGGTTGTCAAACAGACACCATCAAGGGTCACAACTTGGTACCCTAATATGATTGAGTGGAGATAAGAAAGAAGAAGACACCTACTCTAATTCAATCTCCTCCCTTAGAGTGTAAAATTAAAACAAAGTAATAACATGCTATCTATATATAACAAATGAAAACATATACTGTAGACAAATGTCATACATGTATGACAGCGCAAGTGTCCCTAGGGGAACATAGCACTTTAAATTGAAATATAATATCTATTAAAATAAAAGGATTTAAAAGCGCGAATGTTTCTTTTATATATAAAACAAACTTCTACTGTCCTTACTGCGATGAAAAAATATATTGGGAGGGCTTGGTTCATCAGTGGTGAACCCTCCCAGCGGTTTCGCCAATTTAATCCACCAGACCGCTTCTCAGAGCTCTAATACTGTATTGGATCATTCTGCTTTTATATGCTACACTGAAGGATGGAATCTTAGAAATGGTATATATAAAAGCAGAATGATCCAATACAGTATTAGAGCTCTGAGAAGCGGTCTGGTGGATTAAATTGGCGAAACCGCTGGGAGGGTTCACCACTGATGAGCCAAGCCCTCCCAATATATTTTTTCATCGCAGTAAGGACAGTAGAAGTTCGTTTTATGTATAAAAGAAACATTCACGCTTTTAAATCCTTTTATTTTATATGTATAGATGGCGCGTTATTGCTTTGTGATAATATCTATTATCTCTTGTTTACAACTGATAACAGCACTAACTTATAGAATCTTGCTGTGATATTTTTTTCCATATTCAGTACTTCTATCTAATAATGGCAATAACGCTGTTACTTAAATGTCACACATTTATTTATTTGGATTTTTCTCTTATTACATTATGTTTCTAATCTATATTCCAAATTGTACATTACCACAAAGAACATAAATGTTTACCAAGAATTACTATATTTGCTTAAAAATTGTGCTTTCAAATTGTCACAATTTTAAATGCTCTATTTAAATGATTAGGCCTAGGCATTTAAATACCAAAAGATTGTATTAAAATGTATTTATTTTGTCTCAAAAATGGCTGATGCAATCACTGAACTGCATTTAAAACAAATGTTTGATCTTCTGAAATTATTTTAATCAGTTTGGCAAAATGAAATAAGGTAAAAAGAGCAAGAATAAATTTTGCCAGGACTTCATTCTAACTTAAAATGTGGTTAAAATGAAATCCTGGCAAAACTTATCGTTCTTCTTAATTAATTTCATTTTGCCAAACTGATTAAAAGAATTTCAGAAGATCAAACTTTTGTTGTAAGTGCAGTTCAGTGATTACATCAGCCACATTTAAAATAAAATAAATACATTTTAATACAATCTTTTGGTATTTAAATACCTAGGCCTAATAATTTAAATAGAGCATTTAAAATTGTGACAATTTGACAATTAAATAGTGACAATAATAACTTAAAATGTGGTTATAATTCAAGCAGAAGCTTTTGTATTGGCAAAAGGATGTTTGAGATAGATATAAATGGCAATATTTCTTCTTATTGATAAATATAGTAAATATTTAGAGACATCTGATTCTTTACAAATTCCAGGCCTATAATAGGGTACACTTATTTAAAATGTCAAAATAAATCTAATGTTATAAATATTAAATGTAATAAACATATTTAACACTTGATAAATTTAAAATAAAAGCTCTGCTTAATATATCCTTATAGTAATTATTTATATAATCATATATAATTTAATAAAGAGTTCAAAATGCTACAGCTTTTGAGAGTTATACAAAAACGGGAGTTATATCTATTTTATAAAAATGTTTTGACAAAAAATGAAGAGATATTTGTTTTATTCATTTTAGATTTTTTTTAATTTGTTGTAGAGAAATATTTTTAAATGCTCAGATTATAAATGACCTAAAAATAAAACGACAAAAATAATCGTGAATCAATTCTCTTGGGGTTAAAGCATATGACAACTTTACAAATCTGCATAAAGTATAGATCGCTTTAAATGGAGGTCATAGGAATGTTTTTTTTTTTTTTTAAATACCTTGCATTTATTTGTAATGAACTAATCATAGTTTTGGAGAAAGGCGATATATTTAAAAACAAAGAATATATTTTTACCTTTGATAATTGTGTGTATAAATAAATGAATAAAAATAAATACAAAAAAAGTTTACCTTTAGTTTGAAACAGATTTTTCTAATTGAAATAGTTTTTCGTTCTTTTTAATGTACAAATAAATTTACAAAGGCTATAGCGATGCTTTACCATAATCCAAACATGACACATATAGCAACCAAAATACGTAAGAGCAAAAACAAATTTCTATTTGAAATTTAAAACTGGTAACGCCACCTTGTTGACAAATCAGGAAATAAGACATTTTACCCTTGTCATTATTTTTAAACCAAAGAAACCCTTGTAAAATAGTTGCATATATTATTATAAATTATTTTAAAACTTTATAATATATTTTATCATATGATTCGTGAGTTAATTAGACTATTTTAAAGAGAAACATATCACATTTTCAAATATGAATATCGAAGCATTTTCGTTTTTATTTATTAACAATCTATAGAAAATTTAGAAACATACCTTTACCTAATTTTATATTTTCATTCATCCAATAAAAATATTAGTTGATCATTATTTATATTTGCAATTAATTTAAATAGAAGGTATTAATTTAAGAATATCAAAATGATATAAATCATGTTTTAAAAATTATTTCCTAACCTATAAACTGGCAAAAACTAAATATTATAAATAAGAAACTAAAAAAAAAATCATCATTTTCAAAAATTTCTCTTTACTGCCACGATAGTTGTTTTCATTGGCTCTCTGTGATCACGTGTGTTTACAAACTCCTGGGATTTTTTTTGTTAGATTTACAATCCCATAATGCATTATGGTAAACATTACTAATGGCGGATGATATGCTTTTACCCTTATTAGACCAAAATGAAGAAAGTTCATCTTCTGATGGTGATTTATTTGTTTTGTTCACTTTAAAATTTAAATTTATTATACCTGACACTTGCCTAATTGTAATTTAAATATTAATATTTAGTTTTCACAATTAAAGTTCGAGAAACAAACGCATTTGTTTGTGTATAGAAACTTAACTTTCCTTTTAAATTTATATATATTTACCACTTGTTATTTTTTCCAAATTTTCACCTACCTAAATTTTCTAAAACATACCATACACACGCCTAATATTTATTAATTTTACAATAATTTTTTATAGTAAAATATAAAAATAGCTTTTCAAACACACATGTAAATATATTATATAACTAATAAAAATTTGAGAAAATTTCTATTCAATATAATTGAATTCATATACATTAATTTTAAAGTCTTACTATATTATGTAGAGAAGCATTTTGAAGAAAAAAAATTGAATTATATGAAAAATATGAAAATTTCAAAGTATATATGAAGTATCATAAACAGTAGAATCTCCCTTTACAAGACACCTCTCTACAAAGAACAGTTTTCATTTGCAAAATTACCATTTTTGCTATTTAGCAACTCTCCAGAAAGAAGACACCTCTCCCTGAAGGATAATTTGACTCACATGGAGGTAGTTCTACTGTATTGGGAAAGTCTATATTAAATATATTCTATATTTAGTGTCATTGAATGCATCTAATTGATTTCATAATGCTTTATTAATTGTTTTTATTAGTATTTTAAAGAGGATAATAAAAACACTAATGAAAATATGTAAATTATCATATATATTTAATGAATTAAGCATTTTCTCAATGTTTATAAGGCACAATTTGAAATATAGATTATAAACACAAGGTAATAAGACCTAATAAATAAATAGTGTATGACATTTCAGTAACAGTGTTGTTACCATCATTAGACAAATGTACTGAAAGAGTGCTTTTTGAATAACTGAAGTCGGTACTTTTGTCTGATGTTGATAATAACTGTTATCGAAACGTCACACACTATTTATTTATTTGGAGATTTGGTCTTAATACCTTGTATTTTCTCAATGTTAAATTTTAAAAGTTTATAAGGGGGGGTCGGTGGAAGGCTGGTTAAACCGTTGGTTTTCGACCACTACGACCCGGGTTCGATTCCCGCATTGGACACTTTTTTCTGATTTAAAAATAAAATGCTCCAATGGCCCCCGATTCTTTCAAAAGTTCAACTCCACCAGCGAGTGCAAGTAACCAAACCGGGCTCTGACACATTTGTAAATGCAAAGTCGAACTGCTTTTCACATGTGTAGACATGTGGTGCACTTACAGTAAATAAATAGTGTGTGACATTTCAGTGACAGCATTGTTACCATCTTCAGACAAATGTACTGAATGAGTACTTTTTGAATAACTGAATTCAATACTTTTGTTTGATTATGATAACGATGTTAGCAAATTGTCATACAATATTTATTTATTAGAAGAACTCCGCCTTTGCCGGTCCCAAGCCTGAATGAAAAAGGAGGAGGGGGAGCAGTAACAAGCTCGCTAAAAAGCCTGGGCTCAGCTGGCCCGGCTGATAGTACCCTGTAAGGGCTCCTGATCCAGGGATACAGGATGAGCAGCGTTTGTACTCCATGTTAGGAGCGGCTGCACATGGCGTCTGTTCCTCATGTCAGAGGCGGCCATTTATTTTGGAGCTAAGTCGGCCTGCCACTGAGGCAAACGCATTCTATTTCACCCCGTCATGATGGTTGTCAAATCACAAGCTCTACAAGCTTGATTCCCTAATATGATTGAGTGGAGATAAGAAAGAAGATTTATTAGAAGATTTGGTCTTAATACCTTGTATTTTCTCAATGTTATATTTTAAAATTTACATTTCTCCTTCTTTCTTATCTCCACTCAATCATAATAGGGTATTAAGCTTGTAAAGCTTGAGATCATGACTGGGTGAAGTAGAATGTGTCTGCCTTTGTTATTAAGAATGGGAACACTACTCAGTGGCAGGCCGACTTAGCTCCAAAAGAAATGGCCGCCTCTGACGTGAGGAACAGATGCCATGTGCAGCCGCTCCTAACATGGAGTACAGACTCATCCTGTATCCCTGGATCAGGAGCCCTTATAGGGTACTATCAGCCAGGCCAGCTGAGCCCAGGTTTTTTAGTGAGCTTGTTACTGCTTCCCCTCCTCTTTTTTTATCCAGGCTTGGGACGAGCGAAATTAAAGTTTACATTTAATTTTCACAATTAGAGCATCTAGGCAATTTAATAAGTTTTCAGAGAGCCCTGTTCTAAACATCCATAACTGTTGGAACCATCAAATAATACAGAGAAATTTTAAACAGGCTTTATCAGTGCAAAATTTGAAAACAATGAGGAATAATGTGAAACGGTCAAAAATTTATTTGTAAATATAATATTATATTAATGTTTGAAACTTATATGGAATATTTTATTTGTAATTTTGAAGGTTGTTGTATTCCTGTTATGTATAGAGATAAGTGATCCTCTCACAAACTGATACTTTCTAGAGATAAGTGATCCTCTCACAAACTGATACTTTCTAGAGATAAGTGATCCTCTCACAGACTGACACTTTCTAGAGATAAGAGAGTGATCCTCTCACAAACTGACACTTTCTAGATATAAGTGATCCTCTCACAAACTGATACTTTCTAGAGATAAGAGAGTGATCCTCTCACAAACTGGTACTTTCTAGAGATAAGTGATCCTCTCACAGACTGATACTTTCTAGAGATAAGTGATCCTCTCACAAACTGATACTTTCTAGAGATAAGTGATCCTCTCACAAACTGATACTTTCTAGAGATAAGTGATCCTCTCACAAACTGACACTTTCTAGAGATAAGTGATCCTCTCACAAACTGACACTTTCTAGAGATAAGTGATCCTCTCACAAACTGATACTTTCTAGAGATAAGTGATCCTCTCACAAACTGATACTTTCTAGAGATAAGTGATCCTCTCACAAACTGATACTTTCTAGAGATAAGTGATCCTCTCACAAACTGATACTTTCTAGAGATAAGTGATCCTCTCACAAACTGATACTTTCTAGAGATAAGTGATCCTCTCACAAACTGACACTTTCTAGAGATAAGTGATCCTCTCACAAACTGACACTTTCTAGAGATAAGTGATCCTCTCACAGACTGACACTTTCTAGACGGTTAAACATTCTTTATTGACTACAAGTCAATTATGGATGAAAAAATGATAAAATACAGTGAAATTATGATTGAGGAAGGCTCCACCAACTTGCCAGAGTCCTCCTCCAGACGATGAGAGGGTCTTCTTGGACGCCCCGTATCTCCAGGCTCAGGAAGTGCCTGTAGATAGATTCTTTCTAGAGATAAGTGATCCTCTCACAGACTGACACTTTCTAGAGATAAGTGATCCTCTCACAGACTGATACTTTCTAGAGATAAGTGATCCTCTCACAAACTGATACTTTCTAGAGATAAGTGATCCTCTCACAAACTGATACTTTCTAGAGATAAGTGATCCTCTCACAAACTGACACTTTCTAGAGATAAGTGATCCTCTCACAAACTGATACTTTCTAGAGATAAGTGATCCTCTCACAGACTGATACTTTCTAGAGATAAGTGATCCTCTCACAGACTGACACTTTCTAGAGATAAGTGATCCTCTCACAAACTGATACTTTCTAGAGATAAGTGATCCTCTCACAGACTGATACTTTCTAGAGATAAGTGATCCTCTCACAGACTGATACTTTCTAGAGATAAGTGATCCTCTCACAGACTGACACTTTCTAGAGATAAGTGATCCTCTCACAAACTGATACTTTCTAGAGATAAGTGATCCTCTCACAAACTGACACTTTCTAGAGATAAGTGATCCTCTCACAGACTGATACTTTCTAGAGATAAGTGATCCTCTCACAAACTGACACTTTCTAGAGATAAGTGATCCTCTCACAAACTGATACTTTCTAGAGATAAGTGATCCTCTCACAAACTGACACTTTCTAGAGATAAGTGATCCTCTCACAAACTGACACTTTCTAGAGATAAGTGATCCTCTCACAGACTGATACTTTCTAGAGATAAGTGATCCTCTCACAAACTAATTCTATCTAGAGATAAGTGATCCTCTCACAAACTGATACTTTCTAGAGATAAGTGATCCTCTCACAGACTGATACTTTCTAGAGATAAGTGATCCTCTCACAGACTGATACTTTCTAGAGATAAGTGATCCTCTCACAAACTGATACTTTCTAGAGATAAGTGATCCTCTCACAGACTGATACTTTCTAGAGATAAGTGATCCTCTCACAAACTAATTCTATCTAGAGATAAGTTATTTGCTAATTTAAGCACTTATATATACAGTTATTATATGTACAAATTTGAAAATTTCAATGGAGGTTATATATATTTATATATTAAAAATGACATATCCTGACCAGGAGCACATGTGCTTTACAGAAGGCAGAGCGCCATCTGGTGGAACAGAAATCAACTAAACATTGATTTAGCCTGTTCCCTGATATTTGGCCAATACCCATTTCTTGGTTTTTCAGGAAGCCACTGGGACCAAAAAATCTTTTTAGTCGCAGTGGTTCAGCCTACTCCACGCTGACGAGTGCCAAAAGCACGAAACGCGTTCGTGGATGGCTTTTCTTGATTTATCAAGAAATTGGGTTGGCCAAATATCAGGGAACAGGCTAAATCAATGTTTAGTTGATTTCTGTTCCACCAGATGGCATTCTGCCATCTAAAAAGCACATGGGCTCGTGGTCACGAAATGCCTTCTTTATTTTTAATATATATATATCTGATGAGGTATCCAGTGGACTTAATCTATGGTGTGCAATCCTTTCGACTCTCGCTATACTGTGTTGACCGAGAGGAACAGTCAGGATGGGGAGTTTTCCAGTACCTCTCTGCACTTTGGGAGACCTTTACAGTTCTCACAGAGTACAGGTAGTCGTGGTCGAGGCAGAGTGGAAAGCTTGGGAATGTCCACACAAAAAACGAAGACACAGTTGCACTAAGAAAGTTCCGTGAACAGATAAAAGTTGAGCTAGGAGCAAAAGATGGAGAGATAGAAGAGTTCTTACTGGTCTACATGGTGGATGAGATGGACCGTGGGTTCAACCGACGAGGGCTTCCGCTGATGATGAAGTGATTGTATTTTTGGCTAGGACGAAGGCTTTATATATCTTTTCAGAGAAAGGAAGTATTGCATTTCAGCAGATGCAGTCTGGCGAAATTATACACTGGCGCCATCCTGACAGTTTCCTATCTATCTTTAGACTTTGTTGTGGGAATTCTAAATCTATCTCGATTTTAGACGTTTTTGACCTTTTGCTTTAGCTCAACTCTTAATCTATTACAGAATTTCATTTATTTATCCTCAGTTTGTACAAATTACATTACATATGATGATGTAATGACACATGTCAATAATGCGTATAATCATTTACAGATGTGTTTCTATTATACAACATGAAAATCTTATTATAAGTATTATACAATATGGGGTTGTTGGTTTAAATTACCATATATATATATATATTCATAAATTCTACAGCAATACATTTATCCTTCAATAATTAAAAATATAAAGAAGGAGGAAACATCACCTCCTTCTTTCAAATTTTATTCCTTGTAGAACAATGGATATAGAAATAATTATAATTAGATATTTTTAAAAGGAAAATAGCGCTAAAAATATGTTTATAATTTTCGTCGATATGTGAAAACTATCCGTTGTCTAGTGGTGTCTGCTAGTGGGTGTCCTTGAATGGAGGTTTTATTACTTTCTTTTTATTATTTAGATTTTTTTTTTTTTCTGTCTTTTCCCTAAGTATATCTGGACTAGAGATGTTTCACTGTATATCTGAAAATACATGTTTTCCCAAAAGGAAGTCTTGGTATAGTAGTTGTGCCTTAGGTCACAGCTGAGGGATCAACACTGAGGGTCCAACCAATCAATGAAAGTAGAGGAATGAAACCCATTTATATTCTCATCTCATACACACAGGTAATAAGCCCAAATCCAAATAAATAAATTGTGTATGACGTTTTGGTAACAGCACTTATTTGGATTTAGTCTTATTACCTTGTGTTTGATAAGACACAATTTGGATTATTGATTATAAATACAAGAAAATAAGACCAAATCCAAATAAATAAATAGTGTGTGATGTTTCCGTAACAGCATTGTTGTTACCATCTTCAGACAAAAGTACTGTCATCATGCCATCATTCAGTACTTTTGTCTGAAGATGGTAACAACGCTGTTACTGAAACGTCACACACAATTTATTTATTTGGATTTGGTCTTATTACATTGTGTTTATAATCTACTAGCCGAATGACCCGGGCGACGCCCAGGTTTTACCCGATTAAATGTTTTTATTTAAATACTATTTGTTACAATTATAAATTGGCGCTGTAGATGTCACTCTTGTGAAACATCCCGCTCCAAACTTTGTGTCAGAGAAGCGATATTTTTATAAAGAGATGATCTGGCTTTGTGTCTTCTGCTCGAATGAATGTTTTTCTGTTAGAATTTTGTTCCTGCACACTAAAAATGAACTGGCTTCACCCGTGGTCTCAGCTTTTTGGAATTTTTCCTGATATAATTTTGTATCTGATAATCAAACATGATACAGCAATATTGTCATCATCATTTTCTGACTAAAAAAAACAACTATTTTTGCCCAGAACCTGTCAATTTTATTTTTATTGGCTAAAAATCCGATAAATATATTTTCCAGATTTTTCTCTATGTCCTGTCAAAACACGTTTTACATGTACATTAGGTCAGCTGATATTACCTCCCATCTTCACCGCTAGAGGCGCTGCTTGCGAGCGAAAAGGCAAATTTGCAACACAATTTGCAAATAACTCGAAGAATATTTGGGATAGAGATCTGAAATTTCCACTATAAGTTTTCCAGATTCTACTCTATATTCTGTTAAAATTTCAGTCAGATTAGTTACGTATTGTGGACGTGTATAGCTGACATAGATACCCACATACATACATACACTGACTTTTATATATAAAGGGATAATCCAAATTGTGCCTTATCATTCTCATCTCATCTTCAAAAGTCTTCAATTATTCTGTTTGTATGGTCAGAAGTGACCTTGTTGAATAGAGATCTTGTTCACCTCTCCTGTCAAAATAAATGTCAAAACTAGATGTCACATATTGACCATTGCTGCAAACTAGTGGCCTCAGGTAGGTAACAAAGCCACAACACCAGCTTTGGCAAACTGAGAAGTGTCCACCGGGAGACCGTAGTTGCAGGCTAATGGCCTTCGTCAGTCTAGGGCAGACTTTATTCCATGAGATCCATAAAGGATCTAATGGAATCTTCACAATCTTCCAAAGAGGTGTTTAGCTGTCAAGTGGCTAGACCATATCTCTGGCCAAAGAGTATGATGGCCTATTGGAGTTTGTTCAGCTCTCAAGGATACTTGACACAAAACATTTCTTATGAGATTTAATGATAAAGCACAATTTTGATTATAGATTATAAATACAAGAAAATAAGACCTAATCCAAATAATTTATTATTAACACACTAATAAATTATTTATATTAGGTCTTATTATATTTTATTATAATCTATAAACCAAATTGTGCCTTATCAATAAAAAATAAATAAATAAAATATCTTTGTTTTAAATTCTTTTGTCTGATGATGGTGACAATATTGTTGCCGAAACGTCACACACTAATAAATTATCTGGATTAAGTCTTATTTTCTTGTATTATGAGATTTAAGTTTTTTAAACTTGGCCTGGCTTGTCATCTCCTTGTTGGAAGTTTCTGTTGGTTGTGTGTCCAGATAATGAGGGTGAGGAGGGGACAGATGAACAAGTGATTGATGAAGCCGGAGAGGGGGTGGGGGGCAGTCGGCATGAGAGGGAGGAGACTGTCTCCTACGACACCACTCTGCCCACCCTGCACCAGGTAGGATCTGTCCCATCAGTGTGGAGCTGTTGCATCAATAGCGCTGCGCAGTACCTGGGAACAGACCTGGAGGAGCTGAGTGGTCGTACAGTACTGGACGATGGCAGCTGCCAGACCTTGCCTCTACTGGCCCTACCCAAGGTGGTGCTGGTGCCAGGACAGACTCTGCCCCTGCAGCTCTTCCGGCCGGCCCTCATCTCCATGATGCGGCATGTGATCCAGCATGACCGTACCTTCGGCCTAGTCAACTCCAGGTCTCTTTCTTTCTCTCTTCCTCAACAAAAATCCTTCTTTAAAGACACTTGTCCCATACAGGATTCTCCCAGATACAGAAGTAAAGATAGATACAAGAAAATAAGACCTAATAATCCAAATAATTTAATAGTGTGTGTGACGTTTCAGCAACAGCTTTGTTATCATCATCAGATAAAAGAATAAAAGGGGGTCAGTGGAAGAATAGTCCAAACTGTTGGTTTTCGGCCACTACGACCCGGGTTCGATTTCCGCATTGGACACTTTTTTTCTGTTTTAAAAAAAAAAAAATGCTTCAATGGCCCCCGATTCTTGCAAAAGTTCAACCCCACCAGCGAGTGCAAGTAACCAAACAGGGCTCTGGCACATTTGTAAGTGCAAAGTCAAACTGCTTTTCACATGTGTAGACATGTGGTGCACTTACAGTAAAAGTAGTCGCTAACTTCTACCACCATGATTATCATGGCCTGTATCACGTGTACTAGGGATAAGCAAAAAAAAAAATAGTGTGTGACGTTTCGGCAACAGCATTGTTACTATCATCAGACAAAAGAATAAAATGAATTAGAATAAAAATGATTATATTCTTTTGTCTGATGATGGTAACAATGCTGTAAGTGCATTTGTAAGTGCAAAGTCGAACTGCTTTTCACATGTGTAGACATGTGGTGCACTTACAGTAAAAGCAGTCACTAACTTCTACCCACCATGATTATCATGGCCTGTACCACGTGTACTAGAGATAAGCAAAAAAAATAATAATTCATTTAAATATTCTCACACACACATAGAGCCTGAATCTACTTCTGTGAAGCTGCAGTTCTTCTGATGCAAATGCTCTTTGTGTGTTTGCCATCATTAGAGAGGAGAATACCAAGTTGTTATTACTAGGGCTGTAAAAAAGAACAAAATCGTGAGGCAAAGAATTTCTCAATAAAAAATTTTTTGCCGAGTTTTCGAGCATTTCAACAGGAGTATAACTGAGAACCTCCCGTAGACAGACAGTAATGTGTCCTTAAGCTCAGCTAAGTAAAATCCTTCAAGAAACTCATCACCTCAGGGTTTTGTACTTTTGATATTTCCACAGTAAGTATTCTATCATTGTCACGTCAGTATGACAGGCAGTCAGAGTTTGCTGACCTCTCAGACACTGAACAATGGCCAGCTATGTAATGGCCACCAGGATTTCCTCACAATGGACTGGAAAATTCTATGTACTCGTTAACCTTACACTATTTCATAGGCCAATCTCTCATGGTGACATTGATCTTATCTCCATGTCTAATTCACCTATTTGAATTTGGTACTCTTTTTTTGATAGATTCTCACACTACAAGAAAATAAGACCTAAATCAAATAAATTAATAGTTTGTGATGTTTCGGTAAGTGTTGTTACCATCATCAGATAAAAGACTAATATGATGATAAGAATGCTGTTACCAAAATGTCACACATTACATATTGGTTTTGGTCTTATCACCTTGTATGAGATTACCTAATTGGTCTACCACATCAGATCCAACTCCCAAGTTTTCAAGTTGAACAGGAATCTATTGTTCCACACTCCAGAGTGGGGAGGTGGATATTCGACAGAGCTGTATGCCCTAGAGTGGGATATTGCCTCAAGCTGCTGATGTGTGCCCCAGAGTGGGATATTGCCTCAAGCTGCTGATGTGTGCCCCAGAGTGGGATATTGCCTCAAGCTGCTGATGTGTGCCCCAGAGTGGGATATTGCCTCAAGCTGCTGATGTGTGCCCCAGAGTGGGATATTGCCTCAAGCTGCTGATGTGTGCCCCAGAGTGGGATATTGCCTCAAGCTGCTGATGTGTGCCCCAGAGTTGGGGGATATTGCCTCAAGCTGCTGATGTGTGCCCCAGAGTGGAGGACTCCTCCACCAGCAGCCTGGCATCAGTGGGGACCACCGCAGAAGTGCGTTCCTACAGAGAGGAGCACAACGAGTCCTTCGGCTTCTCCATGCTGAGGGTGAAGGCGGAGGGACGACAGAGGTTTGAGATCCTGGAGACTCGGCAGCAAGCTGACGGGTGAGAGAACATTTGTTGTTGGAACTTTAAACAAACATTTCTACACTTTATGTTGTTGTTTTTTCTTATCCCCTTGTGTAAAGATTACACAAATTCAATGAGTGATCTCATGGAATGGGGTGTAGGGCTTTCAATGGACACCTCTTAATGGAGAATGATAAAGTACAGGCCATCTCCAGCCATTGAAGATAGAAAATAATAACAAAATCTACCCCACTTGCCCAAAATGTAGCTTGGCACCTGCAGCTCCAGAACACATTTTGGCTTGCATTAGATGTACTAAACAGGACCTTTGGTAGAGGCCACTGCTTATCATAAAACAGCTCGAGAAGTATAAACTCATGGAATTTGTGTAATCTTTACACATGGGGATAAGAAACAACAACAACATGATACGGTACAATTTAGATTATAGATTAGAAACATAAGGTATAATGAAACCAAATCCAACAAGATTAGTTCTTATTACCTTGTGTTTCTTAGCGAAATGAGAAATTTATAAAATAGAGATCAGTGTCGTTGTTACTTGGAAGTACCTGCTCGGTTTCTAAAATCTTTATAGTGTAATATGTAAATCTTTAATTTAGTGTACTTTAAGAAAATGGTGGAAAAATAATACAAAGGTCAAATTGTACTGGGACCAGGTAGATAAATGATATCCCCTGATTATGCAACTTAAAGTTTTTGTACACAGCGTTTTTGCTGAGTAATCATCAGAACCTGGCTAAAAGCCTATAATGACTTCAAACTAATGTAAGTAATAGGGTCAGTTAAGATCAGAGAAGGTTCCATCTACAGGACAACATAAGTGTCTATATAAAATTAAAGGATTTGAGCACGAATATTTCTTTTGCATACCATACAAATAAAATAGTTAAACCTGTCTATAGCACCCCCCCCCTTGGGACTCACCAAAATAGGGTACTATAGAGAGGTCACTTTTAATGTAAATCGCATCATACTACGTATTTAAAATCAGGCTCTATAGAGAGGAAGGTGTTATTTAAAGGGGGCGCTATAGACAGGTTTAACTGTATATAGATGACACGTTATTGCTTTGTGTTAATTTATGCCTAACTGGCCTTGTCTTTATTGTTTCTGGAAGAACATTGCTCTATGTAAATATTTATATGTAATTCTACTATCCTATAAGCTTATGTCCATAGTTTGCTTGAAAATTATTTCAAGATTCCACTCTTCAGTGCTGCATATAAAAGCAGAATGATCCAATACAGTATTAGAGCTCTAAGAAGCGGTTTGGTAGATTAAATTGTCCAAACCGGGAAGGTTCTCCACTGATGAGTCAAGCCCTCCCAATATTTTTTCATCGCAGTAAGGACAGTAGAAGTTTGTGTGGTATGCAGAAGAAACATTTATGCTCAAATCCTTTCATTTTATATGTATAGATAGCGCGTTATTACTTTGTGTTAATAAGTTCTATATGAAAAAGCCTTTGTCTTAATAAAGTTCTTGTTTTTTTTTTACTTATCCTTTAAGTCTAAATTAGACAAGATCTTGGAGGTCGTACTCATAAAGAAGCTCAAGAACTCTTCTTGGTTCTCTGTACAGGGATCTCTTGTCCTTTCCAATACGTATTAAACAATTTAGTATATGTTGGGGAGTGGCCTCTTCGGTTTTGCACCTAGTGCACATGGGGAAGCTTTTGGCTCCCTCTTTATAGACTAGAGGGCGCAGGTGACCATATTTCCATCTGGCCAACTGTGTCGACTCCCTTCTGTTTAGTTGGAGGGTCTGTTTTTTGGGGTTTTCTATTTGGTACCAAGAATGATGGAAACTATCTCTATGGTTCCTTATCAGTTGTGGATCACTTATGGAGTTGTGCACAAGTTCTATGTAAATGTACAGAGTTCATTTTGTGAGCTGCTACACATGAAAGTGCTCTCATCCCACTTTCTGCCAGAGTAACCTTAAAACTCTTTGGCCCAAGTACCTCTTATTATAATATTGTAATAAAGTATTTTATTATCAGAGTATTATTTCTTATGTTTATATTTTGCTATACACTCTGTAAACTTTGCTATCTTTTGTTTACCATTCATACTTTGTTCTTGCTTCAAATAAATTGCTGTGTCATCCTGGACTTTGTCTTCCCTAATTTTCCACGCGGCAATATTGTAAGAGTAACAGTTTTTCTCAAGAGTATCATCAAAGCCAATCCATAAGGATGCAAATTAAAAATAATTTTACAATTGCGCTCCAAAAAATAATAAAAACATGTTATTTTTATGAAAAAAGGGCATCTCCTTATTGTGTAACTGAAAGTTGCTGATGGCTTGCGCCATCTATTGGAATAAATATGAACTATTCTCGTTGATTTTTAATTATTCCAGAATTGGCCAAATACCCATTCTTGATTAATCAATTCTGGCCTTAACTACCCGTTTCATGATTTTTCAGGATGGCTTAAATGACCAATTTTTTTTGGTCGTTGAGGTACAGCTTGCACCACGCTGATGAGGGCCAACAGCCTGAAACGCGTCCGTGGTTAGCTTTTCTTGATTAATCAAGAATGGGTATTTGGCCAATTCTGGAATAATTAAAAATCAACGAGAATAGTTGATATTTATTCCGATAGATGGTGCAAGCCATCAGCAACTTTCAGTTGCACGATAAGGAGATGCCTTTTTATATAATTATGCACCTTATCCCAGTACAATATCACATTTGTACTGTTTTTTCACATGTTATTTTTAATTTGAAAAAACAGTACAAAAGAGAAATTGTACAGGAATCAGGTGGATAAATTAAGGCCATCTCTCCTGATTGTGGAACTGATAGTTGTTGATGGCTTGCCATCTGTCAGAATTCTATATACAGTTACGAGCGTCATGCGTTCTTAATAATTCTTCATCTCTGTTACCGTTTGCTTTTTTTTTTGGAATGGCGCTCTCCTATTGGTTGGCTATGATCACGCCACCTTTGCCCCCCCCCCATCATGCCACCCCCACTCGCTTTATTGTTTTTGTAACTATTGTGTTGGAGCAGGTCGCACCTTAAATAAATGCATATATTAGTTAATAACCAAATGGAATCCTCTCTTTCTTTTTCCCAGTAAGAGACGCCTACGGACGCCAACAGTACATAGACAGATAAAGCACATAGGCTATAGTTATTAACTAATATATGCATTTATTTAAGGCGCCAATTTATAATTGTAACGAATAGTATTTGAATAAAAACATTTAATCGGGTAAAACACGGGCGTTGCCCGGGTCATTCGGCTAGTAAAATATATATAAGGAAACCTAGCTGCTCCTATTGGTAGTTCTGAGTGCCATTGCAGGAATCCTGTGGGTCCAGGATGATTGTTGCCAAGGTCCGCATTTTGCCCGAAGTATCGCTGGGAGACGCAGGAGCAGGAATCAGACTGGCCTCCCTGGACAGGTACAGAATCGTAGGTCCCAGCACTGCGCCGGCTGCTGTGTGCCTCCGTAGGAAGCAGGTATAGTACCCATGTTGTGTGTTGGAGAAATTGCAGGAAAATATATTAGCCACAATAAAATAAGACCTAATCCAAATAAATTCATTTTCTTAATAAAGAATTTATTTTTTAGTCTCTGTTGATGGTAACAATGCTTGTCACAGAAACATCACACGCTATAAATTTATTTGGATTAGGTCTTATTTTCTTGTAGCTATGATCTATAATCCTAATTGTGCTTTATCAGAAAAATACTAAATCGCAAGTACTCCCTAAAAAGTTTCCTAATTTATTAACATTGTATATGATGTACTAGAGCGCCATCTGTTATCAAATTATAAAACTATTTTAGAGGCGTAATATTCTTTTAAAATAAAACAATTTCTACTGTCCTTACTGCGATGGAAAAATTAAAGGGAGGGCCTGGCTCATCAGTGGTGAACCCTCCCAGCGGTTTCGCCAGTTTAATCTACCATACCGCTGTTATATTGCATTTTTGGAACTTCCTTTTATAGGTGACTGTTGTAAGACTCTTGGAATGGGTATTTTAGAAGAACTATGGACATAAGCTTTTAGGACAGCAGAATTAAATATAATTATAAATATATAAATTAAAAGAATATTACGCCTCTAAAATAGTTTTATAATTTGTTAACATTGTATATATTTAGGGAAAAAAACGCCTGTGGAAGAGTTCTTTTAACTCGAAAATTTGCCAATGCTAATAAATTAGAAAATAAACTTTTTACCGAGTACTTGATTAAGTATTCTTTTATATATATATATATATATTATCCCATTGTATAATTTTACAAGGTCATGGAGACTAAATTCATGTTCAATTAAACCTGTCTATAGCGCCCGTTTTTAAATATGTAGTACGATGCGGCGTTTTACATTAAAAGTGATCTGTCTATAACACCCTATTTTGGTGAGTCCCAAGAGGGGGCACTATAGATAGGTTTAACTATATCAAATTCACAATTTTGGTAGGGTTGGAATACAGGTCCTGTCTTGAGGCTTCCATGCATTTCAAGAGGTGGTCTGGTGAGGTCTCTTTGGTCCTGTAGATGGTACATTGTGGGAAGACCCTGGGAGAGAAGCAGTCTTGTATGGCTGTCTGTTTTGAGCCTGGAAATACAGGTTGCTGCCTGTCAGTTCATCCCACATTCCAGAATAGCTCCAGGCTTTTGGTTCAGGTACCAATGATGGAATGTTGACTCCTGTATTTTTGCCTGGTTGTTTCTTTTTTGTAGGTGTTTAAAAGAGTCGAAATCAAGGTCTAAGTTGGGTATTGCTGCTGATTTTGCAATCACATCTGCTGTGTCCTTCAGTCCTATGTGGGATGGGATCCACTGGAAGGTGATTTGTGTATCCCTGTGAAGCTTGTCTAAATTCAGAACAATCTTCCTCAGGGACAGAGCTGGTGTAACAATGGCTTCTGACAGGAAATCTGTGAAGAAGACAAGTTTATGTGGGGTTTCCTTATCAATGTATTTTAGGGCTAGGTTGATAGCTTCCAGTTCAGCATTACACAGAGCTCCCTAATTTGTTAATTAAGTACTTTTGTCTGAAGATGGTAACAACGCTGTTACCGAAACGTCATATACTATTTATTTATTTGGTCTTATTAGCTTGTGTTTAAAATTCTGTTTAGTTGGTTGTTTTATTTAAAGTGAATTATTGCAGATATTAATGATAATTTATAATCCATAGAATTCAATTTAGCCTATTTAAAATTAAATACAAGAATATATATACAGTTAAACCTGTCTATAGCGCCCCCTCTAAATAACGGCTCCCTCTCTATAGCGCCCGATTTTAAATACGTAGTACGATGCGATTTACATTAAAAGTGACCTGTCTATAGCACCCCCTCTCTATAACACCCTATTTTGGTGAGTCCCAAGAGGGGGGCGCTATAGACAGGTTTAACTGTATATATATGTTAAATAAAAATATTATTTTATTTAAAATTATATTTCATAGATTCAAATACTCTGTTAAATCGACCACCAGAGGTCACTCTTCCCCTATAAAAACTTGTTGTTGTTTTATCCCAATGGTCGGCTCAAATCTTTTATACATTATGTAAATAATCTTTTGTTTTCCTTATTCTACTCGCCTTAAGCCAGGCATTACTTTTATCAAATTATGTTCTTTTATATATTCCTCAGCTCAAATAAAGAAATCAATGATCAAAACTATCGTTCATTATCATACTTTAAAGATTTCAACCACGACTGCATTACATTACCATAATCCTCAACATGATCAAAAATCAACAGAAATCTTATCATTCTCGTTATTAAATATAATATATATATTTTATCCATGCACCCTTGGGGGAAACCAAGGCAAGATTGTTTATCTGCTGTATAATAATTTGGTTTTACACATATATCTCCAGCTATTCTCTCACTGTGCTATGTATATCCATTAGCCAAAGATCAAAATGTTTTAATAGAAGGAAATATAAATTCTTTTTAATAAAATATTCTTTCTCTTCTTCTTCTTCTTTATCTCCACTCAATCATATTAGGGTCTGGGTAAAGCAGAATGCATCTACCTTTGTCATTAAAACTGGGAGCACTACTCAGTGGCAGGCCAACTTAGCTCCAAAAGAAATAGCCGCCTCTGACATGAGGAACAGACGCCATGTGCAGCCGCTCCTAACATGGAGTACAAACGCTGCTCATCCTGTATCTCTGGATTAGGAGCCCTTACAGGGTACTATCAGCCGGGCCAGCTGAGCCCAGGGTATTTAGTGAGCTTGTTACTGCTCCCCCTCCTCCTTTTTCATCCGGTTAATCTTTATACCTTATTTTTCCGTTTATCATTACTCTTCACAATTCATCCTTTCATACTTCATCCCTAAGGTTAGAAATAATCGTTATTTCTCCTTAAAATAAATTTCGATTTTTCGTTCAAAAGAAACATTTGCGGGATAATTGTCATTCTACAATATTGTATTATAAATAGTGTGTTTATCTATTTATTTATTTGGATTGAGTATTATTACCTTGTAGTTGTAATCTATAATCCAAGTTGATATGGTACAATTTGGATTATTCTATATACAGTTACGAGCGTCATTCTTCGTCGCCTCTGTCACGGTTTGCTTTTTTTTTTTTTGGAATGGCGCCCTCCTATTGGTCGGCTACGATCGCGCCACCTTTGCCCCCCCCCCATTTTTGTAACTATTGTGTTGGAGCGGGTCGCTCCTTAAATAAATGCATATATTAGTTAATAACTAAATGGAATCCTCTCTTTCTTTTTCCCAGTAAGAGACGCCTACGGAAGCCAACAGTACATAGACAGATAAAGCACATAGGCTATAGTTATTAACTAATATATGCATTTATTTAAGGCGCCAATTTATAATTGTAACAAATAGTATTTGAATAAAAACATTCAATCGGGTAAAACACGGGCGTTGCCCGGGTCATTCGGCTAGTAGATTATAAACACAAGGTAATAACACCAAATAAATAAATAGTGTAAAACAACATTTGAAATACTATCCCGCATGTGTTTCTTTTCAACGAAAATTCAAAATTTATTTCAAGGAGAAATAACGAGTATTTCTAACCTTTTGGATGAGGTATGAAAGGGTGAATTGTGAAGAGTAATGATAAACGGAAAAATAAAAGTGTCCAGGGATGGGAATCGAACCCACAGTGTTCCGCTTACCGGGCAGATGCCAAGTCCACTAGGATATTTAGTTTTCCATTCATCATTACTCTTCACAATTCATCCTTTCATACTTCATTCAAAAGGTTAGAAATAATAGTTATTTCTCCTTGAAATAAATTTGATTTTTCGTTGAAAAGAAACACAGGCAAGATAGTATTTCAAATGTCGTTTTACAATCATAAGCCACGTTATATTGTAAATAAATAGTGTGTTTATGTATTTATTTGGATTTGGTCTTATTACCTTGGGTATATTACCAAGTTGTATAAACCTCACCATGAAGAATGTGTGCAGGCCCGCAGGTTCAACTTCGCACACTACACCTTCTGGCCCCCCTGGGTTTATCAGCAGTATGACCCGGTAGGTCCCCCCCAATATACAAGATACTTGTATACCAAATATACTTGTATAAAAATTGGAGAGGAGTGGAATTGGTTTAACCATGGAGATAAGCACCACTTGCATATCACAGAGAACATATGCACAGTAGAACCTCTCTGTAAAGGACACCTAGTTGCAGAGCCAAAGTGTCCTTAAGGGAGAGGTGTCCTCTTACAGGAGAGTTACTAAATACAGTAGAACCTCTCTGTAAAGGACAACACCTAATTGCAGAGCCAAAGTGTCCTTTAGGGAGAGTTGTCCTCTTACTGGAGAGTTACTAAATTGTAAAAATGGTAATTTTGCAAATGAAAACTGTCCTTTGTGGAGAGGTGTCTGCTAAAGGGAGGTTCTATTGTACATAGAAATATGACACTTTGGCCAGTTAGTTTTTTATTTTCTCAACGTTTCGACAAAAATCTTTTGTCTTTGTCAGGAGAAGTAAATTAAAATAAAAGCATTTAGCACGGCGTTAAAAATTTAAAAAACTCTAACTGGCTAAAGTGTCTTATTTTTCACAGAAATATGCCAGCCAGACAACCTCTATCATCAGGATAGAAAGATATTGAATGGGTGTGAATGTTGCAGGAAGAGCTGATGGCCAGGATCCAGGAGGAGCTACAAGGCTGGCACAGACGCTCCCCAGACCAGAGCACCAGTCCTACCGACTTCTCCTTCTGGGTGGCAGCCAATCTGCCTCTGGACGACACCATGCGCCTCAACCTCCTCGCCTTCAACTGTGCCACACAGAGGCTACGCTGTGAGCTGAGCATCCTGCGCAAGTACACCCTGCTCTGCTGCCAGGAGTGCCAGCTCCACATCGCCAACCGCAGCGATGTCTTCGCCATGTCCAGAGAAGGTCCACAAGGCACTTACGTCAACCCTAATGGCTATGTCCATGAAACACTCACTGTATACAAGGCCAGGGGGCTGGTCCTGGTGGGCCGTGCAAGCACAGAGCACAGCTGGTTCCCTGGGTAAGTCCCATTTATTTGATATTGGTACCAAATGTCAATGTTATTTATTTGGGGGTCGGTGGAAGGATGGTCTAAACCATTGGTTTCCAACCGCTACGTCCCGGGTTTGATTCCCATATTGGGCACTTTTTTTCTGAATAAAAAAAAAAATGTTCAAATGGCCTCCGATTCTTGCAAAAGTCCAACCCCACCAGCGAGTGTAAGTAACCAAACGGAGCTCTGGCACATTTGTAAGTGTAAAGTCGAACTGCTTTTCACATGTGTAGACATGTGGTGCGATTACAGTAAAAGCAGTCGCCTACTTCTACCCACCATGATTATCATGGCCTGTACCACGTGTACTAGGGATAAGCAAAAAAAAAAATTATATATTTTCTAAAAACCCCAGTACACGTGGTACAGGCCATGATAGTCATGGTGAGTAAATAGCAACTGCTTTTACAGTAAGTGCACCACATGTCTACACATGTGAAAACATTTCAACTTTGCATTTACAAATGTGCCAGAGCCTCATTTGGTTACTTGCACTCACTGTTGGTGTTGGACTTTTGCAAGAATCGGGGCCATTGGAGCATTTTTTTTTTTTTTTGTTAATTAGAAAAAAAAAGTGGCCAATGCAGGATTTGATCCCGGGTCATAGCGGTCGAAAACAAACGGTTTAGACCCCTTCCTCCGACCCCCAAATGTCAGTATAAGAAATCTTTATCATTGCAGTAAGGGCAGTAGAAACTATTTAAATCAATAATTTTTAGAGAATCTTACGCGTCAAAAATAGTGTAAAGTTCTTATAACAGCTAGTGAATTCTACTAAATGTCACTTCTGATATGTGGAAGTTATCATGGGATCTCCTTCTTCCTCTTTTGAGAAGTCACTTCATGTTCACTTCACTTGATACCAGGCAAAATAACACCAAAATTGAGCACTAAAATGATTCCAATAAAATACAAGGCCACTTACAGGATGCTAGTGTTGTTGCCGAAACGTCGCACATTAATAAATTATTTGGATTAGGTCTTATTTTCTTTTAGCACTTTGTAAATAAAAAGCTCCAGAGAATTTAATGGGGATTGGCGAGAGTTTATTGTAGAGTGATGAACAGATCTTGTATTTCATCAGTGAATTCTGTTTGTCACAACAGACAATATATAGGGAATAAGTAGAACATTGGGTTTGATAATTTATCATTTTTAATTCCAAGTTGTGTGGCACACACACACGTTTCAATTTCATATTTTTGAAATCATAAGGTAACAAGATCAAAAACAGCGTTGTTACCATCATCAGACAAAAGTACTAACTTTTAGTATACTGTTACCAAAACACCACACTATTTATTTGTTTACCTTATGTTTCTATTCTATGACCCAAATTGTACATTATCATATCTGTAAAATCATAAGATAAAAAGACCAACAACAACAGCGTTGTTACCATCATCAGACAAAAGTACTAACTTTTAGTATACTGTTACCAAAACACCACACTATTTATTTGTTTACCTTATGTTTCTATTCTATGACCCAAATTTTATATTATCATAGCTGTAAAATCATAAGATAAAAAGACCAACAACAACAGCGTTGTTACCATCATCAGACAAAAGTGCTAACTGTTAGTATGCTGTTACCGAAACATCACACTATTTATTTGTGTATTATGTTTCTAATACAGTAGAACTTCCCTGTAAAGGACAACACCTAGTTACAGAGTGTCCTTTAGGGAGAAGTGTCCTCTTACTGGAGAGTTGCTACAGTAGAACTTCCCTGTAAAGGACAACACCTAGTTACAGAGTGTCCTTTAGGGAGAAGTGTCCTCTTACTGGAGAGTTGCTACAGTAGAACTACCTCTCTGTAAAGGACAACACCTAATTACAGAGCCAAAGTGTCCTTTAGGGAGAAGTGTCCTCTTACTGGAGAGTTGCTACAGTAGAACTACCTCTCTGTAAAGGACAACACCTAGTTACAGAGCCAAAGTGTCCTTTAGGGAGAAGTGTCCTCTTACTGGAGAGTTGCTACAGTAGAACTACCTCTCTGTAAAGGACAACACCTAATTACAGAGCCAAAGTGTCCTTTAGGGAGAAGTGTCCTCTTACTGGAGAGTTGCTACAGTAGAACTACCTCTCTGTAAAGGACAACACCTAATTACAGAGCCAAAGTGTCCTTTAGGGAGAAGTGTCCTCTTACTGGAGAGTTGCTACAGTAGAACTACCTCTCTGTAAAGGACAACACCTAATTACAGAGCCAAAGTGTCCTTTAGGGAGAAGTGTCCTCTTACTGGAGAGTTGCTACAGTAGAACTACCTCTCTGTAAAGGACAACACCTAATTACAGAGCCAAAGTGTCCTTTAGGGAGAGGTGTCCTCTTACTGGAGAGTTGCTACAGTAGAACTACCTCTCTGTAAAGGACAACACCTAATTACAGAGCCAAAGTGTCCTTTAGGGAGAAGTGTCCTCTTACTGGAGAGTTGCTACAGTAGAACTACCTCTCTGTAAAGGACAACACCTAGTTACAGAGCCAAAGTGTCCTTTAGGGAGAAGTGTCCTCTTACTGGAGAGTTGCTACAGTAGAACTACCTCCCTGTAAAGGACAACACCTAATTACAGAGCCAAAGTGTCCTTTAGGGAGAAGTGTCCTCTTACTGGAGAGTTGCTACAGTAGAACTACCTCCCTGTAAAGGACAACACCTAATTACAGAGCCAAAGTGTCCTTTAGGGAGAGGTGTCCTCTTACTGGAGAGTTGCTAAATAGTAAAAATAGTAATTTTACCTATGAAAACTGTCCTTTATAGAGAGGTGTCCTCTTAGGTTTAATCCTAAGCTTATCTAACAACACCTGTGGCATCACCAGGTATGCCTGGACCATCGTCCAGTGCCAGCAATGCTCCAACCACCTGGGCTGGATGTTCCACACCGCTACAGAGAAGCTCAAACCTCAGACATTCTGGGGACTGTGCCGGTCAGCCATGTTGCCTGGAGTGGACGGAGATGTGGAGCGTTGGCGGCCTCTGCTCTGATATTTTGATGAGAGAAATAATAAAAAGTTATTGTTTTTTAAATGATATTGGAGAGTTAAATAAAACAGACATCTTTCTGAGATTACATTTAATAGACTTGATATATATATATTGCTTTGAAATCTCATGTTGAAGCAGGGCGGGCGGGTTCTCAGCGTCTAGAGAGCTGATCTGTAACACACATCTACAGTTTACATAACTGACACAAGTGAAGTCAGAGAAGGAAAGAAGAAGAAATCCCCCACCAGAACAGTTCTGTAAGCAGTCAGTAAAGACAGATTGATGGATTCTCACATTTTCCATATTTCTTTCTCAACCTGGCTCTTCCACTAAAGCTGCTGCTGTCTGGAGGTAGTTGCTCTGGAGTGGGCAACTCAGCATTGCTCACCTGCTCCCACTCATAGGGACTGCACACAGAACTGGCCTGCTGCTCCCGTGTCAACCCGAGGAATTTAGGCCCAAATATACAATGTGGACTCGGTATAGGGGCCTTTAATATATTTCTTTTAATTTCAATATCTAATTCTCAATATCTTTTTAATGGCTGAAGTATCTTCATTTTCAATAAATATGAATGCCTGCCAGGCAGCCTTTATCTTTACGCTAAAATATAATGTTGCTTCAGGATAATGCATTGTTAGAATCCATCAAGTTCCACTTTTGGCAACACAATGGACAACTATTCTCCAACCTATCAGTGGCCATCACTCACAGCTGTTTACATACAATATTTGGTCCATATAGTTTCCCAGCAGTGTTTGATACAGAAGTGGTTTGTCAAGTGCCTTCTGTCTATGCTGTCAGCTAATTAAATTTGGCTCTTCTGCCGTTTGGGTTGATTTCTCCCCACAAGTGTCTTTCTTTATTAACAAGAATGAAGTTGAATGCTTATTCCAGCTGTCATTATACAAGAAATTGCAATGTGGACCCAGAAAGCTGCAGTAGTGGCCCAAGCAGAGACAATTGAGACAAGTTGCAATGTGGACCCAGTAGAGGCCCAAGCAGAAACAATTGAGACAAGTTGCAATGTGGACAACCAGAAAGTTGCAGTAGTGGCCCAAGCAGATACGGTGAGGACAAGAAATTACAATGGGGACAACCAGAAAGTTGCAGTAGTGGCCCAAGCAGATACGGTGAGGACAAGAAATTACAATGGGGACAATCAGAAAGTTGCAGTAGTGGCCCAAGCAGATACAATGGGGACAACCAGAAAGTTGCAGTAGTGGCCCAAGCAGATACAATGGGGACAACCAGAAAGTTGCAGTAGTGGCCCAAGCAGATACGGTGAGGACAAGAAATTACAATGGGGACAATCAGAAAGTTGCAGTAGTGGCCCAAGCAGATACAATGGGGACAACCAGAAAGTTGCAGTAGAGGCCCAAGCAGATACAATGTGGGACAACCAGAAAGTTGCAGTAGTGGCCCAAGCAGATACGGTGACAAGAAATTACAATGGGGACAACCAGAAAGTTGCAGTAGTGGCCCAAGCAGATACAATGGGGACAACCAGAAAGTTGCAGTAGTGGCCCAAGCAGATACAAAGGGAATAACAAGAAAGCTGCAGTAGTGGCCCAAGCAGATACGGTGAGGACAAGAAATTACAATGGGGACAATCAGAAAGTTGCAGTAGTGGCCCAAGCAGATACAATGGGGACAACCAGAAAGTTGCAGTAGAGGCCCAAGCAGATACAATGTGGGACAACCAGAAAGTTGCAGTAGTGGCCCAAGCAGATACGGTGACAAGAAATTACAATGGGGACAACCAGAAAGTTGCAGTAGTGGCCCAAGCAGATACAATGGGGACAACCAGAAAGTTGCAGTAGTGGCCCAAGCAGATACAAAGGGAATAACAAGAAAGCTGCAGTAGTGGCCCAAGCAGATACGGTGAGGACAAGAAATTGCAATGTGGACCCAGAAAGTTGCAGTAGTGGCCCAAGCAGATACGGTGAGGACAAGAAATTACAATGGGAACAACCAGAAAGTTGCAGTAGTGGCCCAAGCAGATACAGTGAGGACAAGAAATTGCAATGTGGACCCAGTAGAGGCCCAAGCAGATACAATGGGGACAACCAGAAAGTTGCAGTAGTGGCCCAAGCAGATACAAAGGGAATAACAAGAAAGCTGCAGTAGTGGCCCAAGCAGATACGGTGAGGACAAGAAATTGCAATGTGGACCCAGTAGAGGCCCAAGCAGATACAATGTGGGACAACCAGAAAGTTGCAGTAGTGGCCCAAGCAGATACGGTGAGGACAAGAAATTGCAATGTGGACCCAGTAGAGGCCCAAGCAGATACAATGGGGACAACCAGAAAGTTGCAGTAGTGGCCCAAGCAGATACGGTGAGGACAAGAAATTGCAATGTGGACCCAGTAGAGGCCTAAGCAGATACAATGTGGACAACCAGAAAGTTGCAGTAGTGGCCCAAGCAGATACAAAGGGAATAACAAGAAAGCTGCAGTAGTGGCCCAAGCAGATACGGTGAGGACAAGAAATTGCAATGTGGACCCAGAAAGTTGCAGTAGTGGCCCAAGCAGATACAAAGGGAATAACAAGAAAGCTGCAGTAGTGGCCCAAGCAGATACAATGTGGACAACAACAAGTTGCAGTAGAGGCCCACAATGGCAGACTCACTGGGTGTTAGCTGCGGAGGAGGACTCCTCAAAGATGGTGCTGATGACCTCCTGCAAGTCCTGGTTGTCTTTCTCTGCCGTTTCCCTCTTGGAGCGTTCCTGCTCCAGCTGTGAGTTGAGTTCCCGTATCTGAACACCACCCCTCACTGTCAGCCACCAGTCTAGTGTGGACCACACACAGACACCCACCTGATCACGGAGCTCAGACAACTGCCTCTCCAAGTCCTCAGGCTGAGATTCCGGGTCTCTCTGGGACTCCAGGAGCTGCTCCGCATGCAGACACCGGGCTGTGAGCTGGTCCACTTGCTCCTGGTACTTGCGGGAGACAATAGAGTCCATGGCCTCAGACTGCTGCACCAGGCATTCCTGGAATACCCAACAACACCATTAGCCTGCCAGCTATAACTGTGGTGGTAAGGAAGGGGAGAGCTATATCTGTTCCTGGAGTGGCCAAGACAGGTTATACCGTTTAGAAAATGAGAGCAAACCATAAATAGATCTTCAATTAAAAAGGCATATATGGGATCAAAAATTTTATCCAATTTGATCCCATATAAGCTATGTGATTGAATAATAAAGCCTATCTACATATTAGCTTGAGGTTGCCGGCCGTCATTCATTGTTTTTGAAATAACAGACATTTCAGCCAAAAGAGTTATCTTTTTTAAACTACAGGGCATATCTTACAAGAAAATAAGACCTAATCCAAATATGACTACCTTCAACAGGCTGTTGTGCAAATACAAGTATTATATTCGCATATCAGCCTGTAGAAGAATGTCATAGTTTGAAAGCTCGCCAAGCTTATATCTCTTTAATAATGAATCTCATCGCCGTTAGCTTTTATTCCTTCTTAGAAATTGTATCTGATCTCATGGAATGAGGTGCAGCTTTGGTTGATCATAGTTTGAGGCCGTTCCTAACATGGAAGCAGAAGCCTTTCCTGCGTACAAATCCAGCTCCTCCATATCCCTGGAGTGGGACCTTTGCTGAGGTCTATCAACCGGGTCAGATGAACTCAGGATGTTTAAAGAGGTCCACTCCTTAAAATTGCCCAAAATGTAGCTTGGCACCTGCAGCTCCAGAACACAT
>CP092866.1:119979353-120086137 GCA_030710605.1 Cordylochernes scorpioides | reverse complement strand
TGTAAAGGACAACACCTAGTTACAAAGTGTCCTTTAGGGAGAGGTGTCCTCTTACTGGAGAGTTGCTACAGTAGAACTACCTCTCTGTAAAGGACAACACCTAGTTACAGAGTTTCCTTTAGGGAGAAGTGTCCTCTTACTGGAGATTTGCTACAGTAGAACTACCTCCTTGTAAAGGACAACACCTAGTTACAGAGTGTCCTTTAGGGAGAAGTGTCCTCTTACTGGAGAGTTGCTACAGTAGAACTACCTCTCTGTAAAGGACATCACCTAGTTACAAAGTGTCCTTTAGGGAGAGGTGTCCTCTTTCTGGAGAGTTGCTACAGTAGAACTGCCTCTCTGTAAAGGACAACACCTAGTTACAGAGTTTCCTTTAGGGAGAAGTGTCCTCTTACTGGAGAATTGCTACAGTAGAACTACCTCCCTGTAAAGGACAGCACCTAGTTACAGAGTGTTCTTTAGGGAGAGGTGTCCTCTTACTGGAGAGTTGCTACAGTAGAAGTACCTCTCTGTAAAGGACAACACCTAGTTACAAAGTGTCCTTTAGGGAGAGGTGTCCTCTTACTGGAGAGTTGCTACAGTAGAACTACCTCTCTGTAAAGGACAACACCTAGTTACAGAGTTTCCTTTAGGGAGAAGTGTCCTCTTACTGGAGATTTGCTACAGTAGAACTACCTCCTTGTAAAGGACAACACCTAGTTACAGAGTGTCCTTTAGGGAGAAGTGTCCTCTTACTGGAGAGTTGCTACAGTAGAACTACCTTTCTGTAAAGGACAACACCTAGTTACAAAGTGTCCTTTAGGGAAGGTGTCCTCTTTCTGGAGAGTTGCTACAGTAGAACTGCCTCTCTGTAAAGGACAACACCTAGTTACAGAGTTTCCTTTAGGGAGAAGTGTCCTCTTACTGGAGAATAGCTACAGTAGAACTACCTCCCTGTAAAGGACAGCACCTAGTTACAGAGTGTCCTTTAGGGAGAGGTGTCCTCTTACTGGAGAATAGCTACAGTAGAACTACCTCTCTGTAAAGGCAATACCTAGTTACAAAGTATCCTTTAGGGAGAGGTGTCCTCTTTCTGGAGAGTTGCTACAGTAGAACTGCCTCTCTGTAAAGGCAACACCTAGTTACAAAGTGTCCTTTAGGGAGAAGTGTCCTCTTACTGGAGAATTGCTACAGTAGAAGTACCTCTCTGTAAAGGACAACACCTAGTTACAGAGTGTCCTTTAGGGAGAAGTGTCCTCTTACTGAAGATTTGCTACAGTAGAACTACCTCCTTGTAAAGGACAACACCTAGTTACAGAGTGTCCTTCAGGGAGAAGTGTCCTCTTACGGGAGAGTTGCTACAGTAGAACTACCTCCTTTTAAAGGACAACACCTAGTTACAGAGTGTCCTTTAGGGAGAAGTGTCCTCTTACTGGAGAGTTGCTACAGTAGAACTACCTCTCTGTAAAGGACAACACCTAGTTACAGAGTGTTCTTTAGGGAGAGGTGTCCTCTTACTGGAGAGTTGCTACAGTAGAACTACCTCCTTGTAAAGGACAACACCTAGTTACAGAGTGTCCTTTAGGGAGAAGTGTCCTCTTACTGGAGAGTTGCTACAGTAGAACTACCTCTCTGTAAAGGACAACACCTAGTTACAAAGTGTCCTTTAGGGAGAGGTGTCCTCTTTCTGGAGAGTTGCTACAGTAGAACTGCCTCTCTGTAAAGGACAACACCTATTTACAGAGTTTCCTTTAGGGAGAAGTGTCCTCTTACTGGAGAATTGCTACAGTAGAACTACCTCCCTGTAAAGGACAGCACCTAGTTACAGAGTGTCCTTTAGGGAGAGGTGTCCTCTTACTGGAGAATAGCTACAGTAGAACTACCTCTCTGTAAAGGCAATACCTAGTTACAAAGTATCCTTTAGGGAGAGGTGTCCTCTTTCTGGAGAGTTGCTACAGTAGAACTGCCTCTCTGTAAAGGCAACACCTAGTTACAAAGTGTCCTTTAGGGAGAGGTGTCCTCTTTCTGGCGAGTTGCTACAGTAGAACTACCTCTCTGTAAAGGACAACACCTAGTTACAGAGTGTCCTTTAGGGAGAGATGTCCTCTTACTGGAGAGTTGCTACAGTAGAACTACCTCTCTGTAAAGGACAACACCTAGTTACAATGTGTTCTTTAGGGGGAGGTGTTCTCTTACTGGAGAATTGCTACAGTAGAAGTACCTCTCTGTAAAGGACAACACCTAATTACAGAGTTTCCTTTAGGGAGAAGTTTCCTCTTACTGGAGAATTGCTACAGTAGAACTGCCTCTCTGTAAAGGACAACACCTAATTACAGAGTTTCCTTTAGGGAGAAGTGTCCTCTTACTGGAGATTTGCTACAGTAGAACTACCTCCTTGTAAAGGACAACACCTAGTTACAGAGTGTCCTTTAGGGAGAAGTGTCCTCTTACTGGAGAGTTGCTACAGTAGAACTACCTTTCTGTAAAGGACAACACCTAGTTACAAAGTGTCCTTTAGGGAGAGGTGTTCTCTTTCTGGAGAGTTGCTACAGTAGAACTGCCTCTCTGTAAAGGACAACACCTAGTTACAGAGTTTCCTTTAGGGAGAAGTGTCCTCTTACTGGAGAATAGCTACAGTAGAACTACCTCCCTGTAAAGGACAGCACCTAGTTACAGAGTGTCCTTTAGGGAGAGGTGTCCTCTTACTGGAGAATAGCTACAGTAGAACTACCTCTCTGTAAAGGCAATACCTAGTTACAAAGTATCCTTTAGGGAGAGGTGTCCTCTTTCTGGAGAGTTGCTACAGTAGAACTGCCTCTCTGTAAAGGCAACACCTAGTTACAAAGTGTCCTTTAGGGAGAGGTGTCCTCTTTCTGGCGAGTTGCTACAGTAGAACTACCTCTCTGTAAAGGACAACACCTAGTTACAGAGTGTCCTTTAGGGAGAGATGTCCTCTTACTGGAGAGTTGCTACAGTAGAACTACCTCTCTGTAAAGGACAACACCTAGTTACAATGTGTTCTTTAGGGGGAGGTGTTCTCTTACTGGAGAATTGCTACAGTAGATGTACCTCTCTGTAAAGGACAACACCTAATTACAGAGTTTCCTTTAGGGAGAAGTTTCCTCTTACTGGAGAATTGCTACAGTAGAACTGCCTCTCTGTAAAGGACAACACCTAATTACAGAGTTTCCTTTAGGGAGAAGTGTCCTCTTACTGGAGAATTGCTACAGTAGAAGTACCTCTCTGTAAAGGACAACACCTAGTTACAGAGTTTCCTTTAGGGAGAGGTGTCCTCTTACTGGAGAATTGCTACAGTAGAAGTATCTCTCTGTAAAGGACAACACCTAGTTACAGAGTTTCCTTTAGGGAGAAGTGTCCTCTTACAGGAGAGTTGCTACAGTAGAACTACCTCTATGTAAAGGACAACACCTAATTACAGAGTTTCCTTTAGGGAGAAGTGTCCTCTTACTGGAGAATTGCTACAGTAGAAGTACCTCTCTGTAAAGGACAACACCTAGTTACAGAGTTTCCTTTAGGGAGAAGTGTCCTCTTACTGTAGAATTGCTACAGTAGAACTACCTCCCTGTAAAGGACAGCACCTAGTTACAGAGTGTCCTTTAGGGAGAGGTGTCCTCTTACTGGAGAATAGCTACAGTAGAACTACCTCTCTGTAAAGGCAATACCTAGTTACAAAGTATCCTTTAGGGAGAGGTGTCCTCTTTCTGGAGAGTTGCTACAGTAGAACTGCCTCTCTGTAAAGGCAACACCTAGTTACAAAGTGTCCTTTAGGGAGAGGTGTCCTCTTTCTGGCGAGTTGCTACAGTAGAACTACCTCTCTGTAAAGGACAACACCTAGTTACAGAGTGTCCTTTAGGGAGAGATGTCCTCTTACTGGAGAGTTGCTACAGTAGAACTACCTCTCTGTAAAGGACAACACCTAGTTACAATGTGTTCTTTAGGGGGAGGTGTTCTCTTACTGGAGAATTGCTACAGTAGAAGTACCTCTCTGTAAAGGACAACACCTAATTACAGAGTTTCCTTTAGGGAGAAGTTTCCTCTTACTGGAGAATTGCTACAGTAGAACTGCCTCTCTGTAAAGGACAACACCTAATTACAGAGTTTCCTTTAGGGAGAAGTGTCCTCTTACTGGAGATTTGCTACAGTAGAACTACCTCCTTGTAAAGGACAACACCTAGTTACAGAGTGTCCTTTAGGGAGAAGTGTCCTCTTACTGGAGAGTTGCTACAGTAGAACTACCTTTCTGTAAAGGACAACACCTAGTTACAAAGTGTCCTTTAGGGAGAGGTGTCCTCTTTCTGGAGAGTTGCTACAGTAGAACTGCCTCTCTGTAAAGGACAACACCTAGTTACAGAGTTTCCTTTAGGGAGAAGTGTCCTCTTACTGGAGAATAGCTACAGTAGAACTACCTCCCTGTAAAGGACAGCACCTAGTTACAGAGTGTCCTTTAGGGAGAGGTGTCCTCTTACTGGAGAATAGCTACAGTAGAACTACCTCTCTGTAAAGGCAATACCTAGTTACAAAGTATCCTTTAGGGAGAGGTGTCCTCTTTCTGGAGAGTTGCTACAGTAGAACTGCCTCTCTGTAAAGGCAACACCTAGTTACAAAGTGTCCTTTAGGGAGAGGTGTCCTCTTTCTGGCGAGTTGCTACAGTAGAACTACCTCTCTGTAAAGGACAACACCTAGTTACAGAGTGTCCTTTAGGGAGAGATGTCCTCTTACTGGAGAGTTGCTACAGTAGAACTACCTCTCTGTAAAGGACAACACCTAGTTACAATGTGTTCTTTAGGGGGAGGTGTTCTCTTACTGGAGAATTGCTACAGTAGAAGTACCTCTCTGTAAAGCACAACACCTAATTACAGAGTTTCCTTTAGGGAGAAGTTTCCTCTTACTGGAGAATTGCTACAGTAGAACTGCTTCTCTGTAAAGGACAACACCTAATTACAGAGTTTCCTTTAGGGAGAAGTGTCCTCTTACTGGAGAATTGCTACAGTAGAAGTACCTCTCTGTAAAGGACAACACCTAGTTACAGAGTTTCCTTTAGGGAGAGGTGTCCTCTTACTGGAGAATTGCTACAGTAGAAGTACCTCTCTGTAAAGGACAACACCTAGTTACAGAGTTTCCTTTAGGGAGAAGTGTCCTCTTACAGGAGAGTTGCTACAGTAGAACTACCTCTATGTAAAGGACAACACCTAATTACAGAGTTTCCTTTAGGGAGAAGTGTCCTCTTACTGGAGAATTGCTACAGTAGAAGTACCTCTCTGTAAAGGACAACACCTAGTTACAGAGTTTCCTTTAGGGAGAAGTGTCCTCTTACTGGAGAATTGCTACAGTAGAAGTACCTCTCTGTAAAGGACAACACCTAGTTACAGATTTTACTTTAGGGAGAAGTGTCCTCTTACAGGAGAGTTGCTACAGTAAAACTACCTCTCTGTAAAGGACAACACCTAGTTACAGAGTGTTCTTTAGGGAGAGATGTCCTCTTACTGGAGAGTTGCTACAGTAGAACTACCTCTCTGTAAAGGAAACACCTAGTTACAGAGCCAAATGTCCTTTAGGGAGAGGTGTCCTCTTACTGGAGAGTTGATACAGTATAACTACCTCTCTGTAAAGGACAACACCTAGTTACAGAGTGTCCTTTAGGGAGAAGTGTCCTCTTACTGAAGATTTGCTACAGTAGAACTACCTCCTTGTAAAGGACAACACCTAGTTACAGAGTGTCCTTCAGGGAGAAGTGTACTCTTACGGGAGAGTTGCTACAGTAGAACTACCTCCTTGTAAAGGACAACACCTAGTTACAGAGTGTTCTTTAGGGAGAGGTGTCCTCTTACTGGAGAGTTGCTACAGTAGAAGTACCTCTCTGTAAAGGACAACACCTAGTTACAAAGTGTCCTTTAGGGAGAGGTGTCCTCTTACTGGAGAGTTGCTACAGTAGAACTACCTCTCTGTAAAGGACAACACCTAGTTACAGAGTTTCCTTTAGGGAGAAGTGTCCTCTTACTGGAGAATAGCTACAGTAGAACTACCTCCCTGTAAAGGACAGCACCTAGTTACAGAGTGTCCTTTAGGGAGAGGTGTCCTCTTACTGGAGAATAGCTACAGTAGAACTACCTCTCTGTAAAGGCAATACCTAGTTACAAAGTATCCTTTAGGGAGAGGTGTCCTCTTTCTGGAGAGTTGCTACAGTAGAACTGCCTCTCTGTAAAGGCAACACCTAGTTACAAAGTGTCCTTTAGGGAGAGGTGTCCTCTTTCTGGCGAGTTGCTACAGTAGAACTACCTCTCTGTAAAGGACAACACCTAGTTACAGAGTGTCCTTTAGGGAGAGATGTCCTCTTACTGGAGAGTTGCTACAGTAGAACTACCTCTCTGTAAAGGACAACACCTAGTTACAATGTGTTCTTTAGGGGGAGGTGTTCTCTTACTGGAGAATTGCTACAGTAGAAGTACCTCTCTGTAAAGCACAACACCTAATTACAGAGTTTCCTTTAGGGAGAAGTTTCCTCTTACTGGAGAATTGCTACAGTAGAACTGCCTCTCTGTAAAGGACAACACCTAATTACAGAGTTTCCTTTAGGGAGAAGTGTCCTCTTACTGGAGAATTGCTACAGTAGAAGTACTTCTCTGTAAAGGACAACACCTAGTTACAGAGTTTCCTTTAGGGAGAGGTGTCCTCTTACTGGAGAATTGCTACAGTAGAAGTACCTCTCTGTAAAGGACAACACCTAGTTACAGAGTTTCCTTTAGGGAGAAGTGTCCTCTTACAGGAGAGTTGCTACAGTAGAACTACCTCTATGTAAAGGACAACACCTAATTACAGAGTTTCCTTTAGGGAGAAGTGTCCTCTTACTGGAGAATTGCTACAGTAGAAGTACCTCTCTGTAAAGGACAACACCTAGTTACAGAGTTTCCTTTAGGGAGAAGTGTCCTCTTACTGGAGAATTGCTACAGTAGAAGTACCTCTCTGTAAAGGACAACACCTAGTTACAGATTTTACTTTAGGGAGAAGTGTCCTCTTACAGGAGAGTTGCTACAGTAGAACTACCTCTATGTAAAGGACAACACCTAATTACAGAGTTTCCTTTAGGGAGAAGTGTCCTCTTACTGGAGAATTGCTACAGTAGAAGTACCTCTCTGTAAAGGACAACACCTAGTTACAGAGTGTTCTTTAGGGAGAGATGTCCTCTTACTGGAGAGTTGCTACAGTAGAACTACCTCTCTGTAAAGGAAACACCTAGTTACAGAGCCAAATGTCCTTTAGGGAGAGGTGTCCTCTTACTGGAGAGTTGATACAGTATAACTACCTCTCTGTAAAGGACAACACCTAGTTACAGAGTGTCCTTTAGGGAGAAGTGTCCTCTTACTGAAGATTTGCTACAGTAGAACTACCTCCTTGTAAAGGACAACACCTAGTTACAGAGTGTCCTTCAGGGAGAAGTGTCCTCTTACGGGAGAGTTGCTACAGTAGAACTACCTCCTTGTAAAGGACAACACCTAGTTACAGAGTGTTCTTTAGGGAGAGGTGTCCTCTTACTGGAGAGTTGCTACAGTAGAAGTACCTCTCTGTAAAGGACAACACCTAGTTACAAAGTGTCCTTTAGGGAGAGGTGTCCTCTTACTGGAGAGTTGCTACAGTAGAACTACCTCTCTGTAAAGGACAACACCTAGTTACAGAGTTTCCTTTAGGGAGAAGTGTCCTCTTACTGGAGATTTGCTACAGTAGAACTACCTCCTTGTAAAGGACAACACCTAGTTACAGAGTGTCCTTTAGGGAGAAGTGTCCTCTTACTGGAGAGTTGCTACAGTAGAACTACCTCTCTGTAAAGGACAACACCTAGTTACAAAGTGTCCTTTAGGGAGAGGTGTCCTCTTTCTGGAGAGTTGCTACAGTAGAACTGCCTCTCTGTAAAGGACAACACCTATTTACAGAGTTTCATTTAGGGAGAAGTGTCCTCTTACTGGAGAATTGCTACAGTAGAACTACCTCCCTGTAAAGGACAGCACCTAGTTACAGAGTGTCCTTTAGGGAGAGGTGTCCTCTTACTGGAGAATAGCTACAGTAGAACTACCTCTCTGTAAAGGCAATACCTAGTTACAAAGTATCCTTTAGGGAGAGGTGTCCTCTTTCTGGAGAGTTGCTACAGTAGAACTGCCTCTCTGTAAAGGCAACACCTAGTTACAAAGTGTCCTTTAGGGAGAGGTGTCCTCTTTCTGGCGAGTTGCTACAGTAGAACTACCTCTCTGTAAAGGACAACACCTAGTTACAGAGTGTCCTTCAGGGAGAGATGTCCTCTTACTGGAGAGTTGCTACAGTAGAACTACCTCTCTGTAAAGGAAAACACCTAGTTACAATGTGTTCTTTAGGGGGAGGTGTTCTCTTACTGGAGAATTGCTACAGTAGAAGTACCTCTCTGTAAAGGACAACACCTAATTACAGAGTTTCCTTTAGGGAGAAGTTTCCTCTTACTGGAGAATTGCTACAGTAGAACTGCCTCTCTGTAAAGGACAACACCTAATTACAGAGTTTCCTTTAGGGAGAAGTGTCCTCTTACTGGAGAATTGCTACAGTAGAAGTACCTCTCTGTAAAGGACAACACCTAGTTACAGAGTTTCCTTTAGGGAGAGGTGTCCTCTTACTGGAGAATTGCTACAGTAGAAGTACCTCTCTGTAAAGGACAACACCTAGTTACAGAGGTTCCTTTAGGGAGAAGTGTCCTCTTACAGGAGAGTTGCTACAGTAGAACTACCTCTCTGTAAAGGACAACACCTAATTACAGAGTTTCCTTTAAGGAGAAGTGTCCTCTTACTGGAGAATTGCTACAGTAGAAGTACCTCTCTGTAAAGGACAACACCTAGTTACAGAGTTTCCTTTAGGGAGAAGTGTCCTCTTACTGGAGAATTGCTACAGTAGAAGTACCTCTCTGTAAAGGACAACACCTAGTTACAGAGTTTCCTTTAGGGAGAAGTGTCCTCTTACAGGAGAGTTGCTACCGTAAAACTACCTCTCTGTAAAGGACAACACCTAGTTACAGAGTGTTCTTTAGGGAGAGATGTCCTCTTACTGGAGAGTTGCTACAGTAGAACTACCTCTCTGTAAAGGAAACACCTAGTTACAGAGCCAAATGTCCTTTAGGGAGAGGTGTCCTCTTACTGGAGAGTTGATACAGTATAACTACCTCTCTGTAAAGGACAACACCTAGTTACAGAGTGTCCTTTTGGGAGAAGTGTCCTCTTACTGAAGAATTGCTACAGTAGAACTACCTCCTTGTAAAGGACAACACCTAGTTACAGAGTGTCCTTCAGGGAGAAGTGTCCTCTTACGGGAGAGTTGCTACAGTAGAACTACCTCCTTGTAAAGGACAACACCTAGTTACAGAGTGTCCTTTAGGGAGAAGTGTCCTCTTACTGGAGAGTTGCTACAGTAGAACTACCTCTCTGTAAAGGACAACACATAGTTATAGAGTTTCCTTTAGGGGGAGGTGTCCTCTTACTGGAGAGTTGCTACAGTAGAACTACCTCTCTGTAAAGGACAACACCTAGTTACAGAGTTTCCTTTAGGGAGAAGTGTCCTCTTACTGGAGATTTGCTACAGTAGAACTACCTCCTTGTAAAGGACAACACCTAGTTACAGAGTGTCCTTTAGGGAAAAGTGTCCTCTTACTGGAGAGTTGCTACAGTAGAACTACCTCTCTGTAAAGGACAACACCTAGTTACAAAGTGTCCTTTAGGGAGAGGTGTCCTCTTTCTGGAGAGTTGCTACAGTAGAACTGCCTCTAGTAAAGGACAACACCTAGTTACAGAGTTTCCTTTAGGGAGAAGTGTCCTCTTACTGGAGAATTGCTACAGTAGAACTACCTCCCTGTAAATGACAGCACCTAGTTACAGAGTGTCCTTTAGGGAAAGGTGTCCTCTTACTGGAGAATAGCTACAGTAGAACTACCTCTCTGTAAAGGCAACACGTAGTTATAAAGTGTCCTTTAGGGAGAGGTGTCCTCTTTCTGGAGAGTTGCTACAGTAGAACTGCCTCTCTGTAAAGGCAACACCTAGTTACAAAGTGTCCTTTAGGGAGAGGTGTCCTCTTTCTGGCGAGTTGCTACAGTAGAACTACCTCTCTGTAAAGGACAACACCTAGTTACAGAGTGTCCTTTAGGGAGAGATGTCCTCTTACTGGAGAGTTGCTACAGTAGAACTACCTCTCTGTAAAGGACAACACCTAGTTACAGAGTTTCCTTTAGGGAGAAGTGTCCTCTTACTGGAGAATTGATACAGTAGAACTACCTCCCTGTAAAGGACAGCACCTAGTCACAGAGTGTCCTTTAGGGAGAGGTGTCCTCTTACTGGAGAATAGCTACAGTAGAACTACCTCTCTGTAAAGGCAACACCTAGTTACAAAGTGTCCTTTAGGGAGAGGTGTCCTCTTTCTGGAGAGTTGCTACAGTAGAACTGCCTCTCTGTAAAGGCAACACCTAGTTACAAAGTGTCCTTTAGGGAGAAGTGTCCTCTTTCTGGCGAGTTGCTACAGTAGAACTACCTCTCTGTAAAGGACAACACCTAGTTACAGAGTGTCCTTTAGGGAGAGATGACCTCTTACTGGAGAGTTGCTACAGTAGAACTACCTCTCTGTAAAGGACAACACCTAGTTACAATGTGTTCTTTAGGGGGAGGTGTTCTCTTACCGGAGAATTGCTACAGTAGAAGTACCTCTCTGTAAAGGACAACACCTAATTATAGAGTTTCCTTTAGGGAGAAGTTTCCTCTTACTGGAGAATTGCTACAGTAGAACTGCCTCTCTGTAAAGGACAACACCTAATTACAGAGTTTCCTTTAGGGAGAAGTGTCCTCTTACTGGAGAATTGCTACAGTAGAAGTACCTCTCTGTAAAGGACAACACCTAGTTACAGAGTTTCCTTTAGGGAGAAGTGTCCTCTTACTGGAGAATTGCTACAGTAGAAGTACCTCTCTGTAAAGGACAACACCTAGTTACAGAGTTTCCTTTAGGGAGAAGTGTCCTCTTACAGGAGAGTTGCTACAGTAGAACTACCTCTCTGTAAAGGACAACACCTAGTTACAGAGTGTTCTTTAGGGAGAGGTGTCCTCTTACTGGAGAGTTGCTACAGTAGAAGTACCTCTCTGTAAAGGACAACACCTAGTTACAAAGTGTCCTTTAGGGAGAGGTGTCCTCTTACTGGAGAGTTGCTACAGTAGAACTACCTCTCTGTAAAGGACAACACCTAGTTACAGAGTTTCCTTTAGGGAGAAGTGTCCTCTTACTGGAGATTTGCTACAGTAGAACTACCTCCTTGTAAAGGACAACACCTAGTTACAGAGTGTCCTTCAGGGAGAAGTGTCCTCTTACTGGAGAGTTGCTACAGTAGAACTACCTCTCTGTAAAGGACAACACCTAGTTACAAAGTGTCCTTTAGGGAGAGGTGTCCTCTTTCTGGAGAGTTGCTACAGTAGAACTGCCTCTCTGTAAAGGACAACACCTAGTTACAGAGTTTCCTTTAGGGAGAAGTGTCCTCTTACTGGAGAATTGCTACAGTAGAACTGCCTCCCTGTAAAGGACAACACCTAGTTACAGAGTGTCCTTTAGGGAGAGGTGTCCTCTTACTGGAGAGTTGCTACAGTAGAACTACCTCTCTGTAAAGGATAACACCTAGTTACAGAGTGTCCTTCAGGAAGAGGTGTCCTCTTACTGGAGAGTTGCTACAGTAGAACTACCTCTCTGTAAAGGACAACACCTAGTTGCAGAGTGTCCTTTAGGGAGAGGTGTCCTCTTACTGGAGAGTTGCTACAGTAGAACTACCTCTCTGTAAAGGACATAACCTAGTTACAGAGTGTCCTTTAAGGAGAGGTGTCCTCTTACTGGAGAATTGCTAAAGTAGAACTACCTCTCTGTAAAGGACAACACCTAGTTGCAGAGTGTCCTTTAGGGAGAGGTGTCCTCTTACTGGAGAGTTGCTACAGTAGAACTACCTCTCTGTAAAGGCAACACCTAGTTGCATAGCCAAAGTGTCCTTTAGGGAGACGTATCCTCTTACTGGAGAGTTGCTACAGTAGAACTACCTCTCTGTAAAGGCAATACCTAGTTGCAGAGACAAAGTGTCCTTTAGGGAGAGGTGTCCTCTCATGGAGGTTTTTATTACTGTATAAGAAAAGAAAGAATTAAAGCACACGAATTTTTTTGAACAAGGTTTGGATACTGCAAAAGATAAGCCTTTCAGAAAATCAGAGAAAAGAAAAAAAGAATATATTAATTTAAAAAATGTATTTTCAATGTTTAATGCAGCATCTCATTCAATACTTTTGTTGGCAGTTCTACTCTATATAGATGCCGCGTTATTGCTTTACATGAATACAGGGATATTATCCTCAGCACTCAGTAAAACTACGAAAGATGGACAATCTGTCCAGAACTAACCTCCCTCATGACGTCATCGCGACAGATCAAAGTTATGGCTACCAGACAGGGGGTTAAGACTAGAGAGAAAGAGATGGTTTAGGATTCAATTTCAGAATATACTTTAGGTTTAATTAAAATAAAATGTTTTATAATATTTTTAAAGTTTTTTTTTAGCATTTTGCCCTGATATGAAAGTTTGATAAGACTTATTTTTATATCTGGTTTATTATGAATACAATGAAATGTGTTGTACAGTCTCGTGCAGATGGCATACAAACCTGATTAGATAACACGTAAATTATGATCACCTATTTGAAGCTGAATCGACGATATTTCAAAAAGTTTGTAGCCGTAGTGCCGCATTGATCAATTCCTTGAGCCTTCGCAAAGTGCGACCACTGAATCCAGCGGCTATAGCTTGTAGCCGTGGTGCCGCATTGATCAATTCCTTGAGCCTTCGCAAAGTGCGACCACTGAATCCAGCGGTTATAGTTTGTAGCCGTGGTGCCGCATTGATCAATTCCTTGAGCTTTCGCCACGTGCGCCCACTGCACTGAATCCAGCGGCTATAGCTTGTAGCCGTGGTGCCGCATTGATCAATTCCTTGAGCCTTCGCCACGTGCGCCCACTGAATCCAGCGGCTATAGCTTGTAGCCGTGGTGCCGCATTGATCAATTCCTTGAGCCTTCTTTTGTTTCTCTACGTTTATAAAATCAGAGCGTCAAATCTATAATAATTTTCTAGTAACTATACCTGATAAATATTCCTTTCATATACCTCAATTTATCTAATTGTTGCCAGGCTTTTGCTCTAGCATTCCAAAATCCTTTAACTAACATATTTATTCTTATAATTATTTTTATATCCTAAACTTCTCTCATCACACATACTCACTAATACTATATAAAGAGGACTTCAAATGAAGCTTCACTAATCTCATTCGATAGATTCTAACAAGACACAGCACTAAAAACGACAAACTATTGGTTATAAAACAACAACTCCACACTTGGGAAATGTCATTCCCCTCTCTCTGTATATTTATATTTATCCTTATTTATATTTATTCTGTATTTAACCTTATTAAATCTTATATGTACTATGTACATCTTATTATGTTAATTCATGTACATCATTATATGTACATCTTATATGTGTACATTGTAATAAATCAGTTTCAATCTCTCCCTCTCTCTTCATATGAGGGAAGAGAGAAGATTTTACTGTCCTCTCAATGTCCATATATTACTTAAATTGTTTCACCAAGAGTTCCTCTAAGGTGTCACGTATTGTATTTTGATAACTAGCGGTCAAACACGATCAATTTATCATATGCAAGAAGTTTTAGTATCAATATTTAAAGCTATTAATGAAGTATTTTTTATGAACGAATTTTTTTTTTTTTTTTGCTTATCCCTAGTACACGTGGTACAGGCCATGATAATCATGGTGGGTAGTTAGCGACTGCTTTTACTGTAAGTGCACCACATGTCTACACATGTGAAAAGCAGTTCGACTTTGCACTTACTAATGCCAGAGCCCCGTTTGGTTACTTGCACTCGCTGGTGGGGTTGGACTTTTGCAAGAATCGGGGGCCATTGGAGCTTTTTTTTTCTTTAAACAGAAAAAAAGTGTCCAATGCGGGTTCGAACCCGGGTCCTAGTGGTCGAAAACCAAACGGTTTAACCAGCCTTCCACCGACCCCCCTATGAAGGAAATGAATCTATTAAGCAAGATTTGTTCAACCAAAACAAACCTCCTATTGTCCTTACTACGATCAAAAATATTGGGAGGACCACTTGGTCTAATTTCATCGCAGTGAAGTCAACAGGAAGTTTGAGAATAGTACCATCAACTTGGCGTCCTCTATCGCTAAAAATTGAAAATATTTTTAACACTGCTTTGAATACATGTGGCGATATGTGAAGCAGGCTTCTATGGCGTTGTGGCTTTGTCACCGACACAAGGTCGCTAATTTGTAGATCGTAAATAGATGGCGTCTGGCTTTGATGTCTATTTTGACGTGAAAGGTTTTCTTTATAGATCAATATCCCCCCGGTAAAATTTCCATCATAATATTTAGTTTAACACAAAGCAATAACGCGCCATCTATATATAACAAATGAAAACATTAAGATGCGAATGTTTCTTCTTACAAATAAATAAAACTTCTACTGTCTTAAAAGCTTATGTCCATAGTTTACTTAAATACCATTTCTAAGATTCCACCCTTCATTGTAGCATATATAGGCAGAATGATCCAATACAGTATTAGAGTTCTAAAGAAGTGGTCTGGTAGATTAAATTGGCAAAACGGTTGGGAGGGTTCACCACTGATGAGCCAAGCTCTCCCAATATTTTTTCATCGCAGTAAGGACAGTAGAAGTTTGATTTATTTGTGAAAAGAAACATTCGCGTTTTTATGTTTTCATTTTTCATATATTTAGTTTATATTATGATGCCTTAGCGCGCCATCTGTTATCAAATTTCGAAACTATTATAAATGCGTACGATTATTTTTTAAAATAAACAATTTCTACTAGGGTTCACCACTGATGAGCTAGACCCTCCCATTAATTTTTCCATTACAGTAAGGACAGTAGAAATCGGTTATTTTTAAAAAGAATCTTACGCGTTTAAAATAGTTTTGAATTTTGATATATTTAGTGCCTCTCCTTCTCAGTCTGTTTCGGTTATATCTTCGAAGGATTATAAATACTTTCTTTGTTAAAATAAATTTATTTAATGATTACTATGAAAAGACTTATAAGAAATTTCTCCTGAATTGGTTATAATAGATGATAAAATAAGGAGAAAAACGTTTCTTTAATGAACGGATTCGTGACAAGATTTCGGGCTGTCAAGCCCTTCAACAGGTACAATGAAATGTGAGTAGACAGAACTATATAAAAGAATCGATCTATGAGATAATTAGCATATATGATATAGATGATAAAATGAATCAAAATTAATATTGCTGCTTTGTATAACTAATTTTGTAAAAATATAAAATTATGGTAATAATAAAATTTAAAACATAAATAAAGCTAAAACGGACGGAGATATTAACATAATTTTAGGAGGAATAAAGTGAAATCTAAAATAAAGTATGACCATATGGGTGAAACCAAACAATGGAAAGAAGAATATACGGAAATAACGATAAAAGCGTCATACCAGAGGGAAATAATGATTACTATATCGTTCTGATATTTTACTTATAATCTAGGTATGGACCAATTGGATGTTGAGCCAACCTACCATCATGGTGCAGTATATGGTGTGGGGACGCTGGGTTTGATCCTGTATTCACCGATCGAACCATCCGTAAGTACGCTGGGAGTGAGGATCCTGAGAATGGATTGAATCCCTTGAAGAATTGGGACTCATATACAAGGTTGTCCCAAAAGTTCGCAAACAATTGAAATACCAATATTATTTGCCGTTATATATAATGTCTTTGTATTATGTATAAAGTTATTGTATTATGTATTCGCGCGCCGTTATTATTCGCCAAGTACAAAGAAAAGCAATGTTTTAAGAAAACACGAACTTTTGGGACAACCTTATATAAGTGGGCAAACATCTCCATTTATGCTGCCAAGAACACTGTGTAGAGTCAAGAAGTTGTAGGTCACCTGTATAAGCCGAGCTTCAACAAATGGGAATCGTTGAGACAACGTCCTATTCAAGATATCTCCACAAAAATGAAATAAAAAAGACCTCAGACTAAGGCTGCATAAAATGCGGAATTAGAATGTTGTTGTTGTCGTGTCCAATGAAAAACCTCAGATGTCTCCATACATCTCTATCACAGCAGCAGCAATGTTCTCTATCTTGGGTGTGTAAAGCTGCTGCTCTGGGTCCATGGCAATTTTCTGCAAGGCTGCGGCCATTGCTGGGCATGAGAATATGTGAGTAGGTGTAGATTCCACACCAGGACAGTTGTTACATGTCCTGTAGGTATTAGAATGTACACGGGATAAGAAATGCAGAAGAAACTCTACCCTGATGAAAAAGGTCCGACCCAAAAATGGAAAAGATGGAGAAAATTAAACTTGTGGTAGCTAACACTTGACAGAGACGCTATACACTCATGGACAACACTTAAGGAAATTTCAATTTTTGATGTTGCCGATCGTCTGTTTTATTCTTTTCTTTTTTTTTTTAAGGAGACAGAGGCAATTTTGTTCACACTTGGTTATCTCGTGTTATCTTCAATAAAGACCACTGTAATTGTAATAACTTCTAGAGTTATTGTCTTAATCCCGATATACATGCTAAAAGGTTCAACTTCCTTAAATTACGTCCATGAGTGTAATTATTTGGTTAACCCAGGATCTTGGAGCCTATATATCGGGTATTTAAACATCATCAAAAGGGTTCCTGAATCAAATAAATGTAACGTTGTACCTTGTAATTGACCAATCTTTTATGTAAAATAGTTCTCTGAATTTAGTGTTGTTGGTTGACGCAAGCATCCCATGTGGAGATATCGCGTCTGATTTGATGGTAATAAATAAATAAATGTAACGTTGTTTAAAATTGTACAAAAGAGAAATTGTACTGGATTCAGATGGATAAATTAAAAGAAGCGTATCTTCTGATTGTGCAACTGAAAGTTGATGATGGCTTGCGCCATCTGTCGGAATTATTTAAGTCAATTCAAGCGCAAGTAAACTTGTAGTTGCACAATCAAGAGATGCCCTTCTCTTAAGTTATTAAAAACGTTGGAAAATGAACATAAACCAAAATGTGAAAAAATAATAAAAGTAAATTAAAAAGGTCAGGTGTTGATATTAAAAACAATATAGGCATATCCTGGCCGCGTTCACATGTGCTTTTCAGAAGGCAGAGCGCCATCTAGTAGAACAGAAATCAACTAAACATTGATTTAGCCTGTTCCCTGATATTTGGCCAACCCAATTTTTTTATAAATCAAATATCAGGTCAAATCAACGTGTAGTTGATTTTTGTCCCACTAGATGGCGCTTTGCCATATAAAAAGCTCATGTGAGCCCGGTCAGATATGCCTATTTTTTTATTTTTTTTAATAAACAAAAATGCATAAACCTAATACATTGCTTCTATGTATATTTAAAGGAAGAAGTGTATCTTTCGGTACAAGATTAATATTCTTTGCCTGATTTTGAAAGAAAACAGACAGACCCTGATCCATTGAACTAAAGTGACCTGTACACCGGTACTGGTCCTGCCGCTGTCTTCTCCTCCAGGAGGCCTTAACCATCATCTAGCGGCCTCCTGACTGTAGGACTGGGTCTTCGGGCGAAGTCTGGATGAAGACACCCTGGCCATCCTGACGTTTGCCAAGACATGTCTCTATAAGTACTTCCTCGGCGTGGAACTGTGGAGTGAAGACCTTGTCTGGAGGAGAACTCTCTCAAGGTGGGGAAGCCTTCCTTGCTGAATATATTTGTACATATACAACTATGGAAATTCGAAACTATTATAGACACGTATTATTCTTTTGAAAATTAAACAATTTCTACTGTCCTTACTGCAATGGAAAATTAATAGAAAGGTTCACCACTGATGAGCCAGACCCTCCCATTAATTTTTTCATTACAGTAAGGACAGTAGAAATTGTTTAATTTTCAAAAGAATCATACGTGTCTATAATAGTTTCGAATTTTCATAACAGATGGCGCGTTAACGCATCATAATGTAAACAACTATATATATTTCCCTACATTTTATCTATGGAAGGCAGCTAAATGGTGTTTAGTGAACTATGGACATAAGCTTATAGGTCTGTAGAGGTATATACATATAAATTTCAAGGTATTGCATCGAGCAAAGCTCTTCCGCGCAAAACATGTTTTCATAACCATTATATATTAGTAAATTAAATTTTATTGCCCTCTATCGTTAAAATTTTACACAAATAAATTTACTGGCAATGCGTTTCTTTTTAAATCTCTACAGACCTTACTGCAATGATATGAGTACTATATACTACTGATGAGCCAAGCCCTCTCATTCATTAAATCATATCATTGCAGTAAGGTCTGTAGAGATTTAAAAAGAAACGCATTGCCAGTAAATTTATTTGTGTAAAATTTTAACGATAGAGGGCAATAAAATTTAATTTACTAATATATAATGGTTATGAAAACATGTTTTGCGCGGAAGAGCTTTGCTCGATGCAATACCTTGAAATTTATATGTATATACCTCTACAGACCTATAAGCTTATGTCCATAGTTCACTACATTTTATCTACCCTTTATTTACTCATTTATTATCTTTATTTGATTTTACTTTCTGTAACCATTGATTAGAAGAATCAGTATTATTGTTTAAATTATCAATTGTCTACAATGATCTGTACTCTCTAGGGAGGGTATAAGTGTTGTTATCCCTGAGGTGTGTTGCAGCGAATGGTTACAAACTTTCCCGGTTTATTTATTTATCTTTTTTGTTATTGTACAGGGGTTGTTGGTGGTGACTTGAGCCCGTTGAAGTGGAGAGTAAATGCATGGTTTATTGTAATGGGTGTATGTGGCTCCCTTGGTGGTCATTTCTGTCAACACACACGGCGGGGGTAAACACCAGGTGCTAACATCTGGATTCTACTTAGTGTGGTATACACTACATTCATGGTCAAAACTTAAGGAAGTTGTACCTTTTAGCATGTATATCGGGATTCAGACAATAACTCTGAAAGATACACTCATGGACAAAACTTAAGGAAGTTGTACCTTTTAGCATGTATATCGGGATTCAGACAATTACCCTGAAAGATACATTCATGGACATAACTTAAAGAAGTTGAACCTTTTAGCATGTATATCGGGATTCAGACAATAACTCTGAAAGATACACTCATGGACAAAACTTAAGGAAGTTGTACCTTTTAGCATGTATATCGGGATTCAGACAATAACTCTGAAAGATACACTCATGGACAAAACTTAAGGAAGTTGTACCTTTTAGCCTTATATCGGGATTCAGACAATAACTCTGAAAGATACACTCATGGACAAAACTTAAGGAAGTTGTACCTTTTAGCCTTATATCGGGATTCAGACAATAACTCTGAAAGATACACTCATGGAGACAAAACTTAAGGAAGTTGTACCTTTCAGCATGTAAATCGGGATTTAGACAATAACTCTGAAAGATACACTCATGGACAAAACTTAAGGAAGTTGTACCTTTTAGCCTTATATCGGGATTCAGACAATAACTCTGAAAGATACACTCAGGGAGACAAAACTTAAGGAAGATATACCTTTTAGCATGTATATCGGGATTCAGACAATAACTCTGAAAGATACACTCATGGACAAAACTTAAGGAAGTTGTACCTTTTAGCATGTATATCGGGATTCAGACAATAACTCTGAAAGATACACTCATGGACAAAACTTAAGGAAGATGTACCTTTTAGCATGTATATCGGTATTCAAACAATAACTCTGAAAGATACACTCATGGACAAAACTTAAGGAAGTTGTACCTTTTAGCATGTATATCGGGATTGAGACAATAACTCTGAAAGATACACTCATGGACAAAACTTAAGGAAGTTGTACCTTTTGACATGTATATCGGAATTCAGACAATAACTCTGAAAGATACACTCATGGACAAAACTTAAGGAAGTTGTACCTTTTAGCATGTATATCGGGATTGAGACAATAACTCTGAAAGATACACTCATGGACAAAACTTAAGGAAGTTGTACCTTTTGACATGTATATCGGGATTCAGACAATAACTCTGAAAGATACACTCATGGACAAAACTTAAGGAAGTTTTACCTTTCAGCATGTATATCGGGATACAGACAATAACTCTGAAAGATACACTCATGGACAAAACTTAAGGAAGATGTACCTTTTAGCATGTATATCGGGATTCAGACAATAACTCTGAAAGATACACTCATGGACAAAACTTAAGGAAGTTGTACCTTTTAGCATGTATATCGGGATTCAGACAATAACCCTGAAAGATACACTCATGGACAAAACTTAAGGAAGTTGTACCTTTTAGCATGTATATCGGAATTCAGACAATAACTCTGAAAGATATTACAGTGACCTTTATTGAATACACACGAGATAACCAAGTGTAAACAAAATTACCTCTATCTCCTTCAAAACAGACTATCGGCGACATCAAATACCTTCCACTTACCTAAGTTTTGTCTATGAATGTATATGTTATTAGAGTGGAATGATTTTGTAGATATACATCACAAATTGCGTCTTTATTTACACATTGGATCACACGTTTGGTAGTTTCATTAGTGTTAAAAGTAAGGAATGAAGATTCTATGAATACTAGAGAGAAATATTATTAAAGGAAGTTTACATCTATACGTATTACATAATTGACCTAGTAATACAATGAGAGATGTAAACATAAAAAAAGAAAATATGCGTTTAATACTATTCTTAATGAGATCATGTTTTATTGTGCGATATAAACACAAGGTAATAAGACCAAATCCAAATAAATAAATAGTGTGTGACGTTTCGGTAACAGCGTTGTTACCATCTTCAGACAAAAAAGTACTGAATTAGAAATTTTACCACAGCATGTTTTGAATAGTTATTATTATCAAGTGTGTAAACAAGATAGCAGATAAGAAGAAGATAATTTTCTGAGAAACACAGATAATTATTCTTAGAATTAAAAGTGGAAAATTTCTCATTCAGTACTTTTGTCTGAAGATGGTAACAACGCTGTTACCGAAACGTCATACACTATTTATTTATTTGGATTTGGTCTTATAACCTTGTGTTTATAATCTATCATCCAAATTGTGCCTTATCATTTGTGCGATATAGTTTTATATAAACTTTCTATATATTATAATATATTTTGATATATACAAGGTATGTCCCATAAGTTCCCGGACTGTGTTCATAAAAAAAAAATAAATGAAAAATGTAAATGAATTTGACTGTTTATTATAGAAAAAATATCTGGCTACACGGTGGTACCAATATCGAGGCGGTACTTGCGCGCGCGCCAAGGTTATTCTAATTTATTTAAAGGTCACACCTAGCGCTGCGGCGATTTTACGATGGAACAAAAATTGAAGCAGAGGATTTGCATAGAATTTTGTGTGAAACTTCAAATATCAGCAACCGAAACTTTTTAAATGCTTAATAAAGCATTCCCCAATGACGCCCCAAAGAGAACAACTGTTTTTGAATGGCATTCTAGATTTAAAGCTGGCAGAATTTCCATTGAAGATGATCCTCGTCAAGGACGCCCAAAATTTCAAAGGACTGATGAAAATGTGCAAAAAATCACCGATTTGATAAAAGAAAATCCTCGAACCACTTGCTGGAGCTAGAGCAAGACACAGGCATCTCTAAAACAACGATTGGAAGGATCGTAACCGAAGATTTGAAGCTCAAAAAGACTCCTGCAAAATTCATCCCAAGATTCCTCACCAATGAGCAAAAACTGTGTCGGCTTGCAACCTGTGAGGACATGATGGAAATGACAAGAACGGATCCAGAATGGAAAGACAAGATAATCACAGGCGACGAGACATGGGTCTATGGCTATGACCCTGAAACCAAACCTCAATCTGCCGAGTGGAGAGGTTAGGGTGAGCCTAGACCCAAAAAATCCAGAAACAAGGTGTTGCTGGTCGCTTTTTCGGATAACAAGGGCATTGTTCATCACGAGTATCTTCCTGCAGGCCAAACAGTTATTAAGGAAATGTATTTGGGCATTCTTCGCCGTCTAAGGGAAGCGATTCGAAAAAAAAAAGACCAGAAAAATGGCCTAATGGTGGCTGGATCCTACACCATGACAATGCTCGCCCTCACACAGCGCACTTGATGACTAGCTTTTTGGCGAAAAACGGGACACAAATCCTACTTCAACCACCCTATTTCCCAGACATCGCACCAAATGACTTTTTCCTGTTCCCCAAACTTAAAGCAGTTCTAAAAGGAAGACATTTTGACACCAGGGATGACATAATAGAAAAATTGCCGTTAGCATTGAAGAGCATTCCAAAAGAGGCTTATAAAAACTGTTTCGACAATTGGGAGAAACGATGGCGCTGGTGCGTTGAAGCAAGGGGGGATTACTTTGAAAAGTTTTAATAAAATAATTTTTAAAAAATCTTACCTTTTTTTTTATGGACCCAGTCCGGGAACTTATGGGACATACCTTGTATATGCATTTGCTTTTTTATACAAACCTATTTGAAAAAGGAAATCTAAAATTTTTTTACCTGATTTTTATTTTTACTTTTTCAAATAATTTTTGGGCAACTGTTGCTCACACAAACCAATCTCATCGCGTATTCCTTTTTATACCCAGCCTATGACGTGTAACAGCCGAAGCTATGCTGGAGTTTTTCTTTTTATTTTTAACCTATTTAATTCTATCTATTCATTTATTATATTTATATATAAAACAAACCTCTTATATTTAAATTAAATAATAAATATATGCATTTAAAAATTTCCTTAATGGTATTATAAGTTTGTCCCAAAAGTTCTTGTTTTTCTTAAAACGTTGTTGATCAAATTCTGGTTCGTTTCCAAGGTGACTAACGTGGCAACGGTACCTATTATCTAATGAAGATAGAGAACATTGCGACTGCTGTGATGGAGATGCATGGAGACATCTGAAGCTCTTCTTTGGACACGACAACAACAACAACATTATACATAACGGCGAATAATATTGGTATTTCCATTTTTTGCAAGTGTTTAAGAACTTTTGGGACAACCTTGTATATATATTTCAATCCAATAAAAGGATTTTGTTCCTCAACATTCACACGTCAATGTTAGAGAGTGTAATGAATTATTTACATTATCTATCAATCCTATAAACAGATTTGTTTCCACCAACTTGAGACACACAGACTACGGTGGGACTTCAAGCGAGCCAGTATCTACTGTACTCGAGATTGGACGATTTAGTACGAGCTCAGTACCTTCATTTGACTGATGTCAGTGAGAGATTCTTCTAGCAGTTAGATTCCAAGAACTAGGAAATGTAGGAAATCAATTTATCTTTGATGCTGTCCGTCCATATAGTTTTCTGTGCTCTTAGTTTAAATTGTCTCTATAAGCGGTAAATTTTAATAATATATTTAGATATTTGAAACGTAGTTTGGATTCTCCAAAGAATGTTTAAATCTTAAATTTTAATTGGAATATCGTCAGAAATTTAGGGAGTTAGAACGCCACCGAAGGTAGCTTGTAAATGATAATTCAAAACTCCGCTATTTGTATATTTATTTTCAATTTTTAGATATATTATGATGCAACTATACCTCTATTTTACGTTATGGAAAATAGATAAAGAATTCTCTTTTCTAGAGGCCTTTTTAATGTTTTTGTTGTTTTAACTATCCATAGTATACGTGAAGGATCCCTGTACAGAAAACCAAGAAGAGTTCTTGAACTTCTTTATGAGCACGACCTCCAAGATCTTGTCTAATTTAGACTAATAAAAGGATAAGAAAAAAAATAGTATACGTGTGGTACGAGGAGTCGAATCTCTCTATAAGTGGTATCAGATGTGGTAGTGAGGATAGCTCTGCAAGCTTTGCCACATCCAGCCTCGGTCTAACAGTCCTGTGAGTCCAACGACCTGATCCACCGGCCCTGCCGCTGTCCTGGGATTTCAATATGTCTATTGATGAAGAAGTGTCTTCTTGAAGGATTGGGTAAGGCCTCTCTCTAAAGTAAGTCTTTGTTGGTGTGAATGTAATATTTCTGCTGGTTCAAAGTCCAGCCTGTGGATTCATGATGTTGGTACAACTGGGATTTATGGTTCATTTTTAACGGCTTCTCTAGGCCTCTCTTTAAAGTAAGTCTTTGTTGGTGTGAATGTAATATTACTGCTGGTTCAAAGTCCAGCCTGTGGATTCATGATGTTGGTACAACTGCAGACTGTTGAACTGCAGCTAAGTCTGAAAATGTTGAATCTGCAGAAATATTCCATTCAGGTATCACACACACCAACAAAGACTTACTTTAGAGAGGGATGATTTAGAAGCCATCAAGAATCCTTCATCAATCAATAGACATTGATGTCTATTGGACCGGTACTGGTCCTGCCGATGTCCTCTCATCTGGGACCTTGACCATCACCCCCCCTGACTTCAGGCCTGGGTCTTCGGGTGAGGCCTGGATGACGACGCCATCCTTGGCGTCTGCCAAGACATTAATATATACAGTTATCAGCGTCATAATCAAGCAACAATTCTTAATTCTGTCACCGTTTGCTTTAGTGAATGGAATAAATACCCAAATATGGACATTTCTCATAACCATCGGTGGTTCAGTGGTAGAATGCTCGCCTGCCACGCGAGTTCGATTCCCGGCCGATGCATTTTCTTTTTTACAATTTTTAAAACTCATTTATATATTATACAAGAATGACATCCACGGCGCCAATTTATAATTGTAACGAATAGTATTTGAATAAAAGCATTTAATCGGGCAAAAACCGGGCGTTGCCTGGGTCATTCGGCTAGGGTCTCTATAAGTATCATCTCAACATTAAACTGAGAGATCCTGTCCGGAGGAGGACAAGATGGAACCTTTCCCGAGAACAGATATTTATATTTGATCACCAATTTGTAAATAATCACATTTATCTCTATTCAATATCCCTTTAATTTTTGTAACAATCAGCTAACAGTGTCAATACAATATTGTCTATTGTCTCTCTATAAGCGGTAAAATTATATATTCAGATATTTTTAACGTAGTTTAGATTCTCCAAAATATGTTTTTTTATTAAAATCGATTATTTTGATGAGAATATGGTCCAAAGGTTTAGGGATTGGCTTTAAATAAGTTAGAACGCCACCGAAGGTAGCTTGGAAATCATAATTCAAAATTCCAATATTTGGATATTTATTTTCAATTTTTAGATCTATTATCTAGGCTGGTTAAACCGTTTGGTTTTCGAACACTAGGACCCGGGTTCGATTCCCACATTGGACACTTTTTTCTGTTAAAAATAAAATGCTCCAATGGCCCCCGGTTCTTGCAAAAGTCCAACCCCACCAGCAAGTGCAAGTAACCAAACGGGGCTCTGGCACATTTGTAAGTGTAAAGTCGAACTGCTTTTCACATGTGTAGACATGTGGTGCGCTTACAGTAAAAGCAGTCGCTAACTACCCACCATGATATCATGGCTTTGAGATAAGAAAGAATAAGAAGAGAAGAGCAATTATGATGCACTAGACCTCTATTTTACATTATGGAAAACAGATAAAGAATTCTCTTTTCGAAGAGGTATTTCTAGAGGCCTTAGGTGTAAAAAGTAGGGCCAAGATGGCGCCGAAGTGTCACATCAGGTGTTCGCTGGCAGTGTGACAAAGTCTTCTGCTGGGAAATATGACTTGACAGGCCGAGGTTATTCTTAGCCTGGAGTTAGTTCTTCAAGGTTCTCATCATAGTTCTAAAGATATCTCCAGAACATTAAGGTATAGGATGGAATCTTCTTAACTTTTAGGGAAAAATCTATAATCTCATCAGTAGGCGATGAAATGGGACTATAGCTCAGAAGATATTCTAAGTGTATTTGTATTAAAAAGCGATACTTGCTATTGGGAATATAAAAAAGGTTGAGACTTCTAGGACTCTGGTAGAATGTTTATGATTTTGCGTGTTATCCTTGCGAAACACGTACTACTGTATTATAGTGTGTGCGTAGGCGTATGTATGGGTGCGTGTGTGTATATATGTGTCTATGCATGTGTATGCGTGTATGTATGTGTGTGCCTACATGTGTGTTCGTATGTTTGTGTGTGTTTGTGTTTGAGTGTGCATGCGAATGCTTTTGTGTGTATACAAAGGATTGGTAAATAAGTAATATGCCCAATGACCTATAAAAATATTTGAATAATTTATCATCATAAAAATAATCTGATCAAATAAACATTCCTATTTTTATATCTATATACAGAATAAAGATAAATTTTGAATATTTTTTCAGATATGCAGCCTGAAAAGTAAACACAAGAATCCGTCAACGGTCGGTGATGGAATTCTTGTTTAAATCCAGAGACAGCCACTGTAATTTACTTGAAGCTAAAGTCTGTGTATGGAGCCATGGATAGAAACACGATACAAAGATGGATTCAGCGCTTCCAGACTGGTGATTTTTATACCAGTAATATAGAAAGCTAGGTACCTCTGTAGTGACGGACCAAAATTTGGCTCTAACGGAGGAATTGATCAAGAATAAACGGACAATGACGGACTTATCAAATAATGGGAAACTTTCCATGTCTAAAGGAAGTGTTCTTAAACTTATTAATGATCTCGGATATTGAAAATTATGCTCAATATGGAAACTTATAACACGAGAAATGATGAAAATTTAGATAAAATATTTGTTTAGACCTCATGGAAACTTTTTCTGGATAATCTTCACAGGTGTTTGAAGGTGTGATAACATGTAACTTGGATTTATCATTGTGATCCTTCTTCAAATCGCCGATAAATGCAGTTGACCCATAGAACATCGCCATCAAAGAAAAACCAAGGATTTATTTTTCCAAGGACAAAATCAATGTCTTTTTGAGACCAAGAAGGGCTGATATTCATAGATACTATTGAAATAAATTCTTCTATAAACAAGGAAATGTATTATAAATTACTAGAAAACCTAAAAGAGTAAATTAAAACAAAAAGACCAACTTAAAAAACACCCAAGTCAAATTTCATCAGGATAATGCGAGACCTCACACTGATTTGGCGAAGATTGCAGAGTATGGGTGGACTTGATGCCTCATCCTGCATACCTTCAGATATTCTGACATTTTACCAAAGTACTTTTGCAAATTAGCAACAACGCATGATTAAATTTGTACAGAAGGAAGGTCTTACTTCTTATCTCCAATCAATCATATCAGGGTAACAAGCCTGTGGATCTTTAGATTTTATATGGTGTTCTCTTGGGATGAGTAGATCTCATCAATGGATGAGACAAGATAAGTCAGAGAAGGATATATTAAATGTTGTTGTGTTGTCGTGTCCAAAGAAGAGTCTCAGACGTCTCCATGCATCTCCATCACAGCAGCAGCAATATCCACTATCTTGGGTGTGTAAAGCTGCTGCTCTGGGTCTAAGTCAATTTTTTGCAAGGCTGCGGCCATTGCTGGGCATGAGATATATTAAATGATTCTAATATATAGATAACTGTTGTTAGGAATTCTTATAAACAGAGTTTCAGTTTTCTATAGTTGGTCAAATAAAAAAAATATTACAATTGTGAAATATTTATTTTGTATTTTAAAAGATTGTTTTTAAAAATTCAATTGCCATATCTATCGTTAAAATTTGTAATAATATTTTTTGGCAATGTGTTTCTTTTCACATATCAAATATTATCTATTTACTTGGAACTTTTAAAGATACTAATTCCAAGAAGATTAATTAAACATTATCTTTATTGATTTACAAGAGAGGGAACAAAATATATAAAAGAGAAATTTATAATATAATAAACACACAAAAAAAACTAATATTTTTACGGTAAGCGCTTATTTACTTGTGATCTTACACACATATATACTCTGTGGGAACAATTAATTAATTAAACTTAAATTATATATATACAACTATAACTTGAACTATAACTTTAACACTATAACTTTTATCATTACAGTAAGGTCTGTAGAGATAACATTGAAGGTATAATGTCTGTGAAAAAAAGGAACACCAATAAAAATCATGAAGAACAAAAGAAAAATGTTTTGACATGAAGAACAAAGGATATATTTAGATATATAATCTTTTGTATTTAATAATTTCTTACTTTTATTATCTTGTGCTAAGTATATAAGCCAAAAATATATATTTTATATCGAAATTCTCCAACTCTTCAATCGAAAATTAACAACAAATATTTGATATGTGAAAATAAACCCATTGCCAAAAATAATTACTATAAAAGAGATTGTTTATATATAATATTTTGTTGTTTTGTGGTTGGGAGTTAAAGAGTAACGTATGTTCCTACAGATATATGAATATATTTTTAAAATACATGAAAATTAAGGAGAAAAGATTTTTATTCAGATAAACGTGTGACAAGCTTTCGGGCAGTCACGCCCTTCAACAGGTCTTTTTTTTATTTTTTTATTTACTTTTTTTTTCTATTAGAGGTATATTTGCATATGTGATGTATATAGTACGGCGAAAATACAATTCAGGTTAAAATTTTGCATATCTAAATTATTGTTATATAACAACTACGTAAGCATGCTAATCGTGTAATGTTAAAGAATTAAAAAATTAAAAAGCGATACAAATTGCAGAACGGCTATGGTAAAACATGAATTCGAGAATTAACCTGAATCAGCGCTAAAAAACTATCAACTGTTCAACCCGCCATCAGCGACTACACCACCAATAGACGGGGGAGGGGGGTTTATCCGTTTTATAAATTACTACATATATCATGGTATTGGGCAGGTAAATCAATATGACGGTTAATACTGTTTTCGGAAATGGATAAAATGGCTTCTATGATTAATCTTTGGTGTTTACTGGGAATGTTGGTGTATAGGGTGGTGGGAGAAGCTAAATTGAAAGAATGGCCAGTATTAAGTGTGTGTTCGTATATGAGGGATCTGCTATCTTTATTGTTGATACATCTACCATGTTCGATCATTCTGACGGCCACGGACCTACCGGTCTCACCCACGTAGGTTGCACTACAATCGCTGCATGAGACCGAGTAGACCGAGCCACCAGACGATCGAACACTGGTAGGTCTCTGTATGCGGGTAATGGGGTGTCTAAGAATGGTGGCCAGGCTTTTATTATTTTTGAAATAGGTATTGATGCCATGGGATTTGAGCATGCGGGCTATGGTAGTGGATTGTGGGGAATAAGGCAAAATGCAGGTATTTCTATGAGGTATAAGGGGTTTCAAAATAGCAGGGTTATATTGGTATTTGTGTATGAAATTGTGAGGGTATTGGGAGAGGGCAAGCTGTTTTTTGATGTTGGAGAATTCTATTGATCTAAATATGGGCAGGGAGCAATGTGTGACCAATCTCTTGCTAAGTGTTGAAGGGCGTGACTGCCCGAAAGCTTGTCACACGTTTATCTGAATAAAAATCTTTTCTCCTTAATTTTCATGTATTTTTAAATATTCAATGGAGAAAGTTTTCACGAAGTTCTGATATGAATATATTTGTTTTTAAAATTGTCCTTAAAAATGACCACGCTATTTTATTTTTTAATTGCACTAACCACACCTTCTGTATCTTCCAATTTATGCAAGAACAACTTAAAACTTGTTTAATCAGGGGACTTCATGAATTAACTTTTCGTCATATTTGGTCAAATTTAATTGCAGACATTAAACAGAAAATAAATTTAATAAATGCATTCATTTTATATTGTACATAGATATTTTTTTATCAAACCCTCCCATTATTTTTTCCATTTCAGTAAGGGCAGTAGATATTGTTTAATTTTTAAAATAATCATACGCGTCTATAATAGTTTCGAATTTTCATAACAGATGGCGCGCTAATGAATCATAGATATTTTTAATGTTTGAAAATCTATTTTGAAATTTTGTATTTAAAAAAATGAAGAATACATGTGTAAATGTTATACAATATATATATATATAATAAATATGTATTTGAAAATTATAAAAAAATTAAATAAAAGTATATAAAATGCAAAAAATATACATCTATATTTTATTGTGAACAAAAATTACAAATATATATATATTAAAAAACGAAATAAAAATATATATATATTTATAATATATTCGTTTATATATTTTTTAAAAAAGATGAGCCTAAATTTATATATTCAAATTTAAAATCAGAAAAGTGTCAACTAAGAGGCACTGGAGGGTTATTGGATCCTATTTTTGAACCGACAGTATGACAGCAATCTGGATAACATCCAATCTGTTTATAGAATGCAGAATTTAGGTTTTGGAAGTTATATCCAGCGACGAACTTAGATCGACTGCGTTTTAGAAAATAAAAAAGTTCTTTTGAAACTATTAATTAGCACAATAAAAATTGTTATTGTTGTAAAATAATGCATCAAACTAATATTATTAACATAATTTTAACACATGCTGTTAAATTTATGGTAGAAAAAATTAAATAATGCTCTAAATATGAACACTTTGAACATTTTGAACACATTACATTAAAAATATATAGAGATATTAGAAAATTTTTTATATAAAAATTACTTATCATATTATTCATTAAAAATTGTTTACTTACATGCCTTCGTTTTTCTTCACAGCTTACATCTGCAATAATAAAGTAAGTATTAAAAATCTATATTAGTAAGGGGTTATTAATATTATATTAACATAAATTTCACTCAAAAACTAGGCAAAAATATAAAACAATTATTAATTTTAAAACAAGATGTTTTTAAAAACTAAATGTATATATGATTATTTCTTACATTCAACTGTTATGAAAATTAATATGAATTTTTATAAAGTTATTCTATTTTGGTATAATTCGTCGTTCAAAACATTTAAGATCTAAGACAAAATGTTTTTTTACATAAAGGGAAAAATTATTTTTAAAAAAAGTTTTTTTAATTTGATAATACAAGTTATCGAAAGCGCATTCTAATCAGTATTACAATTCTAAACGTTGGTTTTAATATATTTTAAAAGTTCATCTTTTTGTAATTGTATTCCATAGTGGTATTTATTTAATGGGTACCAACTCATTTGTAAAATCGTGTGAACACTTTAAAAGAATGGAACTGTTTTTTTTTAAGGAGCTCGGGAAGAAATGAGGTATGAAGCAGGTGATAAAAACATGGTATTTTTAGCAGCAGACAAAGGCTGGCTGCGATTCAGCGCGGGTAACGAGCCGCCGTCACTCAATTAATTGTTCCTCACTAATCACTCGTAGACAGGTTGCTGAAGTCAAATCTGACACTACTGCTGCCAACCTTAAATATATTTTAATACATCTTCTGCTTCATTTTGATTACTTGTAAACAACTTCCATGGCAAAAATTATCTATAGTATTTTAGATATTATTTATAATATATGCATGGTTTGTATATTTTATAAAACTTTATAGATCATTTTCAAGAAATTTCTTTCTATAACTTTTTAATTTTTTTGCCATTAAAAAAAAATTAAAACTTCCTTTTATATTATTGATTTTTTTTTTCAGAAGAAATAAGTGAAAATTTCTATATCCATATGTGCCATTTTAGAAATAATTGATCTTTTGGAAGAGTTTCAAAGTTAAAATATATAAATATTAAAAGTTCCTATATTATATGAATAACTTTGATTATTCAAAGTTTGTGTGTTTAATATAGAAATTTTAATCAAGGACAAACTATTTTGTTTATAATATCATTAAATGAGTGTTGTATAAATTTTTTTTTTAAATACTGAAAAATTCTTTATAATAATTTTTAATACTTTTTAAAATCATATATTCCTAGATTAGATATACCCAGAGAGAGTGAGTTCAAATGTCTATGACTGACTACACGGTTTGTCCTTGTGACTTACGTCTTTCTGAATTTATTCAGACCGGCGTAGGAAGTATTAGATTTCGCCAGGCGGATTTATTTCTTGGAAGATTTTCCAGCGAAGATAGGCTGAGGTTAGGAATTCTTAGAAGGGTGGAGGTCTGGTATTTTTATATTGGGATACATTTACAGATATTTAATTAAAAATACATATTGGATCAATATACCATTTATTTTACCAATATTTCAGTTGGCTGAACGCCAACCTTTATCTATTTACAGATATATATGAAGAAAATATGGTTAAGTGTTTAGGGTTCATACTGTGTTGTCTCTTGGGAATAAATATCAGGTCTCTTTTTTTATTATTTTACCTATTCTGCTTGGATGTAGTCATGGCCAGTTAGGATGTTTGTTGAAGTTCATCCATGTTTGTTTCTAGGTAGCGCAAGAAGAACAGAAGTCTTGTATTTGCAGAAAATCTGAGATTCCTTGTGTAAAATAATCCCTGATCTGTCCATGGATTCTGTGCGAAAGGATTTATTCTTTTTCGGATGGCACCTTTTATTAGAATTGTAAGAAAATGGTAAGTTTTGCGACAGCTTTGCCTGCTTGGTTTATTAGCAATTTTCCCACAATGACGCTGTGGGAACTTTGAATCACCAGAGTTGTATATTTGGTGTCCAATGTAGATCACTGATGATCTGGGGGGCAAAGACTTCATGCCGTAGAAAAAGCAGATTTGAGAGTAATATGGACATTATATATCATATGGGACTATATGGATAGCTTTTGTTGAGAAAAGGATTGCCAAGAGTTTTTGGAAGTCCGAACGCCCATAGTAAAGGCTGGGGGTAAGATTACTCCGACTCTTTCTATAGCTTGAGATTAATGGCGGTGATATTTTTCTGTAGATATATTGTAATTTTTACTTCAGGAATTGGATAAGCTTAGACTTGAATTGAATAAAATTTTATTTTAAAAATAATCTACTATTTTATCTTTTATTTCCAAAAAACCAAGGAATTCATCCATATAATATAAAAATTTCGCTACATTTTTAGAGGAAATATGGAAATACCATTATATATCCTGGTTTATTCCTTATGTGCGAACAAACTAGTAGGAATAATCTGTGATCGCGTAATTAGAAGGCATTTGCTCTATGAAAAAAGAGTAAGGAGACTGGCAACCATGGGCATACTCCATGGCTCTCCCGAGCGGTCTATATCGGGTTGGACTCCCTCAATTTAGCTTTTAAAAAATATTCCCCAAGGCCATCTATTTTTGCCTATATGAAATCTGGCTTGAATCACTGTCCCCATACCCTGCCTTCCTCGGAATTCTTCCGCTAGCGAGGAAACGTCCTGATAGCCATCTAGCGTCAATGGATTTTTCCATGTCTACAACCTCAATTATATAAGGTTGTCCCAAAAGTTCGTGTTTTTTCTTAAAATTTTGTTTTTCTTATTACTTGGCGAATAATAACGGCGAATACATAATACAATTACTTTATACATAATACAAAGACATTATACATAACGGCAAATAATATTGATATTTCCATTTTTTTGCAAGTGTTTACGAACTTTCAGGATAACCTTGTAATCATACATGTTTCAAATCGTCGTACTTTTTTTATTCATGACCACAATTGTTTTACATACATACATACAATTGCAAAGATTTACTAAAAATATATAAGAATAAATTCCATATAAATCGGGGTTAAGAAAAATAAAGATTATTGTTGGCAATATAATACAGAAAAATTTAACATTATACAATACATGTTCTATTTTCAAAATTCAAGTTTTATACGTCTATTAAATATAATCACACAGATTTGCCATTATTTTATGTTTTGAATCCAGTGTATTCAGTAAATATCATATTACGATGTTAAAATAAAACTTAATTCAATTAACGAAGAAGTTGATAATTGACGGAAGATTTAGGCTACTTTTGTTAATTAAATGAAAAATATTTCTACAAACCTGATCCCTTGCAATGTTCATGAAAAGAATAACCCATCAGTGGTGTAACCTCCCATTTAATCTTTCATCATTGCAGTTCAAAGGTCATTAGAAATAGTTTTTTTATTAATTAACCAAAGTAGAATAAATCTTGATTTTTTACTTTTTTTCCATCTTCAGACTCACACACACAATGATAAATCCATGTATAAGAGAAATTTCTTCGGATTTACCCGGACCATTCGATTTATAAGCTTGATTGTATTAAGTTTTCCTGTATATAAATTGCATTATTATAATTAAGTGTGATTAGATTTTACCTTTTTGTTGTCATTTTTAGACTCCATATAATAGACTATAGATATAATAAACTATATGTCTTAAAAAAGGATTTTGTGCGTGCTTAAACCTTGGATTTTAGCGATAACCATTATATTTTAGTATACACAATTGACAATAGATTTTCTACATGATGGTGATTGATCATTGTGAGGATATCGTTGTAAGCCGGCAATGAGAGAGGAGAATCTGACTGGTGTCTTAATAAAGGATTTTGTGCGTGCTTAAACCTTGGATTTTAGCGATAACCATTATATTTTAGTATACACAATTGACAATAGATTTTCTACATGATGGTGATTGATCATCGTGAGGATATCGTTGTAAGCCGGCAATGAGAGAGGAGAATCTGACTGGTGTCTTAATAAAGGATTTTGTGCGTGCTTAAACCTTGGATTTTAGCGATAACCATTATATTTTAGTATACACAATTGACAATAGATTTTCTACATGATGGTGATTGATCATCGTGAGGATATCGTTGTAAGCCGGCAATGAGAGAGGAGAATCTGACTGGTGTCTTAATAAAGGATTTTGTGCGTGCTTAAACCTTGGATTTTAGCGATAACCATTATATTTTAGTATACACAATTGACAATAGATTTTCTACATGATGGTGATTGATCATCGTGAGGATATCGTTGTAAGCCGGCAATGAGAGAGGAGAATCTGACTGGTGTCTTAATAAAGTCTTTGTATGTGTTTATTTTACTACTGAGGACGGACCAATATTCAACTATTTGAACCAGAAGTATATTCTATACACATTTTATAAAATGAAAACTCGTTGATCAATGACTTGAAGCCGTGAAATTCTAGACAATTACTTTATGGTTATAGAAAAGCTCACACTACTAAATTCACATATGGAGTAAGTAGTAGTTATAATTGATATACTCAGAATTATAAATTAAATAATCAATTTATAGAGAACGTATGAAATACAAACAACAGAACAAAATATAAAAGGAAGACTTGCTTGCTTGTGAGCGTGGTGGCAGAGGCTTGACAAAAAGTAAGAGACCTTCTTGCACTGTCGCGATGGGTGTTCAAGTACAAGAACGCCAATAAACGATACTCAGTGACACTAGGGTAAGAAATAAACGCTTTATCTGAAGAAATAGCATGGGTCTGGAAGCTACCGTAGTTTTAACTTGATATTTTATATTTCAAATCGTCTGATTTCCTACATTGAACGCCCGACCACTCGAGGGATAATAGAATATTTTCATTTTATTCTGTATCAAAGCTATCAATGTGGAAAAAGCGATCGAAGACATTGTTAAAGTAGAAAATTATTTAATGGTGTGTAAATAAGAATATTTAGAGAAATATGAAATATATTGGACATTTAATAGAAGAAGAAAGCTCTTGAAACCATAAGGTTATATAAGGGTAAAAAGTAAATATTTAAATAAATATATTTTTTAGTTTATTAATAGCTCTCTATAATAAATTTTATCAAACTTATATACAATATATAGTTTTACACTTGTTATGTTCATTATAAACGTCTTCATCTTTACATCAGCAACATCAAATCATTTTGTGGTATCCTATTTTATCTGAATTTTTGGTCCTTAGGGAGGTTTGACTATGCAGCTCGCCATAAACAGCTACATCCTACCATTGTCACATACATTCCATTACATCCCACCACAATCTACTACATACCATCACAGTCAACTACATCCCGACACATCTTACCACAGTCAACTACATCCCACAACAGTCAACTACATCCCGCTACATCACACCAGAGTCCAACTACATCCCGACACATCCCACCACAGTCAACTACATCGCACCACAGTCAACTACATTCCGCTACATCACACCAGAGTCCAACTACATCCCGCTACATCCCACCACAGTCAACTACATCCCGCTACATCCCACAGATTCAACTACATCCCGACACATCCCACCACAGTCAACTACATCCCGCTACATCCCACCAGAGTCCAGCTACATCCCGACACATCCCACCACAGTCAACTACATCCCGCTACATCCCACCAGATTCAACTACATCCCGACACATCCCACCACAGTAAACTACATCCCGCTACATCCCACCAGAGTCCAACTACATCCCGACACATCCCACCACAGTCAACTACATCCCGCTACATCCCACCAGATTCAACTACATCCCGACACATCCCACCACAGTCAACTACATCCCGCTACATCCCACCAGAGTCCAACTACATCCCGACACATCCCACCACAGTCAACTACATCCCGCTACATCCCACCAGATTCAACTACATCCCGACACATCCCACCACAGTCAACTACATCCCGCTACATCACACCAGAGTCCAACTACATTCCGCTACATCCCACCACAGTCAACTACATCCCACCACAGTCAACTACATCCCACCACAGTCAACTACATCCCACCACAGTCAACTACATCCCACCAGAGTCAATTACATCCCACCAGAGTCAACTACATCCCACCAGAGTCAACTACATCTCGCTACATCCCACCAGATTCAACTACATCCCGCTACATCCCACCAGATTCAACTATGTTCGCTATATCTTACCGCAGTCAACTACATCCCGATACATCCCACCAGATTCAACTACATCCCGCTACATCCCACCAGATTCAAATACATCCCGCTACATCCCACCAGTTTCAACTACATCCCGCCACATCCCACCACAGTCAAATACGTCCCGCCAGATCCCACTACATCCCACCACTACACTACTCACCCCCACGTAGAGCGTCCAGAGGATGAGCAGCAGCACTATCAGCACGAGGTAGTTGATGATGAGACTCATGGCCTCGCGGTCCGCCATATTCCACACTGAATGGCCACGCCGACCTCTCTGTCGGTATTTATATCGGCCTCGGTGTTGTTGGACTTCTGCCCTGTAGCCCACACCGCTCACAGCTATCTCCCTCCCTCACCTGCCCTCAACCTACGCTACATCCCACCCACCCACACGGGTGAGACAAATGGGATTAAAACATCCATTTAAACCAAGTCACTGCATATTGACCATCAAAATTCGAAACTATTATAGACACGTATGATTCTTTTTAAAAATAAACAATTTCTACTGCCCTTACTGCAATGGAAAAATTAATGGGAGGACCTAGCTCATCAGTGGTAAACCCTCCCAGCGGTTTCGCCAGTTTAATCTATCATACCACTGTTATATTGCATTTTTCGATCTTCCTTTTATAATGATACTAGACTCTTGGAATGGGTATTTTAGATTAACTATGCCTATAAGCTTTGAGGACAGCATAATTACATACATTTATAAATATATAATAGTTTCGAATTTTGATAACAGATGGCGCGCTAATGCATCATAAATATTGACAAACATAAAATATATCTCTTTTTCCTTATCAAAGATGTCTATAAAGCACTCGATAGTGTTTTAAAATAAAACTTGTGCTTTGTTTAGTTTGGCCGCGATCCACAAGTAGCTGTTTACTCTACGACCGGTGATAAACGGGCTGGGTGAGCTTCACTTCTTCAGATTCCCCTGAACTCTACTGTCCCAACAACACAGACAGACTGGAACCCGTGAGTTTGTAATATAATGCACTTGAGAGGAATCCAGAATTGATCACAAAATGATAAAGGAAAAAGCAATTAGTGTCAAACACATGGTGTGAAAGGAATAAAATTACATAAAAACAAATTTTATCGAAATAAATCACAAGACAGGTTTGAATATAAAATTAAAATATTTTTCTCCTATTTAAAAACGACTTAAATCAAATAAATCGAATCAAGAAGCGTATCGCGCGTTTATAGGAAGTTGAATAAACACATTTAATAATACATATTAGATAGTACGTATATTAGATAGTAATATATTGGATTGAATAAAAGATTTATTTACCAAAATTTCGGCTGACTGAACGCCAACCTTTATCGAGGCATTACATTTTTGTATACACAAACTCAGCGACGTATAGTGTTATGAGTTTGTGGCGCTGTTTTGGCGCTGAGTTTGTGTATACAAAAATGTAATGCTTCGATAAAGGTTGGCGTTCAGCCAGCCGAAATATTGGCAAAAAAACTTTTATTTAATCCAATATATGCCTTTTTACTATCTAATGATTTAAGTATGGATTGCTCTATTTTCAGAACAATAATATATTTGAAAATGACGAATAGGTAAATAGGACAAATATTTCAGTTTGATTGAAGTAAACAACTAAACTTTGTATGATATTTTGTGTGTGATTCTAATCAAAATGGGGGAAATAAAGTTACCGTGACGATCTTTGATGTCGCCTGATATCTGTTTTTTTAAGGAGACAGAGGTAATTTTGTTCACACTTGGTTATCTCGTGTCTTCAATAAAGGTCACTGTAATATCTTTCAGAGTTATTGTCTGAATCCCAATATACATGCTAAAAGGTACAACTTCCTTAAGTTTTGTCCATGAGTGTATCTTCCAGAGTTATTGTCTGAATCCCAATATACATGCTAAAAGGTAAAACTTCCTTAAGTTTTGTCCATGAGTGTATACACACTTGGTTATCTCGTGTCTTCAATAAATGTCACTGTAATATCTTTCAGAGTTATTATCTGAATCCCGATATACATGGTAAAAGGTACAACTTCCTAAAGTTTTGTCCATGAGTGTAGTTATCTCGTGCGTCTTCAATAAAGGTCATTGTAATATCTTTCAGAGTTATTGTCTGAATCCCAATATACATGCTAAAAGGTAAAACTTCCTTAAGTTTTGTCCATGAGTGTATACACACTTGGTTATCTCGTGTGTCTTCAATAAAGGTCACTATAATATCTTTCAGAGTTATTGTCTGAATCCCGATATGCATGCTAAAAGGTATAATTTCCTTAAGTTTTGTCCACGAATGTATACAAACTTGGTTATCTCGTGTCTTCAATAAAGGTCACTGTAATATCTTTCAGAGTTATTGTCTGAATCCCGATATACATGCTAAAAGGTACAACTTCCTTTTGTCCATGAGTATATAATATTACAAAATTCGTGATAAAAAATATATCTTCCGAAAAATACACAAAAATCACAATAATAACTAAGCTTGATAAAATTTAAAAGAAATAACCACGAAATTGTTAGAGATAGGATTTCATATTAAAATGGTAAAAACATTTTCTAATTTTCGGGAAAATTAGAAATAAAAGGTTTGAAGGCCATGCACACGATACTTAAGGTTTGTGAACACAAACCACAAAAGATTTAGTAACAAAAATGAAAACAATTTTTTAAAATTAATTTATAAAATGTGACATTAGCGCGCCATCTGTAATGAGAATTCGAAACTATTATAGACGCGTATTATAAGTAATTTTAATGTTGATAATTTCTCATCTATATAATAAAATATAAGATGAAAGTAAAACCAAACAGAGTACATCAAGAAAGATCCTGGAAAACTGTGTCCTGAGACATGTAAGAAATGCCGAATGCTATGTATGACCTCATCAAAAGCCCGAATTATCAACAATGAAAAACACAAAAATATATCTCGAACAACATAGCCTCATTGCTGAAGCTTTAACTGTTCAACTATAGTATAGTTCGATTGTGAGACATGTTCCAAAACGGTAAAAACGATGTTGATCCAAAGTAAGAGGCGATGGGAATGCTATAGAGGACCAAAATACACATACAGCTTTATTAAGACACCGGTCTTATACAGATTCACCACAGGAAGAAAGGAAGCATAGTTTGAGCTCATATACTCCAGGTAGCGCAGAACCCAACAACAGCCTACATGTCCGACACATGTCCAGTGGCCACACTGTGCATACGTCAAGTTTAGCGTATCACTAAAAAGGCGAGTGTGGAATCAGCCACGTTCTAGTCTTCGCTTTCCTCATCCAAATGGACTACGACATTCGGCGATTCTATTAATTTCCTCCGAGAGAAACAAAATACACGATATGTTATATCAACTACAAGCATTTTATACACAGGATTCGCCCAGGTGTATAATTTCTCAGAAAATATGAGTTAATTATTTACATACATCGTTCATTTACATACGGCTCTCTTTTCTCAATGTTTCTTCTCTTGCCCAGCCCTGTAAAACTGGTACAATGTATTGGATTTATTCTTTGTCGTCCTAGACAACAGAACCTCCAGAGCAAGATGATTTGATCCAATTTTATCCTAAATGAATTCCCTTTCGCTTATTAACTTTAAATAGGAAAAACATGTGGTGCTCCAGTTCCGAGTTTTTATTACATAACGAACATATTCGATCAGTTGAACTATATATTTTAGCGTGGTTTTCTTTAAACAGTGAAAATATTATTCTTCCTTGTGAGATACAACTTTTGACTGGTAATGGGAGATCTCTGATCAAATATTGTTCTGCTGTTATAGAAGGGAGTAGATTTTTATAGTGTGAATATAAAATTTCGAATTCGCTATTCTTAGTAGGTCCACTTGGCGAACCTGATCGGTCCGATCTGCTATAATTAGGCGGCCATAACCCCAAACTCAGCAAGACCCCATCAAAGGTATAGTAGTCAAGGCTATATGACCTTGCAGAGTCCCAGGAAGAGAAATAGACGACCTTGCCACGCAGAAGAATGTTCCTAAAGACGATAAAAGCAAACACTGCGACCTCCGTAGTACGGTATTCGAACATAAGTTCTGGTTTCTAGAAATTGCGAGTTTATGCCACCAGGCTAGCTACCCTGCTGTATACTGCGACCTCCGTAGTACGGTATTCGAACATAAGTTCTGGTTTCTAGAAATTGCGAGTTTATGCCACCAGGCTAGCTACCCTGCTGTATACTGCGACCTCCGTAGTACGGTATTCGAACATAAGTTCTGGTTTCTAGAAATTGCGAGTTTATGCCACCAGGCTAGCTACCCTGCTGTATACTGCGACCTCCGTAGTACGGTATTCGAACATAAGTTCTGGTTTCTAGAAATTGCGAGTTTATGCCACCAGGCTAGCTACCCTGCTGTATACTGCGACCTCCGTAGTACGGTATTCGAACATAAGTTCTGGTTTCTAGAAATTGCGAGTTTATGCCACCAGGCTAGCTACCCTGCTGTATACTGCGACCTCCGTAGTACGGTATTCGAACATAAGTTCTGGTTTCTAGAAATTGCGAGTTTATGCCACCAGGCTAGCTACCCTGCTGTATACTGCGACCTCCGTAGTACGGTATTCGAACATAAGTTCTGGTTTCTAGAAATTGCGAGTTTATGCCACCAGGCTAGCTACCCTGCTGTATACTGCGACCTCCGTAGTACGGTATTCGAACATAAGTTCTGGTTTCTAGAAATTGCGAGTTTATGCCACCAGGCTAGCTACCCTGCTGTATACTGCGACCTCCGTAGTACGGTATTCGAACATAAGTTCTGGTTTCTAGAAATTGCGAGTTTATGCCACCAGGCTAGCTACCCTGCTGTATACTGCGACCTCCGTAGTACGGTATTCGAACATAAGTTCTGGTTTCTAGAAATTGCGAGTTTATGCCACCAGGCTAGCTACCCTGCTGTATACTGCGACCTCCGTAGTACGGTATTCGAACATAAGTTCTGGTTTCTAGAAATTGCGAGTTTATGCCACCAGGCTAGCTACCCTGCTGTATACTGCGACCTCCGTAGTACGGTATTCGAACATAAGTTCTGGTTTCTAGAAATTGCGAGTTTATGCCACCAGGCTAGCTACCCTGCTGTATACTGCGACCTCCGTAGTACGGTATTCGAACATAAGTTCTGGTTTCTAGAAATTGCGAGTTTATGCCACCAGGCTAGCTACCCTGCTGTATACTGCGACCTCCGTATAATAAAATACCAAGAGTACCAATATTTACAATATACAATTCCAGTTCCAAAATCACTTTACTAGGTACCGCTCAAAAGAACAACCTAGCTTATGTTATTTACAACAATGAATAATATATGAAGGTTATTCACATATTAAAACAATGTGTCTAATACGGGATTAGATCCTGGTTCATGGCTATCGGGAATAGAGGGTTTTAACCACTCGTCTATCGACTTTTAAAAAAAAGCACTATCCTATAATAATTGAACTTTCTTATATCTATCTAAAGTTAGTTAAAGGAGAGAAATTGTATCCATAGGCCAATCCTATTTTCTATTCTTATTATTTGTATTTATATAGATGCAATAGGTTATCATGTATAAGTAATAGTATTTTTAAAAACGTAAAAAATGGATGAAAATATATTTTTTGAGCTATTAGACAATATTTCATGTAAATAAGAGATATGTGAAAAAAAACTTAAGGAAGATGTACCTTTTAACATGTATATCGGGATTGAGACAATAACTCTGAATGATATTACAGTGACCTTTATTGAAGACACACGAGATAAGTATGAACAAAATTACCTCCTTCTTCTTTAAAAAATATAAATAAAAACAGACGATCGGCGACAGAAAAATATGAAACTTTGTTAAGTTTTATCCATGAATGTAGCGTCTCAGTTAAGTGGTTCTCTTCGACTGATATTATCCTGATATCATTCCAGTACCTACAGGAGCCCTGAGAACTAAGTTCCTTAAGTGTTGTGTCTCTCTCTCTGCATAAAAAGATATGTATGATATAAAAAAGTATGGCCCCCTGTGGTATTTATTGAGTGTTAAAATACTACAAAATAAAACTAAAATTGGTCAACAAAGAAGTTCGTCAAAGCTCATGCGCAGAATTCCACACAAAAATTTCTTATAACTGGGTTATTGAAGAGGAGTCCATTTCAGAAATATTTGACCCAATAAAAGCGTAAAAGTTAAGATTACAGGAAAAGCTCAGGGTCACCCAGGATCTTAAAAAAAAGGTTTCTCTCTCTCTCCATGAGTATACATCTATATAGTAGGTTTCAGTAAAAGGCCTGTGGTTTTACAGCTAGCCCAGAATTGGAGGAAAGTGTCGCCATCGCTAGAGTGGCTTAATTATAAAACAAACAATAAACATATTTTTGAAGAGAAAGAAAGATTCCCTTCTTAAGTACGAACTACACAAGCACCCTACCTGGCAGCTGTACGCAATAAAACCTCCTCTTCCCTGATCAATATATAGTGATTCTATATGCTGATTACTTCCCTTTTTTAAAGAAGAAAATTTGAGCAAATATGTATATATTGCATGTGATGATCAGCAGGAGAGACATTGCTGACAGTGTTGGAGGGAAAGCTCCGGGGGAAGAGATCGAGGGGAAGACAGGGATACACAGACGATCTAAAACAATGGACTGGACGACACGAGGAGATGAAGAGGATGGCGGAGGAAGTATGAAGAGACCATATGGCTCATCCTCAGTAGAGGAAGGCATTGAAGGAGGGAGATATGAAGAGACCATGTTCCTCAGTAGAGGAAGGCATTGAAGGAGGGAGATATGGAGAGACCATGTTCCTCAGTAGAGGAAGGCATTGAAGGAAGGAGATATGGAGAGACCATGTTCCTCAGTAGAGGAAGGCATTGAAGGAAGGAGATATGGAGAGACCATGTTCCTCAGTAGAGGAAGGCATTGAAGGAAGGAGATATGGAGAGACCATGTTCCTCAGTAGAGGAAGGCATTGAAGGAAGGAGATATGGAGAGACCATGTTCCTCAGTAGAGGAAGGCATTGAAGGAGGGAGATATGGAGAGACCATGTTCCTCAGTAGAGGAAGGCATTGAAGGAGGGAAATATGGAGAGACCATGTTCCTCAGTAGAGGAAGGCATTGAAGGAGGGAAATATGGAGAGACCATGTTCCTCCGTAGAGGAAGGCATTGAAGGAGGGAGATATGGAGAGACCATGTTCCTCAGTAGAGGAAGGCATTGAAGGAGGAGGGGATATTTCGCATGAGAGAAAAGGATAGATATATGGTAGGTACTAAAGAGAGTTGAATTTTTCAAAATAAAAATTTATCTTTTATGGTGTTTGAGATTTGAGGTAAGCTATAGGTAGATATATAACACGATATTAAGAATACAAGAAGATGATAGTCCAACAAGAGATAGTAGACTGAGGTAGTTACCCCGAGATAGAGGACCCAGAGGATGAGCAGCAGCACGATGAGAGTGAGGTAGTTCACCAGTAGACTAATCCCCGCCCGTTCCGCCATGTTGACAATTGTGACACCCCTCCCACCCACGGGAGCTATATATCCCCACAGGCCGACCCCAATCAGCCGCCGTCACCAACGATCCACGAATTATGACGACGTGACATTTACACCAATTTAAATAAGAAAACTCTAAAACACGAATATTTTTTCCTTTTACACATAAAACAAACTTCTACTATCCTTACTGCGATGAAAATATAAGGTTGTCCCAAAAGTTTTCCTATTACTTGACGAATAATATTATTACGGTGAATACATAATAATACATGCGATAAAACAGAATAAGAGAAGAAAAGTTTCTTTATTAGACAAATTATAACGGTGCAAGCTTTCGGGTAAAAACCCTTTCTACAGGCGTGGTAGACGTGACACTATAACATGTTATAGTGTCACGTCTACCACGCCTGTAGAAAGGGTTTTTACCCGAAAGCTCGCACCGTTATAATTTGTCTAATAAAGAAATTTTTCTTCTCTTATTCTGTTTTATCGCATAAACAATACCGAGAAGATTATCACTGTCGTTATTCACATAATAATACAATTACTTTATACTTAATACAAAGACGTTATTATACATAACGGCGAATACATAAACAATGCATAATACAAGTACTTCATACATAGTACAAAAACATTGTACATAACGGCGAATAATATTATTACGGTGAATACATAATAATACAATTACTTTATACATAATACAAAGACATTATACATAACGACGAATAATATTGGTATTTCAATTTTTTCGGAAGTGTTTACAAACTTTTGGGACAACCTTGTAATTGATATATAGCTAGCAATAAATATGTATATATATGTTTCTATGAAAATGTTAATCAGCAAGAAGCAGGTTATCATCATCCCTTTTTATTTTTATTTTTTTTTGTCATTTTGGCGGTTTGTAAATAAACAACAAAAGATGTATCAGACATTATAAAGACAATAAAGATTTTCTGATAATAAAAAGGTACAAAGATATTGCAGTAATAATACTTGTTTCAAATAAATTGTCGTACTTTTTAATCATGACTACAATTGTATTAGATGCATATATACAATTGCAATGATTTATGCAAATGTTTACGAACTTTTGGGACAACCTTGTAATTCAAAATTTAGTTAAAATTTCACACAAATAAATTTACTGGCAATGCGCTTCTTTTAAATATCATCAAATATTATCTCTACAGACCTTACTGCAATGATATGAGTTATTATATATATGTAGTCATTGCAGTAAGGTCTGTAGAGACAATATTTGATGATATTTAAAAGAAGCGCATTGCCAGTAAATTTGTATGTGTTAACACAAGGTAATAAGACCAAATCCAAATAAATAAATAAATAGTGTGTGACGTTTCGGTAACAGCGTTGTTACCATCTTCAGACAAAAGTACTGAATGAGAAATTTTACCACAGCATGTTTTTAAATAGTTCCTGTTACCAAGTGGGTAAACAAGATAACAGATAAGAAGAAGATATTTATCTGAGAAACACAGGATATTATAATTAATACAGGATATAATTAAAAGCATATCTATAAATATAATTTATATTTCCTCTTTCTTCCATTCTGTTAATTGTAGCACATTTCTTTTGAATGAAAAATGCTTCTTTAAATTTTAGTTATTTATAAAACTATATTCAATATAGAAGTGCAATATTCTTTTAAGTACTTGCTTATAAAGATCTATTCGCTATATCTATATTTTATTATTTTTATTTAACAATTGGGAGAGACACGCCATATCCACAATTAGGATAATTGCGTGTATATCTTAAATTATATACAATTAACACAATTGAACATTAGGAATCATGAAAATTAAACGTTCGATGTCAAATTTTGCCTATAGCAATTAGAAATAGTAGCTTGAAATATGTACAGTCAACACTTTCGTCTTGAAATATACATCCTGCAGAATCTATTAAACTTAATGTATTGGTCCCTATTGCAAGCAACTTGTTTTGTATTAGTCAGGTAAAGTTGGTTTTCTTCCCTTAGATCAGAAGTTAATGGACAGTTTATGCTATGAATTTTATAAAATCACCTTCTAATGAATGTTTGTCCATATCGTGTCGAAGAAACGACTGAATATTGAGGAAAGCTTCATTAATATCATCTACAATATCAACTTGGTACATATGGAGAAGCCCAATTCAGGGAATAAGATTCTGTTCCAAAATAAACTTTATTAGGTAGCTTATAATATAAAATTAAAGGATTTAAAAGCACGAATGTTTCTTTTATACATAATACAAACTTCTACTGCCCTTACTGCGATGAAAAAATATATTGGGAGGGCTTGGCTCATCAGTGGTGAATCCTCCCAGCGGTTTCGCCAATTTAATCCACCAGACCGCTTCTCAGAGCTCTAATACTGTATTGGATCATTCTGCTTTTATATGCTACACTGAAGGATGGAATCTCAGAAATGGTTTTCAAGAAAACTATGGACATAAGCTTATAGGACAGTAGAATTACATTCAAATATGAGTGGAGGGTTCACCACTGATGAACCAAGCTCTCCCAATATATTTTTTTCATCGCAGTAAGGACAGTAGAAGTTCGTTTTATGTATAAAATAAACATTCGCGCTTTTAAATCCTTTCATTTTATATGTATAGATGGCGCGTTATTGCTTTGTGTTAATTTATTCCTAACTGGCCTTGTCTTTATAGTTTGCTGAAGAGCATTGCTCGAAGCAAATATTTGAATGTAATTCTACTGTCCTATAAGCTTTTGTCCATAGTTTACTTGAAAACCTTTCTAAGATTCCATCCTTCAGTGTAGCATATAAAAGCAGAATGATCCAATACAGTATTAGAGCTCTGAGAAGCGGTCTGGTGGATTAAATTGACGAAACCGCTGGGAGGGTTCACCACTGATGAGCCAAGCCCTCCCAATATATTTTTTCATCACAGTATGGACAGTAGAAGTTCGTTTTATGTATAAAAGAAACATTCGCGCTTTTAAATCCTTTTATTTTATATGTATAGATGGCGCGTTATTGCTTTGTGTTAACAATAGAAATTGTTTAATTTTTTAAAGAATCATACGTGTCTATAATAGTTTCAAATAATTCTGTTAATTAGGTTTCCCCCATATTATATACATTTCCCTTTTTTTATATTTTCTCTATTATTGATGGGAATTTTTTTTCCGAGAGAATATTGATCTTTAAAATAAGATTTCTTGTTCGCCTCTTCCGTCAACATAAATAGCGCCTAGTGTTGGCGTCTATTTTTAAGGGACAGGCTACCTTTAATTTTATTAAATTATTATTATTTCTATTATTTTGGTATAAAATTACACACGGAATTTAATATGGAATTTTAAAAAATTGTGATATTTTAATTTTTGCCAGAGAGAGAGATATTTATAACCCAGGGAGCGCAGAACGCCAACTACCCGGGGAGTCCCGCTCACCAGTATGGACAGGTGCTAAACGCTTTTACTAGCGTCCTGTTTTGATTGCTGAGTTGAACCAGTTGACCAGGAAGTTTCATGCTAAGTCTGGCCATAGATTTAGGATTGAGATAGGTCAGTCCAAGCAGGATAGCTGTTTGTATATGTGAAAATGTGAAAAAAATGCGTAAATGTGAAAAAATAATTTTAAAAAATAAAAAAAATTGTGGTGAAGATATGCTTAATTTGTTCTCAATATCAACACCTGACATTTTTTATTTTATTTTTTTAATTATTTGTTCACATATTCACATCTTATTTACGCAAGTTTGGCCTTAAATACCCATTTCTTGATTTCTCAAGAAGCCTCTGGAACCCAAATATTTTTGGTCGTAGAGGTACAGTCTGAACCACGCTGACGAGGACCAACAGCCCGAAACGCGTACGTGGTTAGCTTTGCTGCTGTGATAGAGATGTATGGAGACATCTGAGGCTCTTCATTGGACATGACAACAACAACAGAAAATTGACATGGACCCAGGACAGCAGCTTTACACATCCAAGATAGAGGACATTACGACTGCTGTGATAGAGATGTATGGAGACATCTGAGGCTCTTCATTGGACATGACAACAACAACAGAAAATTGACATGGACCCAGGACAGCAGCTTTACACATCCAAGATAGAGGACATTACGACTGCTGTGATAGAGATGTATGGAGACATCTGAGGCTCTTCATTGGACATGACAACAACAACAGAAAATTGACATGGACCCAGGACAGCAGCTTCACACATCCAAGATAGAGGACATTACGACTGCTGTGATAGAGATGTATGGAGACATCTGAGGCTCTTCATTGGACATGACAACAACAACAGAAAATTGACATGGACCCAGGACAGCAGCTTTACACATCCAAGATAGAGGACATTACGACTGCTGTGATAGAGATGTATGGAGACATCTGAGGCTCTTCATTGGACATGACAACAACAACAGAAAATTGACATGGACCCAGGACAGCAGCTTCACACATCCAAGATAGAGGACATTACGACTGCTGTGATAGAGATGTATGGAGACATCTGAGGCTCTTCATTGGACATGACAACAACAACAGAAAATTGACATGGACCCAGGACAGCAGCTTTACACATCCAAGATAGAGGACATTACGACTGCTGTGATAGAGATGTATGGAGACATCTGAGGCTCTTCATTGGACATGACAACAACAACAGAAAATTGACATGGACCCAGGACAGCAGCTTTACACATCCAAGATAGAGGACATTACGACTGCTGTGATAGAGATGTATGGAGACATCTGAGGCTCTTCATTGGACATACAACAACAACAGAAAATTGACATGGACCCAGGACAGCAGCTTCACACATCCAAGATAGAGGACATTACGACTGCTGTGATAGAGATGTATGGAGACATCTGAGGCTCTTCATTGGACATACAACAACAACAGAAAATTGACATGGACCCAGGACAGCAGCTTCACACATCCAAGATAGAGGACATTACGACTGCTGTGATAGAGATGTATGGAGACATCTGAGGCTCTTCATTGGACATACAACAACAACAGAAAATTGACATGGACCCAGGACAGCAGCTTCACACATCCAAGATAGAGGACATTACGACTGCTGTGATAGAGATGTATGGAGACATCTGAGGCTCTTCATTGGACATACAACAACAACAGAAAATTGACATGGACCCAGGACAGCAGCTTCACACATCCAAGATAGAGGACATTACGACTGCTGTGATAGAGATGTATGGAGACATCTGAGGCTCTTCATTGGACATACAACAACAACAGAAAATTGACATGGACCCAGGACAGCAGCTTCACACATCCAAGATAGAGGACATTACGACTGCTGTGATAGAGATGTATGGAGACATCTGAGGCTCTTCATTGGACATGACAACAACAACAGAAAATTGACATGGACCCAGGACAGCAGCTTTACACATCCAAGATAGAGGACATTACGACTGCTGTGATAGAGATGTATGGAGACATCTGAGGCTCTTCATTGGACACGACAACAACAACTCTTTGTTTTAGGATAATTTTGCAAAAATATTTCCATTGAATAGATAGTTGGTCTAATTCTTAAATCTATTCGCTATTATTTTGTGTAGGGTAAACAAAAAGTGCCTTGTTTTTATGCAGTATTATTTCCAGCTCGTTTCCTTAGATTTATTGATCATTTTTTATTTTTTTTTATTTTGTCACATTGCTGGATGTTGCACGTCATACATGCAAAAATCTTGTTAGAGATTCAACCAGTTTCAGTAATCTTGTTTGAATATCCATGTATATAAATTTTGGCGATATATATTGATTATATTATGATGCATTAGCGCGCCATCTGTTATCAAAATTTAAAACTATTATAGACGCGTATGATTCTTTTTTAAAAATAAACAATTTCTACTGTTCTTACTGCAATGGAAAAATTAATGGGGGGCCTGGCTCATCATATTTTTTTCCATTGCAGTAAGGACAGTAGAAATTGTTTATTTTTAAAAAAGAATCATACGCGGCTATAATAGTTTCGAATTTTTATTATAATGTGTGTATATTTTGTATATAATTGTGTGTATTATTGTGTATATAATATGTTATATATGTTAAAATAATATCTTACCTACTTTAATGCAATGATAAAAAGTTGTCATATTTCACGGTATTGAAGATGAGAATTTGCCCCCAAGAATAATTTATTTACAAAGAGAGATTAGTTTAACAACCAAAATATCTTCCACACACACTGTAATCTATATATAGGTAAAACTCAGCAATATTTATGCAAATCCTAATAGAGAAATTTGTGTTAAAGAATAAACTGACTAAAAAACAATTATCTGATATTATGATAGGGCTTGGCTCATCAGTGATAAATCCTCTAAGCGGTTTCGGCAAAACTTGTCACCAACCTATCCTCAGTCAAGACTTTCCAGCACCGCTTTCTCTAAGTTTTAAACAACGGTCTTGTTATCAAGTTGTATCAAAGGAAATTTTTCTTAACAAGTGAGGATAAATCTTTTATTTTATATGTATAGATGGCGCGTTATTGCTTTGTGTTAAATCTTCATGGTGCTTGGCGTAAAAAGACATTGTCTTTATATGAAATACATTATTTGAAATGGGGGGGGGGGGGGGGGGGGAGAAGTCCGACCACACCAGTCTCCCCTGGACCCTTGGTATATTTGACCAAATTCTGGTCCAAGGTGACTAACGTGGCAACGGCACCCATTTTCCAAAGATAGAGGACATTGCTGCTGCTGTGATAAAGGTGCATGGAGACATCTGAGGCTCTTCATTGGACACGACAAAAACTATTTGAAAATTTTAATCTCCAGGCCGCTTCACTATTCCACTAGACTGAAATTCTTATATATACTGCATATTTGCTATTGAGTACAGTGAATTGGTGTTTTGAAGGAGCAATTAACATTTTTTTCTAAGACTGTAGAAATGTATATATCTAAATTAAAGATATAATGCATCGAGCAATGCACTTCCGCAAAATCACAAATAAGATTAGAATTAGTCTACAGCACACAGTGTTCCAAAAGAGAATGTATCGGTCGGGAATCGAACCCGTGCCGCAAAAGGGCATCATGATGTGAGTGGAAGTCAATTCACCTCCGAGATGGCTTGTTAGCAGAAATCTGATGGAGTTTTAGGACATCTCGCTCGTTTCCTGTATAGAGACAGGAGGATGCTCTTGATGATGAGATCTTCTTCAACAAGGTCAAGTTAGGTAACATTTAAAATATTGTAGCAGATAAGATTATTAAAATTGTGCCTCACATTGGCTCTCTGCAATTTTATTTGTTTTAATTTGGTAATACAATAAATTGCCGTGTCATCATTCTGAGGTTTGTCTTTCCTAAATTATACGTGACATTATCAACTTAGCGACCTCTATCGCTGAAAATTAGAACTATATTTTAAGCGCTACATTTTTATTTTTAAATATAAAGAACTAAAACCTATTTCTACAGCCCTTATACTACGATGAATAAAATTTGAGAGAGAGAGAGGGCATGATGGCTAATCAGTGGTTGAAAAACCAACAAACCAGCTTTAGAAGATGACATGCAAAAATACAGCGTGGATATTTTAAAACTGTAGTGTTGCATCAAACAGTTTTCCAACAAATTCCAGTGACCTGGAGGACAGACCACCTGGGGGCGTTTGGTATAAATATTCGAGGGAGGACATATTTGCAGACTATGCAAATTTAGCCAACTCGCTGGGTGGGCGGGGGGATTTAGGCCTAAATATTTCCGCAATGAGGGTCGATCTACTTTAAGTGGAGTTTTGGAATGGAATAATGCCAAACAGATCCCTCTTATCTGATATGTGGTACTCGAACATCTTGCAATTTACTAAATTAGAAATGTCCATGTCACGGGAAATGTTGATATCATCGATAAAGGCGCTGATTTACGGAATTAGAAACTTCATGCGAGAATTTCCTGTCCGACAATGACAAATTAAGTTATGAAATTCTTACCTTTAAGAAGAGTTCTAATCGTGAAAATTGCAATGAGTTGAAAGATGCTTATTGAAGATAACAAAAGGAAGTCCGATGGGCTGAACCGATCAAGCCAACCGGCAAAGCTCCTAAAGGCCGAGACCATATCAACAAGGTAGCTTCAACCACAAAGGATACCTATAATTTACGCTTCGACACATCTAAAGAACATCAGGTTCTGAGCTAAACAAGCTCAGCAGCAGTGCCCTTCGAACAATGCTGCCACACCAAGTACTTCACCGACTCAGTACCGTGCAATACACCATGGTACTAGAGGCGATAATGAGACAGAGCTGTCTTCAAAATGATTATAACAGACGCGCAGAGATGAGAAAGCGGAACAATTTGTTGAAGAGGATTTCATCAAGAGCATCCTTCTGTCTCCGTATAGGAAACGGGCGAGAAGTTCTAAAACTCCATCAGCTTTCTGCTAACAGCCATCTCGGGGTGAATTGACTTCCACTCACATCATGACGTCCTTTTGCGGTACGGATTCGATTCCCGACCGATGCATTGTTTTTCGGAACACTGTGTGCTATAAGCTAATTCTAGCCTCGGAAATCTTACGTGTCTTATTTGTCCTGTTTAATTTCACCTTACTGGTATGCCTTGATAGCAAGATGTCCTTGGAACATTCCACCATGCACTTGGAACTGCCTGTATTACTACAGCCATTGCGGAGGCTCAAAGATAACACTCGTGTTGGTCATAGCTTGGCCTTAGCTTAATTGTTCATGACGTCCATCTAGAGCCCGCCCTGAGGTCGGCACGACTCTCCCAGGAACACTCAGCTCTTGTGGCTTCTACTCCGAGCCCAGCTTCTCCTACCCCTTAAGACCCCTTCCTTGTCTGGAGAACTCTCTAAAGGTGGGGAAGCCTCCCTTGCTGAAGAAATGTATACATATATACAACTATATATATTTCCCTACGTTTTATTTACTCCTTTGTTATCTTTATTTGACCTTTCTTTCTGTAACAAATATTTAGAAGAATCAAAAAAATTGTCAATTGTCTGCTCCGAGTCCATCCCTATGCTATCTCCTTCAGATCCTTCTTCAACCGTACTCATAACACAACAGGCTATACATCGAAGAGATCCAGTCCAAGGCTACAGCGCTCGCACTAACCACCCCATCTCCTGCCTCCCAGAAGAAACAGCCTCTTCAGCCCATTCGGGAAGGGTAAAAAAAACCGCCAGCACTTCGATGAGATACTCGAGATGGTTTCTGTAGGCATCTTTGACATGTCGTCTGTTTCTAAATAAATACTGGTTATTGCACATGCCTTTTTACCTTTGTTATTCACTTTAATTTTTCTCTCTGTGAATGTTTGCTAGACAATTGACAATTAACATATTTTTATTGACATCTTGTCAATACATGTAAAGTGCACAGTCCGCACTAATTATGAGAAATTTATAATGAGGATGATGGTTAATGGGGGATGTTTGCTAGAGAGATGCGCCAATGAATTTATTTTAATGTCCAACTGTCACTCTATCTCTTTAGCAGTAAAAAAAATAATTAATAATATTTATTCCTAATAAATATATTTCGAAGAAATATCTTGCATATATCTTATAAAAAGTTTTAAAATTTTATATTTGATCTCTTTTTTTAATAATAATAAATATAATCGCTTATATATAAAAGTAACAAAATTTTAGAGAAAAAGTCACTCTTTTGAAAACAGTTATTTTAAAAGAATGATATTTGTTGTACATATATTAATTATTTGTTACCACAGAGTGTGTGTAAGCTCACAGGTAAATAGGTGCTAACCGAAACAGAAAAAAGTTCCTTTGTTTTCAATATTCGTTTCCCTTTTATATTTTGTTCTCTCTCTTGTAAATCAATAAATATAATGTTTAATTAATAATTCTTGGAATCAGTTTCATTAATAATTCTAAGCAAAGTCAACAATATTTTTTGGCTTAAAATATTTACAAGATTGTCCCAAAAGTTCGTAAACCCTTGTACAAAAAATTAAATACCAATATTATTCCCCATAATTATATTCGCCGTTATGTATAATGTCTTTATATTATGTATAAAGTAATTGTATTATGTATTATATTATTATGTATTCGCCGTAATAATATTATTCGCAAAGTAATAATAAAAAACAACGTTTTAAGAAAAACACTATATTTTGGGACAACCTTATGCTTCTACGATAAAAATAAAATAAACAAAAGTTCGTCTGTTTCCGTTAGATTTTGGCGGGAATTTCCAAACACCCCTTCTATTTTCTGCCACCATAAACTACGGCCGCCCAACGTAAATAAACTGCCCCAATTTATGGAAAGTAGATTTTAAAATAACCCAGACGATGTTGCAGGTCTTGCAGCAAATTCCACTGCTGTTTAGATCCTTCCTACCTTTGACATCGAGAATTTGAAATCCATTTATTTAAACAATACAAATTTTGATTGTTGAAAGAACATAATATATTGAATTTATTTAAAAAAAAAAAACTATTTAACTTTTTTTAGAAAATACTTTTCTCAAAATAGACTTTAGAGATATAAGTTATTTTCTTAAAAAAAAAAAACATTTTTAGTTATATGTTAAGAAATTGATCCACTGGTTGTAAATAAAACCAAAAAGACTTAGGTGTCAGAAGGACAGCCCGGGTAGTTGGTGACTTCTGTATGTGGCTCCAGGAATCTGGGTTAACTATAACTAATTAAATAATAATTATTATAATGATATATTAGGAATTGTTTTGATCAAAATAAATGGTATTGTTATCCTCATGTATGTCTTCACTTATTCTTTCTACGTGACATTTTGGTGGAGATGCTGGGGTAGATCAGGGAAGACAAACTGAAGATCACCGAGAAGACCTTGAGGCCATAGGTACTATGTTCTGCATTTTCCTTGAGTTACTCCAGGATTCCATCGCCCTGTAAAACCTCCAAGAAGGCAATGTCTCTACAGATGCTATGCCTACAAAGATTCTCTTCACGACTCGAGAAAAAAGACGTAAAGCTATTGGGGACCACTTTCAAGACGCTGAGGGAAACCTCAAGTATGAAAACTAAAACCTTACAATAAAGACTCTTAAAGAAAAACAAATTGAGAATATTAGAGTAATCATTAGCCAGAAAAAGATACGCAGATCATTCTTCAAAAATGCAAATCAACCGCTAGTGGACATGGCAGAATCCTCGCAATGGCTCAAAACAGGAAATAACACACCACAAAATGAAGGTTTCTATATGTTCACACAGGATAGAAATGCGTTCCCCAAAGACAAAAGCCTGAAATGTCCTCACTGTGAAACGGCGCAGAGGACGGTGGACCACCTTGCTACAAACTGTGGAAGATTGCTTCCTTACGACTACACTGAGAGGCATAATGAGTGGTGAGATGCGTCCATTTATCTTGTGTTTTCTGAATTTATATTTTCTTTATATATATAAAGAAAATATAAATTCAGAAAACACACAAGATAAATATCCACAAAATCCCAACTAAAATAGAAAACGTATACGGTAAGATAATAACGGACCTATCTATGATAAGCGATATCAATATCAGAGCTAACAAACCTGATATAATAGTATACGACAAAATCAAAAAAGACATAACAATCATAAAGATAGGCGTCCCCTCCCAAGACAATATCCAAAATACGGAGCTGACAAAGAAAAGAAAATACCAGCTACTGGCGAGGGAAATGCCTCAAATAGAAAAAAAAATCCTGTAAAAGTAGTGCCGATAGTGTTAACATGGGGTGGAATAGTAACAAGATATAATATACAATATTGGAAGAAATATACATAAGAAAAAAATATTTCTTATTATATTCTACATTCAATCCTTGGTTCTAAAAAACCATGGAAGCCATGGATCGATTGTTGGAACGATGTAGGCCGCTGGCGTGAAGACGAGGAACACCGGACATGGACCACAGGGATACGACGACCATAGAAGAGATCCAGGAGAACGACCTAGAGCAGATGACAAGAGACAGACAAGAATAGATCAAGGCCAGGGGAACATTTTATCGAGGAGCCACCAGCCATAGAAAGACTGCTGCAGGACACCAGGGGACCATATCTGCGAGGACCACAGCACTGACCAGGAGTCTAGATTGCAAATGTAAATTTCTATGTTTTTTCTAAATGTTATATATTATTTTAATTTTAAAATTAATAATATGTAAAAATTGACCATTCATTATATACACTTTATAGGTAAAAACTTATAACCTTTAGTGAAAAATAAATTATTATTATTATTCAGTTATTATGTATGGTGGATTAAATTGGCGAAACCACTAGGAGGGTTCACCACTGATGAGCCAAGAACTCCCAATATTTCCCCCCATCGCAGTAAGGACAGTAGAAGTTCGATTTATTTGTGAAAAGAAAAATTCGTCTCTTAATGTCTTCATTATTTATATATAGATGGCACGTTATTGCTTTGTATTAATATGTGTATATGGTAATTTAAACCAACAACCCTATATTGTATAACTACTTATAACAAGATTGTCATGTTGTATATAGAAACACATCTATAAATAATTATATGCATGATTAATCTGTGTCATTGCATCACCATATGTAATGTACTTTGTACAAACTAAAGACAAATAAATAAAACTATGTAATAGATTAAGAGCTGAGTTAAAGCAAGATTGAAAAGTTCAAAAACGTCTACAATCGAGACAACTCTAAAGGAATTCGGCAGTCGTTGCCATCAAGGTCAAAGGGTGCAGACGTCCAAAGTTCACATTCTCAGACATCTCCAACCCCCCTCCTCGGGAATGGTATATAAACACCTCGGTTTTAGCCGACCATAGTTAGTCAGCAGTCACCCCTTTCACCGTCGGCGCGAGCCCTTGTCGGTTATAGCCAGGACCACCTGATCGCCATGTAAAACAGTAAGATCTCTTCTAACTCCATCTTGCTTAGCTCAACTCCTATCTGTTCATGGAACTTTCCTACTACAGCTGTGTCTCTTCGTTTTGTGTGTGTGGACATTCCCAAGCTTTCCACTCTGCCTCGACCACGACTGCCTGTACTCTGTGAAAACTGTTAAAGGTCTTCCAAAGTGCAGAGAGGTACTGGAAAACTCTCCACGCCCTGACTGTCCCTCTCGGTTACTACAGGTTTGACCCTCGGTTACCACAGCTTATAGCGAGAGTCGACAGGATCTCATCACAGATAAGTCGACAGCAACTCTTTATCACATCTAAGTCGACAGGATCTCATCACGGATAAGTCGACAGCAACTCATTATCACATGTATATATGGTAATTCATGCTGGGGGATTGCTATATGTCTATTGATTGATGAGGGATTCTTGATGGCTTCTAAATCATCTATCTAAAGTAAGTCTTTGTTGGTGTGTGTGATATCTGAATGGAATATTTCTGTAGATTCAACATTTTCAGACTTTACCGCAGTTCAACAGACTGCAGTTGTACCAACATCATGAATTCACAGGCTGGATTTTGAACCACCAGAAATATTACATTCACACCAACAAAGACTTACTTTAGAGAGAGGTCTATAGAAGCCATTAAAAATGAACCATAAATCCAGTTGTATCAACATCATGAATCCAAAGGTCGAGCTTTGAACCAGCAGAAATATTATATGGACACCACATACCAACAAAGACTTACTTTAGAGAGAGGCCTAACACAATAGCATGTCAAAAATATCATAAAGAAAGCAAAAATAACATTATCAAGCCTGTTCAACTATAGAAGCAAATTGTCTACAAAACAAAACTTTACTCTATACAGAAGTTGTATCCTCCCGATAGTAACATACGCACTCCCAGTTTGGTGCAAATATATTACAACCACAGACAAAAATAGGATGAACGCATTCATGAGAATCTGCCTTCGGACAAGTATAGGAGCTCCATTCAACCTATCAAACAAGATACTGAAGAAGGACTTGAACCAACCCGATCTAGAAGATATGTACCAAACTTCCGTTGATAAATTATACCTCCAAATGCAAAATTCAAATAAATCAACAATACAAGATATTCTACAAAATAAAGGAGATATCAATCACCGATTCCGACGACCCGGCCCTGACGCTTAAGAGCTCATCGCCCAACAGCTGCCCTCCTGCAAGGTCCGGGGGTACCACCTCTACTCCACCAACTCGCCATGTGTAAATAGCCAGGACAAGGTGAGCTGTGCTCGAATGTAACACCTGTAAATTGAGACGAAATAAATAAATAAAATATTATTTTATTTGGAATTATATTGTTCTAGAAAAACTCTATGAAGTAGACCCCCAGATAACGCGACTTTGTATTATATAAATTCATTGTTGTTGTTTCCTATGGCCGCCGGCATAACTCTTTATGTAGATATGTAAATATGTAATCTTTTCTTTATTCTTCACGCCTTATAAGTCAGTTAGTACTTTCTCTATTTATGTTTTATATATTTTATCAGCACAATTAAAGCAAATTGTGATTAAAACTGTTTTTTTTTTTTTCATGACTGAAATACCTTAAAACTCATGTATTCCGAAATCAGCTAATAAATATATTTCTTAGCAAAAATGTCACTCGTCTCAAAATGTATAACATATATATCCTATATTTATAGAGAGGAAAAATTCATATTTAAAACTATATAAATTACTCTTATATTATGATACATTAGCGCGCCATCTGTTATGGAAATTCGAAACTATTATAGACGAGTATGATTCTTTCTAAAATTAAACAATTTCTTAAACTGGCGAAACCGCTGGGAGGGTTCACCACTGATGAGCCAGGCCCTCCCATTAATTTTTCCATTACAGTAAGGACAGTAGAAATTGTTCAATTATCAAAAGAATCATCATTCATGTTAAAATTGTGAAAAACGTTTTAAAATTACAAAATATTTTCTCACAATGAGTTTTTTTTATTACAAAACGCTAGCTTTCAAGCGATAATCGCTCTTCAACGGGCTCAATAAAACATCGACGATACCTTACAAGAAATATCCACGCTGTATGTTTTGTAAATATTTCTTTTAAGATATAGTCAATGTTTTATTAAGCCCGTTGAAGAGCGATTATATATATCACTTGAAAGGTAGTGTTTTGTAATAAACTCATTGTAAGAAAATATTTTGTAATTTTATACACGTCTATAATAATAGTTTCGAATTTTCATAAATTACTCTCATTAAATCACTAAAGACTTTATTTATGTTTAAATTCGGTGGAAATATAAATAACAAGTGTACGCGGCATATAATCAGATAGGTGCCCACAATGGTGACAGACAGATCTATATCGAGCGTGACAGAGAGTGGAGTGACATTATCTTGGCAGGTGACACTTGACAATCTCCGTCTGCTTTTGTTTCCGCCTTACTGTCTTGTTTGTTTACAGAAATGCCTTCTCAGAATACTTAATGAATAAATGTAAAACTATCGTATGTGGTGAAAATATAGTACAAATGTGATATTGTACTGGGATAAGGTGCATAAATTATGAAAAAAAAAGGCATCTACTTATCGTGAAACTGAAATTTGCTGATGGCTTGCGCCATCTATCGGAATAAATATCAACTATTCTCGTTGATTTTTAATTATTCCAGAATTGGCCAAATACCCATTCTTGATTAATCAAGAAAAGCTAACCACGGACACGTTTCAGGCTGTTGGCCCTCATCAGCATTGATTAATCAAGAATGGGTATTTGGCAAATTCTGGAATAATTAAAAATCAACGATTAGTTGATATTTATTCCGATAGATGGCGCAAGTCATCAGCAACGTTTAGTTGCACGATCAGGGAATTTCCCCGTTTTCCCTTAACTTATCTATGGTGTTGTTTCTCTGTGGTGTTCTCTCCTATGGACAAAGACGAAATTCTCCGTTCGTCCAGGTGTTTTATTTGACAATATGGAGGTCAATCAGTTATGGTTTATAAATTTATTGCCAGCTATCGTTACAATGTCGCCTCGATGGAAATTTTACCTTTTTCCATTTACCGCACTTTTATAGCCCTCATTATTTGGCTTCCCTATAATCCCTTACCTCTCTGATAACTTCAAACATTTTATTTAGACATATACACTCATGGACAAAACTTAAGGAAGTTGTACTTTTTAGCATGTATATAAGGATTCAGACAATAACTCTGAAAGATATTACAGTGACCTTTTTTATTGAAGACACACGAGATAACCAATATACATTCATGGACATAACTTAAGGAAGTTGTACATTTTAGCATGTATATCGGGATTTAGACAATAACTCTGAAAGATACACTCATGGACAAAACTTAAGGAAGTTGTACCTTTTAGCATGTATATCGGGATTCAGACAATAACTCTGAAATATACACTCATGGACAAAACTCAAGGAAGTTGTACCTTTTAGCATGTATATCGGGATACAGACAATAACTCTGAAATATACACTCATGGACAAAACTTAAGGAAGTTGTACCTTTTAGCATGTATATCGGGATTCAGACAATACACTAATAGACAAAACTTAAGGAAGTTGTACCTTTCAGCATGTATATCGGGATTCAGACAATACACTCATGGACAAAACTTTAAGAAGTTGTACCTTTCAGCATGTATATCGGGATTCAAACAATACACTCATGGACAAAACTTAAGGAAGTTGTACCTTTTAGCATGTATATCGGGATTCAGACAATACACTAATGGACAAAACTTAAGGAAGTAGTACCTTTTAGCTTGTATATCGGGATTCAGACAAAAACTCTGAAAGATACACTCATGGACAAAACTTAGGGAAGTTGTACCTTTTACCATGTATATCGGGATTCAGACAATACACTCATGGACAAAACTTAAGTAAGTTGTACCTTTTAGCTTGTATATCGGGATTCAGAAAATAACTCTGAAAGATACATTCATGGACAAAACTTAAGGAAGTTGTACCTTTTAGCATGTCTATCGGGATTCAGACAATAATTCTGAAAGATACACTCATGGACAAAACTTAAGGAAGTTGTACCTTTTAGCTTGTATATCGGGATTCAGACAATAACTCTGAAAGATACACTCATGGACAAAACTTAAGGAAGTTGTACCTTTTAGCATGTATATCGGGATTCAGACAATAACTCTGAAAGATACACTCATGGACAAAACTTAAGGAAGTTGTACGTTTTAGCATGTATATCGGGATATAGACAATAACTCTGAAATATACACTCATGGACAAAACTTAAGGAAGTTGTACCTTTTAGCATGTATATTGGTATTCAGACAATTCTGAAAGATACACTCACGGACAAAACTTAGGTAACTTGTACCTTTTAGCATATATATCGGGATTGAGACAATAACTCTGAAAAATACACTCATGGACAAAACTTAAATAAGTTGTACCTTTTAGCATGTATTGATTTCGACAAATTACAAAAAATATATATATATAATAATAATCCTCACATCATAATACACGGCAACTATTTTTATTAACGTGATTATAGGAATCTTTCGGTCAAGCCCTTCTTCAACTAACTAAACCGTGATGTGAGTGCCGACAGATAGGAGAACAGAAGGAATGACAGTAGTGTATTTCGAGATACTGTCGGGATTTTGACCGGGATGGTGTGAGTTATATCTGATGCTACACTCATTAACTAATTTATATGACATTGAAGTTATATCAATAATTTATAATACAATATAATGCTGCTTATGATTATAGAACGACATTTATCCCGCATGTGTTTCTCTTGAACGAAAAATCTAAATTTATTTTAAGGATAAATAACGATTATTTCTAACCTTAGGGATGAAGAATGAATTGTGAAGAGTAATAATAAACGTAAAAATAAATTCCTAGACACTTTATTTTTACGTTTATCATTATTCTTCACAATTCATACTTTATCCCTAAGGTTAGAAATAATCGTTATTTTTCCTTAAAATACATTTCGATTTTTCGTTCAAAAGAAACACATGCGGGATAAATGTCAAATGTCGTTCTACAATAATTTTTGTAGAATTAAGGTGTAGCTACTAAGGTGTAGCTACTAAAGTGTAGAAAAAAAGTGTAGCTAGAATTAAGGTACTCACCCCGAAGTAGAGCACCCAGAGGATTGCCAGCAGGATGATGAGAATGAAGTAGTTGACCAGTAGACTCTGGAACTCGCGCTCGATCATGGCGGCCGCAGTGTAGAGCTGTAGATGGCGGCGTATATATAGCTGGCGGTGTGGTCCCTGGTTGATGACATAACCTGGATGACCACTTTGTACTCACCGACACCGGAGTTGCTGCCCTCAGTGGAGCTATACTTAGCCGAACCTCAAGGGTGTTTACCTATCTTAATTGGAGCTCTTTAAAAATGAGGAGGCAGCGTCAAGTTTATATTTCTAATGGTTAAAATACCATCTAAAATGATCATGTAAGCGGTCGGGATATGCCATACACACTGTTTTATGTTTTTATTACCAAAATCTGACCTTTTTTTTTTTGGACTTTGGTGGAGTTTTTGCACTCTATGGTTGTTTGTCAAGATCGAGGTTTTTAGACGTTTAGAAAGATAATGGATAGATCAGCGAGTTGGTATAGGTGATAATTAGCCGAAAAGGAATATCTGTTTTGTAGGTTTCCAAAAAACCAACTTCCAAAAGTTTGTAAATACTGACTATTTTTTTACCTTTAATATAAATTGTTTGTATACTTCTTCGTTAATGTAGTGTATTAGCATGTTTTGAATATTTGTAAAAATGCAAATATCCTCTTTGCAAACTAAATTGTTGGCTGTAGAAATTGTATATAAATAATGGCACCATTTGTGGTAGTCAGTCAGTAGGATGTATAAATTGTGATATTTAAATAAACTGTATTCTCTTAAGTCTGTGGCCTAATCTAAGCAACACCTCTTTTAAATAATAAACATTATTTATTAAAATAACAAGACTTAGAACAAAACACTATAAAGGAATGACAATACATCCAGATGGCACAAGAAACTATAGGACATGCAACAACTGTCCTGGTGTGGAACTAACACCTACTCACATATTCTCATGTCCAGCAATGGCCGCAGCCTTGCAGAAAATTGACATAGAACCAGAGCAGCAGCTTTACACACTCAAGATAGAGGACATTGCTGCTGCTGTGATGGATATGCATGGAGACATCTGAGGCTCTTCATTGGACACGACAACAACAACAGAAAATTGACATGGACCCAGAGCAGCAGCTTTACACACCCAAGATAGTGGACATTGCTGCTGCTGTGATGGAGATGCATGGAGACATCTGTGGCTCTTCATTGGACACGACAACAACAACAACCTCGTTTAAAAGAACAAAAGATGATCGAATTAATGAACAAGTTAATTTCAAACGACAATAAAAATTTTGACGACTTCAGTCAATAATAAACAAGAAGACCACAAATGGATAATAAAAGCAGAGTACATATCGAAGTAGAAGAAATAAAGAATTCAATCTCCAATATTGATGTTGGCGCCTGGAATAGATAACATAAGCAATAATATGATCAAATATGCTTCCCCAAAATTGTATCGTTGCTTAATGAATTATTTAATAATGTATTCAAAAAGGATATTATCCTGATGAATTCTTCTTCTTCTTTCTTATCTCCACGCTGTTATTCTAGTAGAAGTGTCCTTTTATCGAAGTTCTACTGTGTGTGAATTTGGTCTTGCTATCCACAAGGTATTAATACCTACTTCTTCTTCTTTCTTATCTCCACTCAATCACACTAAGGTATCAAGCTTGTAAAGCTTAAGCTTTGATGGTGTCTGCCGGGGAAGAGTAGAGCTCATCAATGGATCAGTCAATACAGTCAATAATGTGTTTTGGGGTTGTAGGTTGACACTTAGTACATAGTGGGAAAACCTTCTAACCATTCTGGAAAGTCATTGTCCGTAGATGACCAGACTTAAGTCTGGAAATCAAAGACTGTTGTTCCTGATGAATGGAAAAGAGCAGCTCTTAATTCCTAAACCAAACAAAACGAATTTAGAAATTGCTAAAAGCTACCGAGAGCTATATCTCTAATATAAAATCTCTCCAAGATTTTTGAAAAAATACTAAAAAATAAAATTTATAAATTACTAGCGGACGTACCCGGCTTCGCCCGGGTTTTACCCGAGTAAAGGTTTGTCTAACGAATCTCTCGATAAAGTGAACATTTTTTCCCGGTCCCTTGAAAAGTACTCGATAAGTTGAATAAAATCAATATTAATTGGTTCCCTCGGTAATTGGAAGTTAAAGGAATATAATCTTGCCTTGGAATTGTATCATTATTCTTGTCTCAAATAAATTGCCGTGTCATCCTGAATTTTGTCTTTCCTAATTTTCTACATTACAAAATCATCGTATCATCATGATAATATTTAGAGCAGATTGTTGAATTATAACAGATAAATTAGAATATTTATCTTGATTATTTTAAAGCGAAAAGTTATTTCAAAAATTTTATTTGCTAGAAACCTCCCCAGTACTATACTGAATAACTTCCCAAAGTTTCATGGCGTTCCAATGAGTGGTTTGGTCAGGCATAAAGGACACACACACACACACATACATTCATTTTTATATATATAGATAAAAAAAACACTTCATCCTGGCTACTCTCTACCTAGCAACACAAATGTTAAAAGTCATGACATATAGTATGTAAATATCTTTTTGAATGTATGACTAGGAATGTAGATTTCTATTGAATGTATAAATTATTATGTAAATTTCCTTTTGAATGTATATAACTTAGCCGTGTTGTTTAAATAAAGAGTTTTTTAGTAGAGCAGAAGAGCTTTACAGGTGTAGCCGCTGGTTTTGTCTTCCTTATTTTCTTTCTTGCTTGATCACCCGAGGCAGCCCAAACAATATCAAGACTTTGGGTAAAAGTTTTTATATGTTAAAGGAGGTTTCTTTAATTTGACCTCTTATACCTTAACATTTGTGGCGTCCCCGGGTGGGCTGCATGGGCTGGTCAAGTTGAGGAGAAAAGAAAAAAAGCCCTTTGTTAAAGGTTTAAAGGAGCTCAAAAAGCCCTTTGTTAAAGGTTAAAAGGAGCTCAAGGGAAAAGTGAAGCTCAAGGTTTAAAGGAGCTCAAAAAGCCCTTTGTTAAAGGTTAAAAGGAGCTCAAGGGAAAAGTGAAGCTCAAGGTTTAAAGGAGCTCAAAAAGCCCTTTGTTAAAGGTTAAAAGGAGCTCAAGGGAAAAGTGAAGCTCAAGGTTTAAAGGAGCTCAAAAAGCCCTTTGTTAAAGGTTTAGGGGAGCTCAAGGGAAAAGTGAAGCTCAAGGTTTAAAGGAGCTCAAAAAGCCCTTTGTTAAAGGTTTAAGGGAGCTCAAGGGAAAAGTGAAGCTCAAGTAAGGATAAAGAAGTTGAGGAAGCTCAAGTAAGGATAAAGAAGTTGAAGAAGCTCAAGATAAGGTTAAAGAATTCTAAGAGGTTAAAGGAAAATCTAAAGAACTCAAGGAAGCTAAGATAAATCTAGGGGGACAAGGCTAAAGGCTACCTACAAGGTGAAAGGATATCTACAAGGTGAAAGGATACCTACAAGGTGAAAGGCTACCTACAAGGTGAAAGGCTACCTACAAGGTGAAAGGATAACTACAAGGTGAAAGGATACCTACAAGGTGAAAGGATAACTACAAGGTGAAAGGATACCTACAAGGTGAAAGGATAACTACAAGGTGAAAGGATACTTACAAGGTGAAAGGATACCTACAAGGTGAAAGGATAACTACAAGGTGAAAGGATACCTACAAGGTGAAAGGATAACTACAAGGTGAAAGGATACTTACAAGGTGAAAGGATACCTACAAGGTGAAAGGATAACTACAAGGTGAAAGGATACCTACAAGGTGAAAGGATACCTACAAGGTGAAAGGATACCTACAAGGTGAAAGGATACCTACAAGGTGAAAGGATAACTACAAGGTGAAAGGATACTTACAAGGTGAAAGGATACCTACAAGGTGAAAGGATACCTACAAGGTGAAAGGATAACTACAAGGTGAAATGGAGGAATTGAGCAAAATAAGAAAGGCTGCCAGAAGTAGATTTGCTGAGCAGGTCAATAGTTTAAATGCAGAATTAAAGGATTCTTCCATTGATAGAAATGGGATATATGCAAAATTTGATAGATTGGAATCTCTCCATTTGGAGCTGGTGGCATTGAATGAACAGTGCCAGGGAATTTATTGGCCCAAGAGGCTATTAGTGATGATGAGATAGATGGGGAATTTGAGGAGTGTGAAACCTATATAATGGAAAGATTTATTTAGAGGCTAGAATTCGCGTAATGCGTGAGCAGGATAGGGATGCTCTTTCTACTGATGGTAAGAATGGAGATGAATTTAAAGAAGCAAATATAAAGGGAGACAAAGTCTCAAGTGATGAATATATATTAGAAATGGACTTTAATAAGGGAGAGTTGGAGCAAGAAGAAACTGCTAGTGAAAAATGTGAAGATGCAAATTTAAAGAATAAGGAAGATTCTGAGGCTGAGTCCAAGGGCGATAGAATAGGGGATTCGGAAGCTGAAACCAAGGGTAATGGAGTAAAGGATTCTGGAACGGCAATTAAAGGTTATGAACCGGTGAACAATTCTAGAGCAGCAGCTGAAGGCGCTGATCAAGTGAAGATTTCAGATGATGAAACTGAATTGATTGATGATAATGAGGAAAAGGAGGAAAGAGTTGTTAAAGTTCCAACATCGAGGAAATTGGTGGAAGCAAGACCAACTGGAGATACGGAATTTAAAATAAAGGATAATTATAAAGAAACAGAATCCCAAGATTTGAAAACCCTAAATAAATCTGATTATGCAGAGAATAAGGACGATAAATACAACGAGGGAAAAGATTATGATGGAAATGAAGCGAAAAATATAGACGCAGAACAAGGTACTGATTCAACGGTGGGAGAAAAGCTAGATGCAGAACAGGGTACTGATTCAAAGGTGGAAGAAAAGCTAGATGCAGAACAGGGTACTGATTCAAAGGTGGAAGAAAAGCTAGATGTAGAACAGGGTACTGATTCAAAGGTGGAAGAAAAGCTAGATGCAGAACAGGGTACTGATTCAAAGGTGGAAGAAGAAAAGCTAGATGTAGAACAGGGTACTGATTCAAAGGTGGAAGAAAAGCTAGATGTAGAACAGGGTACTGATTCAAAGGTGGAAGAAAAGCTAGATGCAGAACAGGGTACTGATTCAAAGGTGGAAGAAGAAAAGCTAGATGCAGAACAGGGTACTGATTCAAAGGTGGAAGAATAAAAGCTAGATGCAGAACAGGGTACTGATTCAAAGGTGGAAGAAAAGCTAGATGTAGAACAGGGTACTGATTCAAAGGTGGAAGAAGAAAAGCTAGATGCAGAACAGGGTACTGATTCAAAGGTGGAAGAAAAGCTAGATGTAGAACAGGGTACTGATTCAAAGGTGGAAGAAAGGCTAGATGTAGAACAGGGTACTGATTCAAAGGTGGAAGAAAAGCTAGATGCAGAACAGGGTACTGATTCAAAGGTGGGAGAAAAATTATTGATCCAAAGGATTGGTTGAATGAAGGGTTCATCGAAGGAGTTAATGAAGATCCACCTGAGGTAAAAGGACACTATTTGCCCCGTCACTTTTTGTTTAAGAGTGGGTCCAAAACGACGCCTATACGGCCAGTATTTGACGACGCTTCCTGTCGGGGATATAACGGACTTTCCTTGAAACGATATTTAAGGAGGGGACCCATTCTGCTGAGAAGAATCCCGGAAATAGGGATAAAACTTCGGGAAAATAAGTTCGGAGTTTTGGCCGACATGAGGAGATATTTCCAGGTGATGGCCATCAAGGAAAATGATTGGGACTACCTCCGATTTCTTTGGAAGAAGAAGATGGACGCTTATGGGGCAATCTCCGGTGGTGTGTATGGAGAGGGTGCCGCAGTGTGCCGAGGAGAAGATGGTTTTCCTGGATAAGAGCCTGGGCTCCCTGCAACGGTGTCCCACCTTCCAGGATCCCCCCATCACGGTGGAACGGATTTTTTCTTTCTTGTTTTACAAAAAAGAAAGGTGGGGGTATGTTAAAAGTCATGACATAGTATGTAAATATCTTTTTGAATGTATGACTAGGAATGTAGATTTCTATTGAATGTATAAATTATTATGTAAATTTCCTTTTGAATGTATATAACTTAGCCGTGTTGTTTAAATAAAGAGTTTTTTAGTAGAGCAGAAGAGCTTTACAGGTGTAGCCGCTGGTTTTATCTTCCTTATTTTCTTTCTTGCTTGATCACCCGAGGCAGCCCAAACAATATCAAGACTTTGGGTAAAAGTTTTTATATTTTAAAGGAGGTTTCTTTAATTTGACCTCTTATACCTTAACAACAAAAGTTAATTATTATTTTTTAGTTGTGCTAGGTTTCTTTTGATGTCTGTATTTTAAAAATTATTTTCTGTATTATAGTTTTATATTTCCTAGTATTTTGAAAATAGAGCAATTCATAAATAAATATTTAATTAAAAAGGCATATATTGGATCTAAATATCATTTATTTTACCAATATTTCAGTTGGCTGAACGTCAACCTTTATCACAAAGTGTTATAACATATTTAATCTTGATAAAGGTTGGCGTTCAGCCAACTAAAATATTGGTAAAATAAATTATATTTTGATCCAATATATGCCTTTTTAATTAAATATTTTGTAGTATATTTTTAGAAATTTTTTGATGTAACTTGTTTTGTAATACTATCTGATTTCTTTTATCCGTGCATGTGATGACTATTGGTCTCTGATGACTATATACAAATACAAAAAGCTTTATTAAGACCTTTTGGTCTTATACAGATTCTCTGAGTAGAAGAAGGTACATACAGTAATAAGAGTAATAGTAAGAATAATCAGAAATGTTATTTACAGTGTATCAAATAGAGGGAAAGAAAGAGCTTGGCATAAAATTATATCAAAATTCGAAACTATTATAGACGCGTAAGATTCTTTTTAAAAATTAAACAATTTCTACTGTCCTTACTGTAATGGAAAAATTAATGGGAGGGCCCCTAACTGTGGTGAACCCTCCCAGCGGTTTCTCAAGTTTAATCTACCATTGCTAATTTTTCCATTGCAGTAGAAATTATTTATTTTTAAAAAGAATCATACGCGTCTATAATAGTTTCGAATTTTGATAACGGCGCGCTAATGCATCATAAAATTATATACAAGCAATTGAGAACAAGCAGTTCCTTTTCTTATAAAACAATAATTAGTAGTGTTGACATAAATTGAGATTAGTACAAGTGGAATATACAACAATGTCATAATTATCAGACATCTATACAGCAGTTTTATACACAGATGGAAGAGTCGGTGGACAAGTAGGTAACACCCTCGATTCCCGACAGCCATGAACCGGGTTTAAATCCCGCGTTAACATTCTGTTTAATATGTGAATAACCTTCACATATTATTCATTTTGAAGGCGTAGGATTCTTTTTGGTATTAAACAATTTTACTGCCTTTACTGCAATGTAAAAATTAATAGGAGGGCCTGGCTCATCAGTGGTGAACCATCCCAGCGGTTTCGCCAGTTTAATCTATCATACCGCTGTTATATTGTATTTTTGAAACTTCCTTTTAAGGTTCACCACTGATGAGCCAGGCCCTCCTATTAATTTTTCCATTGCAGTAAGGGCAGTAGAAATTGTTTAATTTCAAAAAGAATCTTACGCCATTAAAATAGTTTCGAATTTTGATAACAGATGGCGCGCTAGTGCATCATATTATTCATTGTTGTAAATATCATAAACTAGGTTGCTCTTTTTGAGCTCTACCTAATAAAGTGATATTGGAACCGAACATGGATGGATCAAGGGTAGAGGATTATCTATAGCCGGGATATAAAACTGATTACTATATATTCTTTACGGTTTTTTTTTGCTTGAATTTCTCTGAAGGATTTTAAATGATTTATTCTTCTAGAAAGATGGTTTTCTTAATTGGTCCTGATGACTATTTGTTAGTTTTGAGGTAAACTGTAAATTGCTGATTCGATACTTGCTACAAAATTGGTGTGGTTTATTTGGGAGTTCAAGCCTTTTTCTAATAAATTGTTTCTTCCAGAGTGAAATTTTTATTGGTCAAGTTTAAGATGTGAGTTTTGTTATTTAATTTGTGTCCGGAACTCCCTCTTTGCTGGTTTCAAAAATGAAAAAGAAAGAGAGGGAGCAGTAACAAGCTCATTAAAAAACCTGGGCTCAGCTGGCCCGGCTGATAGTACCCTGTAAGGACTCCAGGGATACAGGATGTACTCCATGTTAGGAGCGGCTGCACATGGCGTCTGTTCCTCATGTCAGAGGCGGCCATTTCATATTAAAGCTAAGTCAGTGGCCTGCTACTGAGTAGTGCTCCCAGTTGTAATGACAAAATTAGATGTATTCTACTTTACCCAGTGAGATAAGAAAAGAAGATTTGTGTCTGGAAAGTTATGTTTATTTTCCAATGCAGTATTTTATTTTTATCAACCCGGTAAAAACCATTACTAGTAATAGTAAATGAGTCGCAACACCAGTTTTGGCAAATACAGACAACCTGGATACTATGGTTTCTGGCTATGTCCCTCATCAGTACAGGATTTCATAACATCCTACGAGATGGGAGTTAGGAAATCGGCCGAATTTACCAAACAGATGGTTAATCTAGTGAAGTGGCGGAGGCCAATTTTCAGGCTAGAATAAAACATAAATATATATGTACACTCATGGACAAAACTTGAGGAAGTGGAAGGTCTTTGATGTCGCCGGTCGTCTATATATATACACTAGCCGAATGACCCGGGCAAGGCCCGTGTTTTACCCGATTGAATGTTTTTATTCAAATACTATTTGTTACAATTATAAATTGGCGCCTTATATAAATGCATATATTAGTAGAGTATATAGTATTATATCTACATTTATGTAGATGTGACATATATATCCCTAATGATAATAGTACTTACATATGTACATAAGTATGTGTATATATATACACCTTAAAAGTACAAAAGCTACATACCTATACTTTCGATATTTGCGGACCTATAATGAGGTATTGTTAACAATAGATTATTTAAGGAGCGACCCGCTCCAACACAATAGTTACAAAAACCAAAAAGCGAGTGGGGGGGAGCATGATGGGGGGGGGCAAAGGTGGCGTGATCGTAGCCAACCAATAGGAGAGCGCCATTCCAAAAAAAAAAAAAGCAAACGGTGACAGAGATGAAGAATTATTAAGAACGCATGGTGCTCGTAACTGTATATAGAATTTTTTTTTTTTTTTTTTTTTGAAGGAGACGGAGACAATTTTGTTCACACTTGGTTATCTCGTGTGTCTTCAATAAAGGTCACTGTAATATCTTTCAGAGTTATTGTCTGAATCCCGATATATATGCTAAAATGTACAACCTCCTTTCGTTATGTCCATGAGTGTATCTTTCAGAGTTATTGTCTGAATCCCGAAATACATGCTAAAGGGTATAACTTCTTTAAGTGTTTTTTTTTTTTTTTGTCCATGATTGTATTTTCTCACTTTCTGTCTCAAAAGGAATTTAAAATAAACATAAAATATACATTCTAAACTATAATGCAATGCCTAGTGGACATGGCATTTGCCCGGTAAGCGGAACACTGTGGGTTCGATTCCGATTCCTGGACACTTTTATTTTCCGTTTATCATTACTCTTCACAATTCATCCTTTCATACTTCATCCCTAAGGATAGGAATAGTCGTTATTTCTCCTTAAATAATTAAAATTACGATTTTTCCTTCTGAAAAAAAGAAATATTTGCGGTAAAACTTGTTAATTCTAAACTATGAAAATAGGAAAATTAAGTTCAGAATTTAATATTAGATTTTTATGTCCTATATATGGTTGAGATATGTATTCCGAGATAACAATAATCATTAAAAAATCTATTTAAATAGTCCATCAGAGAGGATATCTGAGAGATAAAGATGGAACATTATATAGAAAACAAGAATGATAAAGCACAATTTGGATTATAGATTATAAACACAAGGTAATAATACCTAATCCAAATAATTTAAGTGTGTGACGTTTCGGTAACAGCATTGTCACCACCATCATTTTGTCTGATGATGGTAACAATGCTGTTACCGAAACGTCACACACTATTAAATTATTTGGATTAGGTATTATTCTCTTGTATACGAGAACAAGATTGTGTACTGTGGATTCCTTCATTGTCGCTGCCAGTGAAACACTGTGGACTTGTACTACTGTTGTCTTTAAACATTGCTGGGTGGCGATCACTTCTTGACAATATCAGTGTAATATATGGATTCCAGAGATTGTCTCTCTATGTTGTGTCGATTATATTTAAATATATTTTGTAGTGAGACTACCTGGTCTCCGGGACATGGTCACTGAAATGGTTCTAAAAGTATTCCATGTTGGAGCTTTTGATTGATCTGTGATTGTATCTCACGTTGATGGGACACTGTAGGGTTGTAGCGCCACGATCGTGTTGAAGGGTTGTATGGTAAGTTTCGCACTTATTTGTTTGAAGAAAAAACGTCCGATAAAAGTGGTTATTTAATTGGTTAAAGTGACAATGTGTGAGTTAGTGTTAATCTCTGATGTGAGATACATAAGTGTGGCTGTGGGTGGGATTGAGTGTCAGTGTTTAATTAAAATTAATTACACCTATCCCCCGATTTACACGGTACTTGTTTTACACGTTTTCGCTTTTACACGGTTTTCCAAATAAGTTTATTTTTTTGTTTTTATCGCACTATACTAAAATGCGATAATCTACTCTATACTACCTATGTTGAAAAGAATATTGGGAGGCTCTGATTCATGAGGGGGCGAACACCTATTCAGATTTGACAGTTTAATATACACCTATCCCTCGATTTACACGTTTTTCTCAGGAACGTATCTACCGTGTAAATCAGGGGATAGGTGTATTAAACTTAGTGTTTAAAGGATGAATTCGTGATCTTTTTACTTTGCATATTATTTATTACTAGCGGATGTGTACCCGGCTTCGCCCGGGTTTTATCCGAGTGAAAGTTTGCCTAACGAATATTATATATTATGAAGTATAATAAACAATGTTAAAGATTAGTTTTAATTATTAATCAAGATTGTGTGTGAATATGTGAGAAAGATGTAATATCGTTGTTGTTTTCTTGGCCGACTGTTTTACATATGGTGTTATCTTAAAATTGCTTGTTTTGAATATTTTTTTAGATTGAGTTGAATGAATTGCTGAATTTTTTTTTGTATTTATATATAAATAAAATTAACTCTGTTGATTTGTTTTTGTATTTAATCGATAACAGCGAAGTTACGCATGTTAAAGTTAGGAAAAATATTTTGATGTTAAGCAAAACCTGCTCCATCTCGTTTTACATAAATGTTGAAAATTTGGTCGAAATTGATGCATTGTAACGAATGTTTTTAGTGAACAACACTTATGAAATTTGCATTTTATTAATATAGATTAAGATTAATAACAAGGATATGCAAAACAAACTTAGTATATGTGAAGCAAAAATAACCACCTCAAATAACACAAATACACACCTAACAAAAAAAAAAACACCTCCTCTTCACCTCTCTCTCTCTCTGCCCAACCTTCCAATACCAAAGATTCCTGACAAACACCCTCCTAGGTATCACCAACCTAAGTTCCTAGAAAATCTCACAAGAAATAAATCTGTCTGGCCCCACCTCAGTAATTGGACTTCCACTGACATTGTAAATAAAATAAACAAGACATAAGTAAAGAAGATAGCCTGTGTAGTTGGTGAACCTGGGTTACCTAAATTTATTTATTTATTTCGTCTCTATTTACAGGTGTCGAGTCACCTTGTCCTGGCTATTTCCACATGACAAGTTAGTGTAGTAGAGACCTTGCAGCTGTTGGAGCTAAGCGTCAGGTCGTCGGGAATTGATATCTCCTTTAGTTTGTAGAATGTCTTGTATAGTTGGATTTGATGGATTTTTATTTTTTAATTTTATTTCAATTTAAAGCGCCATGTCCCCTAGGGACAGAGATGAATTCTGAAGTTGAAGGTATAATTTCTTAATGGAAATTTGGTAGTTACCTAAAGTAAATAATAATAATTACATACAAGAGTTCCTTTTCAAACACGAGAACTCATCTCTAGCCATTGCTACTCTGTGTAATATTCCACCGTTAGTGTATAGGACATGGCTACGGTGTGGTACGCCAAAATCAAAATACGTTGACAAAGTGGTTGCATGCACTTGTTTTGGTGGGACAACTACAACAAAAAAGGCTATTGTTTGACAAGAGATAAATTGCTAGCATGTGCACAGTTGAGGGAGTTATTTGTGGCGACCCGGCAGGTCTCATATGTTAGGAGCTGTTTTAAACGGCAGACTTCAGGACAGCACCATTGAGTAGAATTTTATTGTTATTGATATCTATGGTTAGTTTACAAATATATATATATTAGCTGAATGATACTGTTGGTTACACCGTGTTTTACCCGATTGAATGTTTTTATTCAAATACTATTTGTTACAATTATAAATTGGCGCCTTATATAAATGCATATATTAGTTAATAACTATAGCCTATGTGCTTTATCTGTCTATGTACTGTTGGCTTCCGTAGGCGTCTCTTACTGGGAAAAAGAAAGAGAGGATTCCATTTAGTTATTAACTAATATATGCATTTATTTAAGGAGCGACCCGCTCCAACACAATAGTTACAAAAACCAAAAAGCGAGTGGGGGGGGGGGGGGGGGGGCAAAGGTGGCGTGATCGTAGCCAACCAATAGGAGAGCGCCATTCCAAAAAAAAAGCAAACGGTGACAGAGATGAAGAATTATTAAGAACGCATGACGCTCGTAACTGTATATAGAATATAAATGCGAAATGCTAAAGGAGTATCTATTATATAAAATTTAACTAATTGGGGGTTATAAGTCTTATTGGAAAAATTTTAAAATGTATATTTTAGGCTCTCTCACTCTCCATTGTTGAAACATTAACTATTACTTTGCCTTTTTCTTAATTAACTATTACATTTATAATTAGTTTATGTGGTTGTTAATAGTAATTTTTATAATGTAAATTAGATTCTATTTTTGATAAAATATTTAAATTAATTAGATTTATAGATGCGCCAGTGTTTTATCAAAAAGGGGATGGTGAAATTTTGTAAAGGTTCAATTTTTACAATTATAATTTCTCAATGAGAAATAGTCAGTAGGGGAGACTTGTCGCTTGTTGAGGTGATGGAGGTCTCGGGTGTTGTCTTTGGTGGTTCGTGGAGAACTGTTCCTGCCTTCTTTTGAGGATTGGTGAGGTGGGGTTGAAGTGGCCTGGAACACTTGGCTTGCGCGGCCTTGTGGAGGCCGCTGTGTGCACTGTGAGTGCAATGCATGGCAGTGCTTGCAGGGTGACAAGGGTGGTGTCACTGTGTTGTTTGGTGACATTCGCCAAGTACCATGTCACCGTGGCAGTGTCTTGCTGTGGGCGCACTGTATAATGGATCCCTCTTGTTCTCGACAATAAGTCAAATCAGTCTCTCAATGAGGGAATTGCTGCTGCTGCAACTATTCTTTGCTCCGGGAGTCCATTTGTTAGCAACTCTATCAATATTTTGGTCGGGGAGTTAGAGACTAAGCACTCACATTGTTTGATCTAAAGTATTGAGAGGTTTGTGGGGTTAGTTTTATCACTAAGAATTTTGCTAATGACGCTTCTGACGTTCCTTAGTGTCTTATCCTAGAAGGTTGGGAGGTAACCAAGAGTGAGGTGTCGCTTCACTGAGGCAAAACAGACTCCAGTAATCTCGTTTATTGACATCAATTGACTGACTGCTGGTAGCTAAAAACTGCCGCTATTTATATACAAAATTCTATGAAAACCATTATGCAAAACAGGATATTTGCATATCCATAATTCAATATGCAAATACACTACACTTGGTATAGGTTTATAGCACTTATGCCCGTCGACATAAAACTGTTCGTCCATCTGCAGAAAGTACTGAAGGGGTTTTTACCTTGGAGGTACTGGGGAAACTTGCAGTCACTCCGTGTATGACAGGCCTGCTTTGTCAACCTGGATGTATAAATTGTTGAAGAAGCTTTGTACTATCATGCCTTGCTAGGTGTGGAGTGGTGAGATCTCTAAGGGCAGTAGCGAGCACTATATCCGGCAGAACTTCGCGAAAAAATCCTGCTTTAGGAATTGTCTCCTCACTGCAGTAAGAGAAAATGGCCTGGTCATAACAATCCCTGGGTGACCATATGTCCAGCTTTCTAAAAACAAACATTTCTATGAGGTCCCCGTTTCACCCTGAGGGATAATTTATCCTATTCAAAGCAGTTGAAAAAGAATCTGGATTTGATGCTAAGGTGGTCTTGACACCAGTTGTTCCCGGGGTAGTCCTTCTTTTTCCTCTCTGATCTACTTCTCACAGGTTTTTGATTCTGTCTCCCCTGTGTACCTTACCCCATTCAACTACTTCACAAATATTACCACATATATATATATATACTCATGAACCTTAATTTACAATATAAAGTGAAGACATCAATATTATGATATTTTTCATATTTTTCTATTCAAAAACATTTTGAAAACTAATAATATTACAAGAAATGGAAGCACTAAAGTTTCTTTTTAAATATAAAATAAACTTCTATAAGCAATCATCCAATACAGTATTAGAGCTCTAAGAAGCAGTCTGATTGATTAAATTAGAGAAACCGCTGAGAAGGTTCATCACTGATGAGACAAGCCTTCCCAATATTTTTTCATGGCAATAAGGACAGTAGAAGTTTGATTTATATTTAAAAATAAATATTTTATATTATTATTCTATATACAGTTACGAGCGTCATTCTTCATCTCTGTCACCGTTTGCTTTTTTTTTTGGAATGGCGCCCTCCTATTGGTTGGCTATGATTACGCCACCTTTGCCCCCCCCCCCCCACTCGCTTTTTGGTTTTTGTAACTATTTTGTTGGAGCGGGTCGCTCCTTAAATAAATGCATATATTAGTTAACAACTAAATGGAATCCTCTCTTTCTTTTTCCCAGTAAGAGACGCCTACGGAAGCCAACTAATATATGCATTTATTTAAGGCGCCAATTTATAATTGTAACAAATAGTATTTGAATAAAAACATTCAATCGGGTAAAACACGGGCGTTGCCCGGGTCATTCGGCTAGTAATTAATATAAACATTAGTATATGTAGAGGTATATATTTAATTAAAAAGACATAGATTGGATCAAAATATCATTTATTTTACCAATATTTCAGTTGGCTGAACACCAACCTTTATCAAGGTGTTATAACATATTAATGTGCGTCAGTTTGTTGTTGACACACATTAATGTTATAACACATTGATAAAGGTTAGTGTTCAGTCAACTGAAATATTGGTAAAATAAATGACATTTCGATTCAATATATGTCTTTTTAATTAAAGATTTATTTATGGATTGCTCTATTTTTAAAAGAGGTATATACAAGTGTATATGTTAAAAAAAAAAAGAGAAGACAAAAATGTGATAAAAATGTTTCATTTTTTTAATACTATCTAAAAACTTGTTACATGCGAAAGTGATCATGTTGTCTTCTAAAAAAATAAAAGTAAAAGAATAAACCGAATCTTGGGGAAGGAGCAGCAGTCAACTTGTGTCCAGCATTTCACACAATCATAAAACATCATTAACAACTTTCTTCAAAAAAATAATAAACAAAAATATTTGATTTTATATTTAATAGGTTACCATTTCTTTTTTTGCCCTCATTTATAAAAAATATAATAATATAGAAACTAAAAAAATTAAGGAGATAGGGAAAAAAAGGGGGGGGGGGGGGGTTTGTGTGTGGCTTGGGGAGAGAGATAAAAAAAAAAAACAAAGGTTTGACTAGATAGAATTTATGTTTAAAGAGAGTATTAGATTTTTGTTTTGTGGATTTCTAAAATAATAAAAAATCGCATTACACTAGAAGAAAATATAATTGCAACAATAGCAAAAAAAAATGTGTTTTTTAAAAAATAAACAAAAAGATAGTCCAAAAAGTCATATTTGCATATGTGCTTGTTTGTTTTAGCGTCAAAACCTGATAATTACAAAACAAAAATTTCCATATACAAATATAATCATCTTAACACCTAAGTAGCCTGAAAACTACAAAAAAAAAAGCAAATTTACATAAACTTTGAATAACAAATAAAAAATAATAATAAATGGAAAAAGGATTCTATTTGCATATTATGTTATCCTATTTAAAAAGGGGTTTACTATCACATATATTTATTTTTTAAATGAATTCTCTATCAACTATACATATATATATATTTGCATCTTGCCTACATAGCTATTCAAATTGCCCACCTTGAAAGGTACCGTAAATGAAGTGCAGTTATTATATGCTGCCCGATTCAGTATAGCCAACCTGTTTGTCAGAAGTAATGCCATTATGTGCAGTAAACAGGGCGCTGCTGTTTATCATCAAACAGGACTCATGTAATCCTTGCACAAGGGGACAAGAAACAACAGAGATAATCAGATATTAATTCTGTGTTCAAATAAATAAATCAATGATTAATCCACGGATACGTTTCTTTAAACATTTTCTATTACTTGAACTCAGTTTCAGACTTAGCAGGGAGTATCACAATATAGTAACACACTATTTAATTGTGAAAAATAGAGCAATTCATAAATAGATCTTTAATTTAAAAAGGCAGATATTGGATTAAAAAAATAATTTATTTACCAATATATCAGTTGGCTGAATGCCAACCTTTTTTCAAGGTACAACAACATGTAATAATACCTTGAAAAAGGTTGGCATTCAGCCAACTGAAATATTGGTAAATAAATGATATTTTTCCAATTACTTTTTAATTAAATATCTATTTATGGATTGCTCTATTTTTCACAACAAAATAGTGTGTTACTCCCGTCAAAGAGCTCATACATCTGAAAGCTTGATTTAAACTAATTTTGAAATATTTACGGAAACTTATCCGTGATCTTTGATTCATTTTAAAAGATAAGAATTATTGCATCATCACACACACACCTATAGGATTAGACTTAAAGAAAGAAAGAGGTGGGCATATATATTGAACCATTATATTGGGAGATAAACAACAGAAATTGGTAACACCATTCATTCTATTTGACTTGTGGACGACTAGTGTTTTCCAATTTGAGGTAGATTCTCTCTCTCTCCCTGACATTTAAGAACAACAGGTAAACAAAACAAACACTGCGTTCTACGTAGATAGAAATTACAATGCAACTTACAAGTACAAACTAAAACCTTTCAACACCATAACTTCCATTGTGTGTACAACATTTTTCATTTTAAACAATCAAAAATTTTTAAAGTCTAAAAATTAAAAAAAAAAAAAGGGGGGGGGGGGGGGGGGGCCAAAAAAATTAGCCCAAATGTAACCAAAAAGTTAATCTACCATTTATTGTCTTAATTTTTTAACAAATCAATCTGAAAAAAAAATTATAAAATTTTTTGTGTGTTCATGTGTATATATATATATATATATTGATTTTTGGACTATCTTTTAAATAATATTTGTTATATTTTAATAAAAAAAGGGAGGAAAAAATAAGCTTATATATAATATATAAAAAAAATAAATTAACTTTTAAAAAAAAAAATGTGGAACCATTTTGATCACAAAGGAGGAGGGGCTTTAAAAAAAAGTTATTATTTTAAAAATAAAACTTTTGCTAAAAAAAAAAAAAAAACTTAGACTCGGGGAATAATAAGTATTGCAACCTATTTCTTTCAAGTTTTTGTTAATTTCTGAAGATATGAGGCACCTGTCTATTTAACAAACAAACTCTATGGAATATTTCAACCCTAGAGAGAGGGAAGGTAGAAATCATAATAAAATACATTGCAAACATATATGAGATAATATATATTATATATGAGCTTAGAGAAAAATAAAATTCAATTATATATATATTAAGATATATAAAGGAATATAATAATAATATTATATATATATATATGTTAGAGCTAAATCGAGATCATCAGTTACTGGTCAAAAACAAACAAAAAAAAATCATAGAATAAATAATAAAAAACGCACACAAATATATATATATAACAATTATCCATGGTGCAAATCCTTTTTTTTTTTTCTTTAAGTAAAAATAAAAGATGACGATGAAATGATATTTAAAAAAAAAAAAAAAGAAGCCGTTGATTTGTACTTAAGAACAAAGAAAGAATGGGGATATATTTCAATGATTTATATAAAGGATGTGGGTTGAAATGAATGATTGAAAAAAAAAAAAAAAACTAAAAAAAGCTCTTAACAAATCCATCAATATATATAAAGAGAAGTGAAGTAGAGAGAGAGAAAAGAAAACCTATTTACCTATATTTATTTGAAAAAAAAAAACATTTAAAGACATATGTAAACTTTAAAAAATGGTTTTACCAAATGGATTTATATATATATAAGTGTAAGATAGAGAAAAAAAATAAGGCGAAGCATTAAAAATACCTATAGATATGGGACAAAACTTAAGGAAGTAGAAAGTCTTTTATGTTGACGGTTGTCTATTTTTTTTTTTTTGGAGACAGAGGTTGTTCACACTTGGTTATCTTGTGTGTCTTCAATAAAGGTCACTGTAATATCTTTCAGAGTTATTGTCCCGATATTCATGCTGAAAGGTAAAACTTCCTTAAGTTTTGTCCATGGTGAATCTATTAAATGGCTCAGAATAAAACAAGGAATGAGTAGATAAGGTACCAGCTCTTGCCTTTCTAACATCTACCAAACCAAATGTAACCAAAATAATCAATTTATCAAATACAGTAGAACCTCCCTGTAAAGAACACCTAATTGCAGAGTCAAAGTGTTTTTTTAGGGAGAGATGTCTTCTTACCGGAAAGAGAGACGTTTCAAAATGGTATTTTTTCAAATGAAAAGTCTCCTTTAAAAAAGAGGTGTCCTCTTACTGGAGAGTTGCTAAATAGTAAAAAATAGTAATTTTGCAAATGAAAACTGTCCTTTATAGAGAGGTGTCTTCTAGCATGAGTGTCCTCTCATGGAGGTTCTACTGTATATCAATAAAATAAAATCATGTAAGAGAAAAGAAGAACAACAAAAATGGGGGGAATACATAAGCACAATTTGAAGAAAAGATAAAATTTGATTTAAAAATGTAATCTTCTTAGATGATAGGAGTTATATAAAGATCATGTGACAAAGCCATGTACTTGCATGCACACACCTAATTTATAAACCATCTAGATAGATTTGACTAAACACATTTGAAATGAAAGAATAGCACTTTTTTTGTGTTTCTATTGCACATTTTAAAAAAAAAGTTTGAAAATTTAGATTTTGATTTAAAAAAAAAAAAGGTAAAAAGCTGAAGAGTTAACTATAGAAAGAAGTGGTAGTGATTTATACAAGCACATGGTATAGCTGGCAATATTGCGTGTTGACTGAAAGTTATTTCTCAAAGAGAATGCAGAAGTTTAAAGAAAAGGCAACTACATACAAAAAAATCATCCAATCTTTAAAAAAATATTATAAAGAAGATTTATCATCAGTGTCTTTTTTAAAATCGTAAATTTAAAACATTTATCAATTGTATTGATCCATATGGAAAAAATAATAATAAAAGCATACACCATTATACCATAAACACAAGGTAATAAGACCAAATCCAAATAAATAAATAGTGTGTGACATTCCGGTAGCAGCGTTGTTGTTACCATCTTCAGACAAAAGTACTGAATGATAAATTTTACAACAGCAAACGTCACACACTATTTATTTGGATTTGGTCTTATTACCTTGTGTTTATAATCCAAATTGTACCATATCACCATTATACCATCTGAACTTAAAAGTAGATATATTGAAGGAAAGATATCAAAAATAGCATTTTGTTAGGATTGAAAGAAAGAAGAAAGGGAGTCACAAATATATCACTCAGAGTTGTGTGTGAGAGTTGAAAATATTCTTCCTAATATTTATTTTAGAACTATGTGCAGAATGTCAGGAGGGAGATAGTGAACGTGTGTTGGAGGAGTAGGATAAACAATTTTCTCTGGAAAAACTTATATATGTACACACACAAATTGATATCAAGAGTTCGGGGCTCAAAAATCATTCATTTTGGTTAGCAGGCCTATAAATAAAGATATTTCCGATAGCAAGAAAGAAAAAATCCAATTTTACATGACAGAAACAGCTAAAAAAAAAACAAGAGATCAACAGTGAAGGGAGAGGTCTGTGGTGGAATGTTGGGGAGCAAAACAAGCTGAGAATATCACAGACTCCATTTAGTTTCTTCTCTTTTAAATGATTTTATATCTGGATCACACTAACAAACATAGCTACTGTTAGCCTGCACACTTTGGGAACAAATAATTAATGCAAATTATTGAACACCATTAGAATTTTACTAAAACCACGCACAAATTGAGAAGAAAATTTGCCTAAGTTTATAAAATCCCTCTTTGCCTTCTTCCATCTAGTCACTTTTAGATACTGGCATAATTCATAGACATCCACAGGCTTATTGATACTGTAATAAACACAAGGTAATAAGACCAAATAAATAGTGTGTGACATTTCAGTAATAGCGTTGTTACTGAAACATCACACACTATTTGGATTAGGTCTTATTACCTTGTGTTTATAAATCCAAATTGTGTCTTATCGATACTCTAATAATTGAATGGAGTTAGAAAGGAAATAAAAGCAGTATGTAGGCTGAACTATTGAAATAATAATAAATTTCTCAATTGGTGATAGATAGTAAAATAATAAGGCTTAATCTACCACAAATGAAAACAAACAGATATCTAAATTACAACACCACAATCTTGGCCAGAAATTCCTATTACATTGGAAGTCATCACCCCTCAGTGGTCACCTCAAGGAAGCTCTCCACCCATCTCTATATAATCAATTACTCACTGAAGAACAACTAAATAAAGTAGGGAAGTAGACTATTAAACAAAAAAACAGCATGTTCAAAATTTATAAAATATAGAAAACTACAATTGAAAATAATATATATATTTAAAAACGCTATAAGTCTATTTTTCTGAAATTTCTTTTGTTAGTTTAGACATCACCTAAACCACAAACTATTTCTCTCGTATGCCAATAGCTAATTGCAAAAATAAATTCTTCATATAAAAATAACAATTGGAAAAAACAAAAAAAAAACCAAGCTTATGTATAACAAAGATTGTTTCAAAAGAGGAGGGAAGTTATAATGCTTTGCTAACCCAGTAAGATAATCTCCAATGTGGAACTATGAGGAAAGGATATTCAAGAGACAGACTTCCTTGATATCAGCATCTTACAAATCATCAGACTTGATGGTAGAAGGGAACATAGGAACACCGTTGCAATGGATGCTGCTTGGTGGCACTGTTCTGTCAACTTAGCGTTTGTACTCCATGTTAGGAGCAGCGCACATGGTGTCTGTTCCTCATGTCAGAGGCGGCCATTTATTTTGGAGCTAAGTCAGTGGCCTGCCACTGAGTAGTGCTTCCAGTCTTAATGACAAAGGCATTCTACTTCACCCAGTGTGGAGATAAGAAAGAAGAAGACTGCTCTGTGAAGTGACCAATGAGGAAAGGATATTCAAGACTTCCTTGACATCAGCATCTTACAACTCATCAGACTTGATGGAAGAAGGGAACATAGGAACACCATTACAACGAATGCTGTTTGGTGGTGCTGTTCTGTGAACTGACCAATGTGGCATTGCCTGCGTGCAAACCGTCAATTTTTCTCTTCGACATCTCCTAACTGTTTTGTTTACCGCGGATGTGTTTCTAACATGTAAATTCTCAGGTAACTAAATAATTATATTCCCTTTCATCATCACATCAAACACAGAGGATTTAAGGCAAGACAATCACTACTTTGCTTCATTCGTAGAAATTTCTCAAAAATTACAGAACTTCCTCAATTCAAAACTTCCAAGAGACCAGAATTTTTGGTTAGATTTAAGTCAGCATTGAATTAGTCAGTGAATTAAAGAGGTTATACTCTATATATTTATATGTAAAAGAAGAAGATTTATCATATTTAATAATAATAAAAAACTATATCAGAAAGTAAATAAAAGATCTTGAGAAATCTTGATAAAAACTGCCTAACTCTCATTTTGGCAAAAAAAGACAGTAAAAAGGCCCCAAATTAACCCCACCCATTAGTCAAAGTTTTCAACATTAATTCTTATAGAGAAAGGAGGGAAGAGAGAAAATATAATATACACCTAGAATATATACATACACATTAATACACAATATTAACAAATGTTACATAAAATATATCGTTTATATACATATACTTTTGTATGTTTATACATATCTATATATATGTACAAAGAAAAAAAAATTGATTTGTCATTAAAAATAATAATATGCAAAGAATATATATTTTGAGAGAAAAATTTGTTCAAGTACTTTAATAGAACGCAAGGGAACGACACAGTTTTATAAACAGTAGCTATGTTAAGAGCACTTAGTTAAGAATAAAAGTAAGAGGATTATTGCTGAGAGAGAGATTTTTCCATTGGAAGGATAGCTGCACACGAGGACTTGCCTGAAGGAGAAATACTTAATGCATCAACAACAACAACAACAATGGCCTGGGCTGGAGATACATTTGAGGATAAGTCTATAAAGTAAAACTACCTCCCTGTAAAGAACAACACCTAATTGCAAAGCCAAAGTGTCCTTTAGGGAAAGGTGTCCTCTTACCGTAGTGTCAAAATAGTAATTTTGAAAATCTTCTTCTTTCTTATCTTCACTCAATCATATCAGGGTATCAAGCTCGTAGAGTTTGAGACTAATTTTGTAAATGAAAACTGTCCTTTGTAGAGAGGTGTCCTCTAGCAGGAATGTCCTCTCGTCGATGTTTTATGTTTAAAAAAAGGAGCTTTAAAAATCTGTTGAATGAAAACAGCTGTATGAGACGTAACTGGGATCAAAGGTTGTCACTGAATGAGAACATATTGCTGTAATGGTAGTGATTTAATAGGACATCCCCAATGTTCTTACAAACACAAATAAAGAAGAAAGTAACAAATCTGAATATTGTGTATGTGTGACGTAACAATGTTATGACTATGTTACAAACTATTTAAAATAAAGAATTCACTGGGTAGAGCACCCTCCCAACCACATATCCTACCAGCATTCCATTTTCTTCCAAATAGACAGATGCTTTCTTTTTAAAAATTAAACTGAAAAAAAGGAGAAAATTTATTTTTAACACATAGAAAATGTTAATAGTATACATTAAAATAATTTAGCTTTCAAAATGTTGATATAAAAAAAAAAAGGAAATTGTTTACAACTAGCTGCTTTCTCTTGTCCTAATCTCAGTGAGATACTTTGGGTAAATCCCATCATTATATTGTGACATTGAAGCACCAGCTAGTTAGCTTACAGGGCTCTGGCATATTTGTAAGTGCAAAAGTCAAACCACATGTGTTGCCTTTACAGTAAAACATTCACCTACTTCTACCCACCATGATTATCATGGCCTGTACTATATGTACTAGGAATAAGCAAAAAAAAAAAAACAGCTAGTTGCTTGTGTTGCATGCATTCGAATGTTTTTCCTTTGAGCATTGTATAGATGTTTCTTTTTTTGTTGCTTCCTCTCTATTGCCATAATTGCATTCATCTTACTTTTGACCTTTATTGTCATTTATCATTGATTGGATGTCTGTTGCATCGCTCCATAAATCCAACATCACAGCTAATTTGGAAAAATTTCTGAAAACAATAGGTATTTTTATAGATCCACAAAGTAGCAGCCACAATTGTTGTTGTTATTGTTGAAACAAAGAGGAATCAAAATAATAATGAACTCTCTAGAGATGGATGGGGGGGAGGAAGAAAGAAAGGTTGGAAGGAGAACCATCTACACTGTGAGTATGCTGTAGTAAAGTGTATCAAAAGTGTGCAACAAATATCTAAAATCTATACACTCTCTAAGTTTCAGATAGAATTTCAATCTACAGAAAAAAAAATACATTTTCAATGGTAAAAAGAACTACCATGCATCCTTGGCATCATTTTCCATAATTAAGTTGGGCAAAAGAAAGATATTAAGCAGCTACCCATGATATATATTTGTTTAAAAAGACTATAGGTGTATACATATACACTAAAAATAGGCGTGAGAAATTTTTGAATTTTTTTCCTTTTTTTTTTGTTTGAATACATTTTTTTTTTTTTAATAGAATGAAATGAAGATGGTGTTTGACCTGAAGGCATCTAAGCATTGCACGCTAAAGGAAACAACAATGAAAGTAACGTATGTGATGAGCCTAGTTAGGTAGGATGGAAGACTTGTTAGGCTAAATTTTCCTCAGGGTTGTAAGGATCAATGTCCTGGGCAAAGCTCGAGAAGTCCTCTGAGACAAAGGGCAGGGTGTCAATGGTCGCTTCCAGAGCCTCTTCTTCCTCTTCTTGGAAGGGGCCTCCCCTGCGAGACCAGATAGGCTCTGTGGCCGGACTGCCCTCGAAGGTGAACATCTGCCCAGCCACTGGCGTGGTGGGATAGGACTTGGAGCAGTCCGTCATCTGGGGCGTGGGACACTGTCTGGTGGGGTAGGGCTCAATCATCTGGTGTAAGGGCACCGAGTGGCTGCGGAACGATGGCGGCGCTGGCCCAGAATTTTTCAAGAGGGCCTGTACCTCCCGGGAGAGGCCGGCGGAATCCGGCTGAGGCCCAGTCAATTCCTCAGTCCCCTTCAGGAAATCTTCCACTGCCAGAATGGATGAAATGTCCATCTCATCACTAGGGTTGAGGCTGGTCTTGGTTTCAGGTACTGGAGACAGAGAGGCTGAGCTGTGGCGGGACCTTAGGCTAGTGGGATCCACTGAATTGCTCCGTAAGACATCCATCCCTGTGACGTAGGAAGTGGCAGCCCCTATGGGGCCTGAACTGTGCCGGGACCGTGAGAAAAGTGGAGCTGAAGAAAAGCTAATGGCACGTGCCGGGGCGCGCACCCTGCTGGGCTGAGGTGAGAGAAAGGGTGAGGTGGAGATGGAAGACACACCAGAGTCAAAATTCTGGTATGGCGTGTGCCCAGAATTATGCCTGGATCTCGAGGATGGGATTGGGGTAGTCCTTGGGGACACAAAGGGACTGTTGGTTGCACTCGGAGGCCGCGAGGGACCTACGGCAACAGAGATCATATTATTGGAGCCATAGGGCATCAGGTGTGGAGAGTGGGCCACGAAGGAGTCTGAGATGGGAGTCTTCCTCTGAGAGATGGGCTGGAAGTGGAAGGCCAGGCTCCTGGTGTCTGGGGGAATGGACATGTACTCAGAGCAGCCACCGTCCAACTTAGTAGTGTAGGACTTATCTGGGGGAGAGGGGACTTGTGGAGCGGTCTCTTCCTTGACGTCATCACACAACTTGCCCCCACTGGTGGGGAAGTGGTTCCCCATGGAGGAAGTCCAATTTGCAGCATCGTCTGAGAAAGTGGTGGTTTTAGTCTTCAGAAGCACCTTCTTGAGCTCACTGCTATCACCAGACTGGCTTGCACCATCTTGCACTTTGAGTGAGGATTTGGCAGGAAGATTGCGCTGCAGCAACATGCGCAGCTGAGCAATTTGCTTGGGGTTATGAGGCTCTGGGGGTTCAGGAATCTCAGAGAAATAGTCTTGATGGGCGTCAGTTTCAATCTGGTGGAGGTTGAAGCCATCAGAATCCTCATGCAGCTTGTTGGAGGTGAGCCCACCAATCATATCATGGCATTCTGACCTTGTCCAAGGGGAATCATCCGAGTCCAACAGCTCCTTTGAGCTGAAAACACTGTCCAAGTAGGGCTTCTTGGATACCAACTCAGTGGAGTCATCGTCTGAGTGCCTCTTGAAGCCAAAGGCGCTATCAAACTCCTTTGAAGATTTGTCTGCCAAGTCAGTGGGATCCCCGGGGCCGTTGGCCACTTTGAAGAGGTCATTGTAGCCAGAAAAGGTAGTCTTCTTAGGATCCTTTCTGGTGAGGTCGTGGGTTGGTTCAGTGGTCTGGGGAGAAGGCTTAGGCTGGATGGGTTTGTACTTGGTGGTGGGACTCACCAGGGTGATCTGGAGGGGGGACATGGTGATGATGCTGGATACTGTGGTAGTCCTGGCAGCCATTTTGGGCAGCCGGGGACAGGCGGAGGACACGGTTTCTCCGTTCAGCTCGTGCTTCACACACACCTTGTCAGCCTTGCGAGGAGAAACCTTGCACTCTGCGTCTTCCTCCAGGTCCACCTCAGAGGAAGTGGTGTCCCCCGAGGTTTTGCCTTCCTCACAGAACTCAAACTGGGAGAGGGCCTGGTGCTTGGAGGGCAGCGTCAGCTTGCGCGGGGATTTAGACCGGTGGCCCAGCTGGCACTTCTGCTCCTGGAGCTTCTTCTTCTGCTCCTTGATGAGCTCTTTCTCATGAAGCTTTCTCTGGAGGTGGAGCTGAGATTCTCTCTTCTTGCTGGTGCTCAGCTTCAGTGCACTGGCTGTGGTGGCTTGCACTCCTGCACCCACCATAGGGTTGGGACTACATGGCAAATTCCCCTTTTGTCTTATCTGATAATATACAATTTGAATTATAGATTAGAAATACAAGGTAATAACAACATATCCAAATAAATATATCAATAGTGTGACGTTTTGGTGTAACAGCATTGTTACCATCATCAGACAAAGTACTGAATGGTACAATTTGTGGATTATAAAATAGAACTACAAGGTAAAATAATACCAAATCCAAATAAATAGTGTGTGACATTTCAACAACGTCAGACAAAAGTACTGAATGAGAAAAAAATTATCACGGCATGCTTTTAAAAAATTACTGTTATCAAGTGTGTGTTGTTGTTGTTGTTTCTTATCCCCTTGTGTAAAGATTACACAAATTCCATGAGTTCATGCTCCTCGAGCTGTTTTATGATGAGCAGCGGCCTCTCCCAAAGGTCCTGTTTAGTGCATCTAATGCAAGCCAAAATGTGTTCTGGAGCTGCAGGTACCAAACTACATTTTGGGCAAGTGGGATAAATTTTGTTATTATTTTCTATCTTCAATGGCTTGAGATGGCCTGTTCTAAATCTTGTTAGTGTTGTTTGATGCTGTCTATTTCTGATGTTCAGAGCTCCTCCTGGGTTCACTCCACTGTACCAACTGTGCTGTGGGGAAGAAGTTTTCCCACCCTCTACAATCACTCTAGAGGGGAGTGGAGTGGAGAGGCGACTCTGCGTGTTTGCCTTACGTCGGAGTGCCACTGGCCGGAGTTGGTGAAGCTGTAAGCTAGCTTCGGCCCTTGGTTAGCTGGCGTGAGACGCACAAGTCTTGAAACTCTTGGGTCTTCGCTCTGTGTGTGCGTCATTGGGAGCGTCCTTGCCGTGCGCACCATGAAAAACCAAGGGGTGCACACAGTAGTACCACCCCCCCCGCGTTCACGGCGTTCCCTGCGTAAACCTCAGTACCTCAGAGGTCCTTGATTCGACGGCAGATTCAGGGAGTACTGGATAAGGGTTCGAGGGCCAAAGGGGGGGGAGTCCTATTGGAGCGTAGGACGGGTTTAACTAAGTCCGAACGAGAGGGCTCGGTCAGCAACCTTGCCAATGAACTCTCGGAGACGCCTGTGGGTGAATGGTCAACCCCATGGAGCCAGACCTTAATGGCGGGCGCGAGGGGCCTACCAATGGCCGCTCGGTGCATGGAGAATGCATCATTCTTTTTGGCTGTGTGACCTGGTGGCAGCAAAGGTATTCGGTTTATGGACCTTCGAGGTCTGGGGAACTATTGCTCCTAGAATGTACCAACTGTGCTTAGGTGGGATCCTCCAGTTCTTGTTTATTTTTGTTTTGGCTATTGTTTCTATTTCTTTAAAAGTAAGTTTATTTTTCTGTGGCAAGGGTTCTTTTGTGCCTTTTTTCGCTAGCACATCAGCAGCTTCATTGCCTTCAATGCCAACGTGTGAGGGTATCCATTGAAGGTGAATTTTTGAGGTTTTTGAGAGTTTTTGGAGATAACCAATTATGTTCCTGCTTACTTTGTCTCTGAGTTCCCCTGTGTGACTCAAGTGTTGTATGGCACTTCTACTATCAGTAAGAATCCAGATATCTTGATAATTAGTATTTCTGATGGATTTTAAGGCTTCATAAATGGCTATAAGTTCTGATCTGAAGACTGAGCAAAAATCTGGGTTTCTTCTGTTCATTTTCTCAATGCCATTTGTGGTTTTGATGAGACAGCCACTGCCAGTGTGTCCTAGCTCGTCTCTGCTACCATCGGTATAAATAGTTATTGCATTTTTAGGGATGTTATATTAATTATTTCTAATGATAATTGTTTTAAGTATTCTGGATTTTGGTATTGTTTGTTGGTGGGTTCATTTAAAGTGGCATTAAAAATAACATTTTGTAGTGGTTTGCATGGAGAAATTTTTTCTGCTAAATAATTTTTTTCCACTTTATATTTTAAAAATTCATTTCTTTTGGCCAGACGTAGAGGGCCTTCTTTTTTGAGTCTTAAATTGGATTCCCAATTAAGTATGTACTTGGAAGTTCTGTGTTAGTTTCCATAACTCTCGATTTTGTTTATATATTTTGGCAGATTGTAGCTTCTTCTATCCTTTAAGGGCATAATGTCTGCCTCGTAAAGTACAATATCATTAAGGCAGGTATTTCGAAGACCTGTAATAATTCTAGCTGCACTTAGTTGTATCCTTTCCAGTGATTTTAGATTTGTTTCAGATGCTGTACCATAGATTTGATATCCATATTTCAGGATAGGTCTAATTAGAGATGTGTAAGTTAATTTTAGTGTGGTTGCATCGGCTCCCCACTCTCTTCCTGAAATATATTTCAGGATTTTTAGTCGGCCTCTTCCTTTTCTAATAACTTCTTCAATAAGTTTACTGGAGTTAATTTCTGGATCCAGGGTGTAGCCAAGATATTTAGGATGTTTATTATATTGCAATTGTTGTTCTTTCAGAATAATTTTTGGTCTTATTTTGTATAGTTTCTTATCGGTAGTAAAAAGACAGGTTTCAGATATCAAGTGTGTAAACAAGATGTGATATTTTTTCCTCATTCACTACTTTTGTATGATAATGGTAACAACAACGCTGAAACGTCACACACTATTTATTTGGATTTGTGGTCTTATTACCTTGTAGTTCTTTATTTTATCTGAAATATAAATTATGTAGTCTCAACCATTTTTATTGTGTGTGTTTCCTAACCTAAATCTAGTCAGAAAAAAAAAAGCCCTTTAAATGTGCCCTCAATTTGAAGTAGTTAGCAACTCCGCCTTTGCCAGTCCCAAGCCTGGATGAAAAAGGAGGAGGGGGAGCAGCAACAAGCTTGCTAAAAAACCTGGGTTCAGCTGGCCCAGCTGATAGTAGCCTGTAAGGACTCCTGATCTAGGGATACAGGATGTACTCCATGTTAGGAACGGCTGCACATAGCGTCTGTTCCTCATGTCAGAGGCGGCCATTTCATATTGGAGCTAAGTCAGTAGCTTGCTACTGAGTAGTCCTCCCAGTCTTAATGACATAGGCAGACTTCACCCAGTCATGATGGTTGTCAAATCCATATTGACTCATCCATTGATGATCTCTACTCAGCATCCCCAGCAGACACCATCAACAAGCTCTACAAGCTTGATACCCTGATATAATTGAGCAGAGATATGAAAGAAGAAGGAAGTAGTTAGCAGTGAGACCTTTGTCCAGTAGAACCAGGTGTCCAGGCCGTGCAGCCATCAGGGTGCCCTGATATCCTAACATGATTGAGCAGAGATAAGAAAGAAGAAGGAAGTAGTTAGCAGTGAGACCTTTGTCCAGTAGAACCAGGTGTCCAGGCCGTGCAGCCATCAGGGTCCCTGATATCCTAACATGATTGAGCAGAGATAAGAAAGAAGAAGGAAGTAGTTAGCAGTGAGACCTTTGTCCAGTAGAACCAGGTGTCCAGGCCGTGCAGCCATCAGGGTGCCCTGATATCCTAACATGATTGAGCAGAGATAAGAAAGAAGAAGGAAGTAGTTAGCAGTGAGACCTTTGTCCAGTAGAACCAGGTGTCCAGGCCGTGCAGCCATCAGGGTGCCCTGATACCCTGATATGATTGAGCAGAGATAAGAAAGAAGTAGTTAGCAGTGAGACCTTTGTCCAGTAGAACCAGGTGTCCAGGCCGTGCAGCCATCAGGGTGCCCTGATACCCTGATATAATTGAGCAGAGATAAGAAAGAAGTAGTTAGCAGTGAGACCTTTGTCCAGTAGAACCAGGTGTCCAGGCCGTGCAGCCATCAGGGTGCCCTGATACCCTGATATAATTGAGCAGAGATAAGAAAGAAGTAGTTAGCAGTGAGACCTTTGTCCAGTAGAACCAGGTGTCCAGGCCGTGCAGCCATCAGGGTGCCCTGATACCCTGATATAATTGAGCAGAGATAAGAAAGAAGTAGTTAGCAGTGAGACCTTTGTCCAGTAGAACCAGGTGTCCAGGCCGTGCAGCCATCAGGGTGCCCTGATACCCTGATATAATTGAGCAGAGATAAGAAAGAAGTAGTTAGCAGTGAGACCTTTGTCCAGTAGAACCAGGTGTCCAGGCCGTGCAGCCATCAGGGTGCCCTGATATAATTGAGCAGAGATAAGAAAGAAGTAGTTAGCAGTGAGACCTTTGTCCAGTAGAACCAGGTGTCCAGGCCGTGCAGCCATCAGGGTGCCCTGATACCCTGATATAATTGAGCAGAGATAAGAAAGAAGTAGTTAGCAGTGAGACCTTTGTCCAGTAGAACCAGGTGTCCAGGCCGTGCAGCCATCAGGGTGCCCTGATACCCTGATATAATTGAGCAGAGATAAGAAAGAAGTAGTTAGCAGTGAGACCTTTGTCCAGTAGAACCAGGTGTCCAGGCCGTGCAGCCATCAGGGTGCCCTGATACCCTGATATAATTGAGCAGAGATAAGAAAGAAGTAGTTAGCAGTGAGACCTTTGTCCAGTAGAACCAGGTGTCCAGGCCGTGCAGCCATCAGGGTGAAGGCTGCCACGGACCTGGAGTCCACATACATCCCCTCCAGCAGGTAGGTGGCCAGTTCCTCCAGGCTCACAAACTCCCGGCTGAACAGCTTCTCCGCCCACTCCCGGATCAGACATCTGGCAGCCTGAACCACCTCTGGGTCCATCTCCTTCACCGGACTCTGCACAGCAATATTGGGGCTACACAGTTCAATGAAGGAGGTCAAATGTTGAATTTTTATTCATTTATTACAAAACACACGCTATATCCTATGTGGATATTTGCGTGTAAATGTTTGAACTATTTTATGTACATAGTTTTTAAATATATATACAATTTATTTATAGTTTTGACGTGACAACGTCTTAAATTAGGTTGCGGCTGGGAGTCACTTATGAAAAAGTGTAACGCCCGGTAACGTTACGATGAGTCACCGAACGAGAGTGCTGCGCGCGCAGCGCTAGAGAATTAGGCGCATTGAATCGGCGCATGCTTGTCTCTGTCTTTGTCTTTCTCGAACGTTCTTGGCGTTGGAAAAACAAGAAAGCGTCATAATACAAGTTCACACGTGTGGTTAAAGTATCGTCAGCTGTGTCTGTAGTGAAAATGTGGAGTGCTTAGATTCGTCATTTACAACAACTACAACAATAAAGGTAAATAATTGTACACTGATATTTCATTATCGTAAACTATGATTGATTGATTAATTGTTAGATTGACACAAAAGTTGAGAAACTGAGTTTATAGGTTATGTCATACTATTGATAAATGTTGATAGTGTTAAGTAAATTATTAGTTTAAAATTAATTAATTAATTAATTATTATTTTACAAATTTTAAATAGTTTCAAATTTATTTAGCAAAAATTTGAACCTTCGATCTGAATAAATGTTTTGATTTTCGAATTGATTATTTAAAATTACAAATATTAAGAAAAAGTGGCAGATATAAGAAAACTTTATTTAAACTGTGTTGAGCAAGAATTTTAACATCTAATATAAGTAAATGTTTTAATTTTCAACTTCATCATTTACAATTACAAATTTTATTTAATTTCAAAATTATTTAGCAAAAATTTGAACCTTCGATCTGAATAAGTGTTTTGATTTTCAAATTGATTCTTTAAAATTAAAAATTCATCCATTCAATTTCAAATGTTCAACAGGAATCACCACTCTCAAAACAATGGAAACGGTGCCTTCAACTTCCAGTACTTCAATGGAGACGGAGGATATCATGCCGTCAACGTCTGCAGTACCTTTCGTTGTTCCACACACCACCTCTACCGCCAGAACGAATGCTCAGCGACAACGTGAGTACAGACTACGAAAAGCATTGACCAGAACTCCTGAACAAGTAAGAGCCTTTGCAAAAGCGGCTGCGGAGAGGCAACGCAGGTTCAAGCTACGTAAATCTGCTAACATAGCCCTCACCAGCGGTACGTCAGAGTCACCTGCTTCAACGTCTTGTTCTGTGGTGGAGAGAACAAGCGTTCCTGTCGTGGCGGAGAGAACGAGCGTTCCCCTAACTAACGCTCAACGGCAACGTGCATTCCGACAACGTAGAGCAGCATCTTCTCGGACTGATGTACAACCGACTACTTCTTCAAGCCAAACAGCAATACAACTGGAACAATCCACCTGGTATACCAAATGGTCATCGTCAATACGGAGATTTCAATCTACTTTCCTGGACAACGATTTTGGCCATGCTTGCAAGGCCCAGGGTGGGACGTTTACTACAATTGTTTACAAGTACTCCTCAAAACAACCACAGCAATTGGTATATGTAGCCATGAGCCGCGTCACAAGTATCGACGGATTGTACATCATAACAGAAAAGGACTCTCCATTGGTTTTCAAACATGGCCGAGATGGAAACGACTCACAGACTACTCGAGATATTCGCAATGAATACTTACGACTTCGTGGACACACTCTAGACACAATTACCAAACAAGCCGTAAAATTCTGTGACGACGCAACCTACGCTGGACAACTTATTGTAACGAACATCAACTGTCAAAGTTTAAGTGCCCATGCCGCGGACATTGAAACAGATACAGTGATACCACGATCAGACTATTTAGTATTGACTGAAACGTGGATGCGCGACACTTGTGAACCAACTCCAATCAAGGGTTATGAGTGCGTATCCAGGGAAAATAATCGACCTAACTCAGATACCAACGCCGCTGGTGGAGTGGCGATCTATCGTAAATTATCATCGACATCTACGGCGGAAGTGTTCCAAGTTGCGATTACAGACGTAACTCGTGTCATTAAAACCAAGGGTGACATGTGCATGACTGAAGTTACTTGCTTCGCCGCTAATACTAGCTTCAAGTTTATACTCGGTGCTGTATATATTCATCCAGGAGCTAGTATGCAGGATATTGGAATGTTACTATGGCAAGGACTCGGTCCGTACATTCACCACAGCCAGTACGTGCCACCGTTCGTGCAAATTGATTCTAGTATACCGATTCTTCTGTGTGGTGATTTTAACAAAAACGTAAAGCCTGACAACTCTTTTCTTAATTTCATGAAAAATACGTATAATCTTGATTGCGTATCAAACATTTCTAAGTCAACTACGTTAAAAGGAACAACTATCGACTTGACTTTCGCAAGACACATTACAGCAGAAACACTTCCTTTCATTTCATATTTCTCCTATCATCGTCCTATCCTCAACAAAATCACTCAAATAGGAAATAGTTAAGTTTAAGTTTACATGTACAATGTTTTAGTAAACAAAATATATTTCTATAGTTAAAATTTGTGCAATTCTTATTTTCATTCAATTCCTTGTTCCTATTGTGCAATTTAATTATATTCATATCAATAAATATTCTACCGTTGTCACGTAAAATCTTCGCCCGTAAAACCGACTTTACAGGCAACCATTGTTTTTTAAAGAGAGAGTGAAAGTTTGAATTATCTGAGGGTTTGAAAAATTCATGAAGCCATCCATCCATCCCTGTAGTTGTCCTCTCATTTGTTAAATGTGAATTTGACTCTCAAGAACATTTTTCAAACACTTTTCTATTAGGACCCCTAATTTTGAAGCAAAATGCGCTATATGAAAAAAAAAAAAACATCTCTTGATTGCACAACAGAAAGTTTTTGATTGCTTGCACCATCTGTCAGAAAAAAATTCAACTAATCCTTGATTTTTTAATTATTCCATAATATTGGCCGAATATCCTTCCTTGATTAATCAAGAAAAGCCAACCACATACATGCACAGGCTGTTGGCCCCCATCAGTGTGATGCAAGCTGTACTACCTCAACGACCAAAAATCTTGTCTTTTCCTTCTTGAAAAATCAGGAGATGGATATTTAAAGGCCAGAAAGGCGTGAGAATGCCAAACAATATGGAAAAAAAAAAGTACAAAAGTGAAATTGTACTACTGATCAGGTTGGTAAATTACAAGAACCATCTCAAGTCATTGAAGATAGAAAATAACAACAAAATCTACCCCACTTGCCTGAAATGTAGCTTGGCACCTGCAGCTCCAGAACACATTTTGGCTTGTATTTATGTACTAAACAAGACCTTTGGAAGAAGCCACTCCTTATCATAAAACAGCTCGAGGAGCATGAACTCATGGAATTCGTGTAATCTTTACACAAGGGGATAAGAAACAACAACAACAACAACAAATTACAAGAAAGGTTGTGCAACTAAACAATGTTGCTATATCCCATATAACATTTTTATATCAAATCTATTATCCAAATTGTACCTCATATTGAGAGGTGTGGGCAAGCTAACCTGGGGTACATGGCTGACTAGGTCAGGGAGGGTAGGGGTCTCCACCAGCAACTTCTTGCGGAGGCCACTGTAGCAATACCTGTAGCACCAAACCTTGGTAAATCTATGGAAGGAATGGATGACCACATAGGAGGGACAAGCACCACTTCTGTCCTCCCACAGCGGTCCTTGGTTTCCAATCTGGTCATCTATGGACAATGACTTTCCACAATGGTTGCAAGGTACTATGTACTAAGTGTCAACCTACAACCCCATCATTGACGGTATTGCCTCATCCATTGAGGAGCTCTACTCATCCCCAGCAGACATCATCAACAAGCTCTACAAGCTTGATACCTTAATATGATTGAGTGGAAATAAGAAAGAAGTCTACCCATACAGTAGACTCTCCTATAACGCAAGTTTTTACAATGCGATTTCGTACAACGCGATAAAAAAATTGCGACAAATTTATTTATACAACGCGAATTTTCCTATAACGCGCTATAAAATGAAATGCGGAAATTTTCATATTGACAACTGTACAATACATTTAATTTTTATGCACACGAGTTTTTCAATTTTTTTGTTTTTGAACGAAGTAGTGTTGTATACTTTGTCAATTTAATTGCACATGTGTTTCTGTAAGTAAAATTTTTTAAATGGTGTTAAATTGAGTTTTAAAGCTTAAAATAATATTTTTAATGCATATAAGGTATTAAATTAGAATTTACATGTAAATATTTTGCAAATATAAAAAATTACGAAACTTACTCCCCAGGCATGATGAAGAAAGTTGGAAAAAAAGAAAAATTGAAAAGGAGATATACTGTATCATGTAAAAATGTATTGTATAAAATGATGTATATAGGAAAAATAATTATATACTAAAACAAAACTAAATGTTATATTATTTTATATGCAAATGTATAAAAAAAAAATTATGTAGCGAATAAACTTTAATTCCTCTAATGCGATTTCATACAACACGGAACACATTAATCGCGTTGTAGGAGAGTTTACTGTATAGGTTTAGACATTTTCTGAAAGAGTGTGTGAGGTCTACACATGTAGATAGCAGTTCAACTTTACCATTTCCAGGAGTCCTGGTTGGTTACTTGGGGTGGGGTTGTACTTGGGCAAGAGTCAAGGCCATTCAAATGTTCAATAAAAAAGGGTCCATAAGGGATTTGATCCTGGTTCCTGGAAATGGACAGTGTATACCAGCTCTCTAGTAGAAAACCACATTTCCTCAATTTAAAAAATAAAATTGTCTTAAGTGAAGAGTGCAGAAGAAATAAAAAGCCAAATTGAATCTTATACATATATAAAAAGTTATTTTGTGGTTTTAATATATTGTTTTATAAAAATAACTTCTATATATGTACAATATAAAACTATTGTTGTTGTTGTTGTGTCCAAAGAAGAGCCTCAGATGTCTCCATGCATCTCCATCACAGCAATATCCACTATCTTGGGTGTGTAAAGCTGCTGCTCTGGGTCTAAGTCAATTTTCTGCAAGGCTGTGGCCATTGCTGGACATGAGAATATGTGGGTAGGTGTTAGTTCCACACCAGGACAGTTGTTGCATGCTTTAAAAGTTCTTGTGCCATCTGGATGTATTGTCATTCCTTTATAGTGTTTTGTTCTAAGTTTATTTATTAAAAACAGCGTGAGATTAATTGTAACTTTGCCCATTGAAGAGCAAGAGCTCGTAAGCTAACGCTGTTTTTAATAAAGAAACTTATTGCAAAAGGTTTTTGATATTTTCTAATATAAAACTATATATAAATCTGACACACACAATGTAAATTATATTTAAGTAATAACTTTCTACATTATAAATGAAAACATTATAGCACAATTGTTACATTTCCTATGTATAGATGGCGTGTTATTATCTTATAATCAATTTATGCCTAACTGGTCTTGTTCATATTGTTTGAGGAAAGGCATTGCTTAATGCAAACATTTATATACAGTTAAACCTGTCTATAGCGCCCCCTCTAAATAGCACCTCCCTCTCTATAGTGCCCGATTTTAAATAGGAAGTACGATGCAATTTACATTAAAAGTGACCTGCCTATACACCCTATTTTGGTGAGTCCCCAGAGGGGGCGCTATAGACAGGTTTAACTGTATAATTCTACTGTCCTAAAAGCTTAGGTCCATAGTTTGCTTTAGAGAGAGAATACCATAAACAGAATCGTCCAATACAGTATTGGAGCTTTAAGAAGTGGTCTGATAGATTAAATTGGCAAAACCGCTGGGAGGGTTCACCACTGATTAGCCAAGCCCTCCCAATATTTTTTCATGGCAGTAAGCACAGTAGAAGTTTATTTCATGTGTAAAAAGGAACATTTGTGCAATAATGCTTTCATTTATGACACTTGACAGCAGGTGCACCCCTCTTTCCTTCTCCAAAAAAGACCTCTGGGAAAACCCCAGGACTATAATAGAAAAGCTGAGACAATAGGACCTAATGGAGATTATTTAAAGGAATAAGCAACAACAACAATAGGTATAGATGGTGTGTTATTGGCTTATAATTAAGTTTCTCCCTGCTGGGTGTTACTAAACAAGGTCTTCAATGGAAGCTCCTGGCAGCTCACCAAGTATTTAGACTGTCTTGCCATCATCCGTCTGTGTGTGAGTGGAGGCTCATATTGTACAAGGGTATATAGCACTACAGATTCACCCTCATATCAATTTTCTTTTATCTTTTTAATTCAAAACATGCTTAGTGTAGTATTCTGTGTTTAAATATAGAATATATCATCATCATCATAGAGCGCGTGAAGCGAAAAACATTGGATTCGAATAAAAAGAAAATTGTAAAATAAAATAAATGTAACCTTTTAAATATATATAATTGTAATAAAATAATTTCATCTGGTGAGTAATGTTTAATTAATAAATTAAATAATAACTATACAACACTTAGAATTTTATCACAATACAGTTAAACTTGTCTATAGCACCCCCTCTTGGGAGTCACCAAAATAGGGTACTATAGAGAGGGGGTGCTATAGACAGGTCACTTTTAATGTAAAATGGTTACATTTTAATGTTTAAAATCGGGCGCTATAGAGAGGAAGATGCTATTTAGAGGGGGCGCTATAGACAGGTTTAACTGTATCTCAAACACAAGGTAATAAGACCAAATCCAAATAAATAAATAGTGTGTGACGTTTCGGTAACAGCATTGTTACCATCACCAGACAAAAGACTATATTGTCTGATGGTATTAACAACAAAGCTGTTTCTGAAATGTCACGCACTATTTATTTATTTGGATTTGGTCTTATTACCTTATGTTTCTATCTATAATTGTACCTTATCATCATACAAAATAACAACGTTGTGACCAAGGTTCCGTAGTAAATAAACAATTATTCGATCCTCCAATATAAAGCCTACTTAGTTACCTAGAGTTTCCACGGGTGCCAAGGCGGCGAGGCTTAACCCCGGGGAAGACATGTTTCATCACCTTGCCGAAGTCAGCGGCACACAGGGCTTCAGAATCACTGGCCTCACAGAAACCTCTGCGGAACACACCACGGTGGTGACACAGTGCCCTGGGGACCACAGCAGACAGCCACTCACTTGTACTCGTTGTAGACCTCCTGTTTGGGGAGGGACACGCTGGAGTCCTCCTCCAGGTGGGTCTGGATCCAGCTGTAGCACTGGTTGACCTCAGCCTCGGACTTCTTGCCAAGGGACATGCAGTGGCTCCGTCTGAATCACCACCCAACCTTGGTGAAACAACTTTACAATTCTCATGTTTTAACATCTAATGGAATTATTTTACAGTATGATTTGATATTGATTGGGAGAAAAGTCCATAATAGAACATAATTGGAATATTAACAATAGCAACCCAAGATCTTTAATAGTTCAACACATAACAGAAACAGGTCATACATTTAACTTATCTCAACCAATAGTATATTATGACAATATCCATAGTAAATACCAAAGACTTTTAATCTAAGAATCTATGATAACCAAACAGCAAAAAAGCATAAACAGATGCATTGAAATATCAGAAACATATGAAACAATATGGTCAAATACTATCCCATAGATGTCTTCTATATATAACACAATAGTTCACAAATTTATTAAATTTAATTTGAAATCTGGAGACATCGGCCAGCACGTATCATCCACCACGCACGTATATTTTCAAACAGAAATAATATATTCTTCTCTCAATATATAATAAGTATTTAGAATATGCATATAATAATGTGTATATAAAAATTGTATTTATTATTAAGTTGTTAACGTGATAATCCTGTTGAAGGACTGACAAGTCCGAAAGCTTGAACATAAAAAGTTGCACAAGAAACTTAACCCTGGAAGCTTTATTTATTTTATAATGATTGGGTTTACAATTAGGATTATAGATTAGAAACACAAAGTAATAAGACACTCCATTTATATACTGTAGAACATACTCCATGAGAGGACACTCAAGCTAGAAGACCCCTCTCTACAAAGGACAGTTTTCATTGGTCAAAATTACCATTTTTACAATTTAGCAACTCTCTGGTAAAAGGACACCTCTCCCTAAAGGAAAACTTTAGCTCTGCAATTAGGTGTTGTCCTTTACAGAGAGGTTCTACTGTATATTAAAATTATACTCTTTATTTATTTGGATTTGTGAGCCTTATTACTTTGTGTGTAAATAAAAATAAATTGCACTAAAATATACACAAATAGTGATTATAACAAAAGACAATTATTTTTATTGATTTGGAATATATTATTTTAAAATATTTTTTTAAACATTTTTTTAAGCGAACTCAATTTTCACAATAAATAGTGCATTGGGAAAACATACGTTGTTTGGAGGTGTCTGCTAATGGTGGTTCTACTGTATATTTATTGATGTGGCAAATACAGTAAAACCTCTCTGTAAAGGACAACACCTAATAGCAGAGCAAAAGTGGCCTTTACAAAGAGGTGTCCTCTTACTGGGGAGTTGTTACATGTAAAAATGGTCCTTTTGACAATGAAAATTGTCCTTTATAGAAAGGTATCCTCTAGCTGGAGTGTCCTCTCATGGAGGTTCTACTGTATATATATATTAAAAATAAAGAAGGCATCTCCTGACCACGAGCACATGTGCTTTTTAGATGGCAGAGCGCCATCTAGTGGAGCAAGAATAAACTAAACGTTTATTTCAGTTGGCTGAACGCCAACCTTTATCAAGGTATTAAGTATCAAAGGTTGGCATTCAGTCAACTAAAATATTGGTAAAATAAATGATATTTTGATCCAATATATGCCTTTTTATTTAAAAATATATATATAACATAAAGTTGGATTATATCCACACAGACATGTACCTAGAGAGACATCTCTCAATACCTGTTTGACAAATTCAACCGATTTCATAACCCTTCTCATGAACCCCTAACTGATGAGGGCCATAGCCCAATACTATGGTATACAGGTTGTTGGCTTTTGTCTGGATTTGTCAAAACTGGGGTTGTGGCTTATTCTTCATGAACATAATGGAATGTTCCGATGCATAGTTAAAGGGAGAGATGCCTCTCTAGGTACATGGATATATATATGGATGTTTAATTAAAAAGGCATATATTGGATCAAAATATCATTTATTTTACCAATATTTCAGTTGGCTTAACGCCAACCTTTATTAAGGTGTTATAACATATTTAATGTGTGTCAACAACAGTTGTTGATTTTTTTTCTTTTTTTTTTTTTGATAATTAAAGATTTATTTATGGATTGTTCTATTTTCAAAACATATGGATGTGTGTGGTACCACCATTATCAGACTGGAGTTGAAATGATGATGCTACCCCACATTCCTTTTTGATCAGGATTATCAACAACACAACTTATAATAGAACAGTAGAACTTTCCTTTAACAGGCACCCTGATAGCAGACACCTCTCTATAAAAGACAGTTTTCATTTACAAAATTACCATTTTTACTATTTAGAAACTCTCCGGTAAGAGGACACCTCTCCCTAAAGGACAGATTGGCTTTGAAATTAGGTGTCCTTTACATGGAGGTTCTACTGTAATCCAAATTATATCTTATCAAATTTTATTTTCTTCTGAAATTAAAAGGGGTATACAAAGCTGAAGTGACATTGTGTCCAACAAAAGAGTAGTGGAGGAGAGAGCAATGCTATAAAAAGAGCAAGTTTCTACCGTTACCTAGCCACAGCAGCTACATCCTGGTACACTTTCTCTCTCCTTTGATAATCCCAATGTTGATAGAAATCTCCCGGTTAAACACAAGGTAATAAGACCAAATACAAATAAATAGTGTGTGATGTTTCTGTAACAGCGTTGTTACCATCTTCAGACATTCAGTACTTTTGTCTGAAGATGGTAACAAAGCTGTCACCGAAACATCACACACTATTTATATATTTGGATTAGGTCTTATCACCTTGTGTTTATAATCCAAATTGTGGGCCTTATTATTCTCCCTGTTGTTCACCGCTGCAGTACAACTGGGATAAAACATGAGACCATCTGTTATAAGAAATCTAAACCATTTCTGACACGTAGGATTCTTTTTGAATTAAAATAATTTTTCTACTGCACTTACTGCAACAATAAACCCTCCCATTAATTTATTATTGCAGTAAGGGCAGTAGAAAAATTATTTGAATTCAAAAAGAATCCTACGTGTCAGAAATGGTTTAAATTTCTTACAACTGGGGTAAGTAAACTCCATCTGTCTTTGAGCATCCACCTTGAAGTGAACAAAACCAATGAGAAACCTGAGAGGTAGGCAGTTTGTGTAGTAGATTGCTAGACAAAGGACTCAGGAAATATTCACATATCTCCCCATGACTAAAAGTCTAATTATTATAATTATACTACTAGGCTGGTGATAGTGGACATTGCTGTGATAGAGATGCATGGAGACATCTGAGGTTCTTCATTGGAAACAACAACAACTAGGCTGGTTCATCAAATTGGTCTTGCTACACCTAACCTGTGCTAATGCTCATGTTGAAGGAAATTCCATGTATAACCATATCAAGGGTAAAGCATGCTCTAGACTTCCTCCCTCCCTCCTTGAACAGGCCAATGACCATTAGCTCATTGCACATACATATTTCAAGAATAATTGAACCTTAAAAATGATAAGATATACAATTTGGATTATAGATTAGAAACATGAGGTGCGACATTTCGGTAACAGCATTGTTACCATCATCAGACAAAAGTACTGAATGAGAGAGAAGGAGGGGATATCTCACAAATGATTTAAGCATGCTCGCTGCGAATGTGTCTAGTGATATCTTTGGGCATGATGGTGATGCGCTTGGCTTGAATGGTGCACAAGTTGGTGTCCTCCAAGTCTAACCAGATAGGCCTCACTTGCTTCTTGAAGAATGAGAGAGAGAGTTAAAATTTAAGAGTTCTGTGTGTTTGTTTCTTATCCCCTTGTGTAAAGATTACACGAATTCCATGAGTTCATGCTCCTCAAGCTGTTTTATGATGAGTAGCGGCCTTTCCCAAAGGTCCTGTTTAGTGCATCTAATGCAAGCCGTGTTCAGGGGCTGCAGGTGCTAAGCTACATTTTGGGCAAGTGGGGTAGATTTTGTTGTTATTTTGAATCTTCAATGGCTTGAGATGGCCTGTTCTAAATCTTGTGTTGTTTGATGCTGTCTTCTGTGTGATACTAATGGTGATTCAGGGAGTATAGATCCTGTGGCTGTAGAGAACTTACTGTTTAAGGACATCAGCGTCGCTGGGCAGTCCGGTGGGCAGCTGGAGGTACAGCAGCAACTTCTCCACATCAGAGAGCTGGTGGACCTCCTCCTGGAACAGCTTTACAATTTATCTCTTTCCTCAACTCTCCTCTACACATGAATAGCTTCTTTAATTACAGCAAAACACACTTCAGTTTTTCCATCTATAACACTTACTCTAATCCAATCATTTTTCAAATCCCCAAATGAATTGCCCACTTTAATGTAAGACCAAAACTGGCCATACAAGACTGCTCTTCTTCCAGGATGGTGTTAAGACTTTCCTACAATTTACCATCTGCAGGGCCAGAGAGACCTCACCAGACCACCTCTTGGGATGTATGGGAGCCTCAAGACAGGACCTGTATTCCAACCCTACCAAGATTGTAAATTTGATCCATGAATTCAGCCTCCATGACCTTGTACAATTATACAATGGGATAATTATAATTTTTTTTTAATGTAAGAAGACTATTAGTCAACAGGAAGCACATGCTGCTCCAGAACACATTAGGAGCACTAAACATTGGGAGAGGTCGCTGCTTATCATAAAACGGCTTGAGGAGTATGGACTCATGGAATTGGTGTAATTTTCACACAAGGGGATAAGAAACAACAATACTATGTATTTGAGTCAAAAGGCGATCCATTAATTAAGATTATATAAAAGGGTGTACATGGATCTGTAAAGAAAAAAAAATATATTTTTTTCTCTAAATATTTCGAGAGATTGCTCCCTCTTTATCAATTTATTGCACAGTGAATTTCTACAATAAACAATCTACAATAATTTGTAAATTAAATTCACTGTGCAATAAATTGATAAAGAGGGAGCAATCTCTCAAAATATTTTGAGAAAAAAAAATTGTTTTTTTTTCTTTACAGATCCAGGTACGTCCTTTTATATAATACTATGTATGTTGTAGTGGTCAGTAAACCCAGGCAGTGTGGGAACCCTCCAAATAATTAGGTAGGTGACGGAGGAGAGATTAAAGGTCATCAAGCCAATCAAGTTATCTCTCAATTATCTCTCCCCTTTTTATCAATTACTCCTCCGCACCTTTCATTATTAATACACCAACTATGTGTGACTAAACTTGTGTGTTCAATTGTAACTTGACTGTCAAATGCCATGGGAGACCTTATACTGTGGGACAGATCTACTGGGCTGGTCCCTCATTGACTTGTATTCCTTTATAACAACAACAATGACTGAAGGAACTAATGCTGCACATGACTGGTACAGAGCAGAAGGGACAATTCTGTCCTCCCAAGAGAACAACAGTCTTTGATTTCCAGACTTAATTCTGGTCATCTACTGATAATGACTTTCCAGAATGGTTGCAAGGTTTTCCCACTATGTACTAAGTGTCAACCTGTAATCCCAAACTACATTATAGACTGCATTGATTCATCCATTGATGAGCCTCTACTTATCCCCAGCAGACACCATCAACAAACTCTACAAGCTTGATACCTAATATGATTGAGTGGAGATGAGAAAGAAGAAGATAACAACAACTTGGTCTCTCATAACATCAAAATTCTAAGGTTCTAAGTTTTAACTGTGGTCATGACAACAACAAGAGATTATAAATTATTAGTTTTCTGAGTGATGTCATTTTATCATGATGAGAGACTGTTGAGTGATTATGGGAAACGGAGAAAGCTTATTAAGAAGAAAATGCTCCAATGGCCCCCGATTCTTGCAAAAGTACAACCCCACCAGCGAGTGCAAGTAACCAAATGGGGCTCTGGCACATTTGTAAGTGCAAAGTCAAACTGCTTTTCACATGTATAGACATGTGGTGTACTTACAGTAAAAGCAGTCGCTAACTACCCACCATGATTATCATGGACTGTACCACGTGTACTAGGGATAAGAATTAAGAAAAGTCTTCTCCTGATCATACAACTAAAAGTTGCTGAAGGATTGCGCCATCTGTCAGATAAAAAAATCAACTAATCGCTGTT
>CP092866.1:119959493-119971495 GCA_030710605.1 Cordylochernes scorpioides | reverse complement strand
CAGGCTTTTTTTCCAATTTACACACTTTGTTTTCTTCTCCTTTTTTGCATAAAACCATTCTAAGCAAAGTCAACACTCTTTATAATACTGTGATGTTGAATTTACGGAGCGATGCAAAAGACATCCACTCAATGATAAATGATGATAAAGGTGAAGTAAGATAAATAAGATTAACACACTTAAATATTCATGGTAAACGGATTGCGGATTTCGACAATTTAGAAAGAGGGAATCATATATCGCCGCAACTCTTTTTATTAACGCGATTAAGGAAGCTTTCGGGCAAGCCCTTCTTCAGCTAACTTAATCGCGTTAATAAAAAGAGTTGCGGCGATATATGATTCCCTCTTTCTACACTTAAATATGGCGATAGAGGGGAAGCAACAAAAAAGAAGAATGTATATTCAACGCTCAAAGCAAAAATATTTGAATGAACGCTGCACAAAATTTATGTGCAAGAAGCCAGTACTTCAATAAAGGTGTTATAATAAACTTGTATAACAAAAATTGATGTATTATTGTTCTTGTAGTTACCCCTGTCTCTATCCCCAACTGTTTTCCGGTGAGAAGATTCCATTTCTCTATATTGTCATTGTTAGAAAGTTAACACTTAAGTCTGGTCATCTACGGACAATGACTTTCCAGAATGGTTGCAAAGTTTTCCCACTATGTACTAAGTGTCAACCTGCAATCCCAAACTACATTATAGACTGCATTGATTCATCCATTGATGAGCTCTACTCTTCCCCAGCAGACACCATCAAAAGTCTTAAACTTTACAAGCTTGATACCTTAATATGATTGAGTGGAGATAAGAAAGAAGAAGAGAAAGTTAACAGTAGACGACAGTTGATCTGCCATGTCAAATCCCCAATCAGGTAACTCTAAAGATGACTGAATTCTGTTTCCCCCCCAAAACATTGCCACAGGTTTACTGTGAATGCACACCACATGTCCATAACCAGTCAGAAGGCAGTTCAACTTTAAGTTATCCTGGTTCCAGAGCCTCATTTGGTTACTTAACTCCGCCTTTGCCGGTCCCAAGCCTGGATGAAAAAGGAGAAGGAGGAGCAGTAACAAGTTTGCTACAAAACCTGGGTTCAGCTGGCCCGGCTGATAGTACCCTGTAAGGGCTCCTAATCCAGGGATACAGGAAGAGCAGCGTTTGTACTCCATGTTAGGTGCAGCTGTACATGGCATCTGTTCCTCATGTCAGAGGCGGCCATTTCATATTGGAGCTAAGTCGGCCTGCTACTGAGTAATGCTCCCAGTCTTAATGACAAAAACAGATGCATTCTACTTCACCCAATCATTATGGTTGTCAAATCTCTTTTGATGAGCTCTAATTATCTCCAGAGAACATCTCAAGCTCTACAGACTTGATACCCTGCTATGATTGTTGAGTGGAGATAAGAAAGAAGAAGATTACGTTACTTGCATTCATTGATTGGGATTGGACTTGTACAAGATGCGAAGGGGGTCATTGAGGCAGATAAAAGTGTCAAATATAGGATAGCGAGATGTAGGTGACATTGTGGACTACCCCAATGTATAGGGGGAGTGAGGTAGGGTGAGATAGAACTACCTGTCCTTCTTGTGCTGCTGGGATTTTTCCAAGTAACGAAGTTCCTTGCAGAAGGATTTAAGGGCCTTGTTAAGAGCTTTATCCCCTGCTGTGGCCTTCCTACACCCCAGAGAAGTCAGCCATTAGTGCTCTCTTCAAGCCAGCAGATTGTACAAGCCATGTGGGGGGGAAGAACTTAGCTAAGTTAGGATTCCTCAATGACAACAAACTTTATTTGTACGTCATTAACGTTCTTTGGGGTGGAACCTCCCTCCTTCTTTAGAAAGCAAACTGACAAAATTAAGACAAAGGCATCCCGATAGATGGCGCAAAAGCCATCAGCAACTTTCAGTTACATGATAAGGAGATGTCTTTTTCTTAATTATTTCACCTTACCCCAGTACAATTTCACAAACTGACATGAATGTCACATGGGGCAAACCTTTAAATGATATTGTGATGTGGAATTTGTCTAGCAATGCATGCAGACATCCACTTAATGATAGATGATGATTTAATAAAGTTCAAGTAATATTAAAAAAGTTTTTTTAATAAAGGTCACAAGTATGATAAAAGAGATTAAATATGGCAATAGAGAGAAAGAAAATCTGTTCAAATCAATAAGCTTGAGGGATAGGTATCTTTCATATAAATTTATTTCAAGCTTTCGGGCACAACCGCCCTTCGATAGGAAAAAATATATTACGCTACTAAAGTTTTCGGATCTAATCTAAATATATACATATATATGAGCAGAAAATAACAGTTATGCAAAAACGGATTTACATAGTGAAGAACACAATAAACTAGAAAGAAGATCTACTCAACTCTCAAAACAAAAACATTCGAATGTACATGGCACGAGACGCATGTGCAAGCAGCCAGACAGTGCAGTCCTTCAATAAAGCTATTTTAAATTCTAAGAGATTCGAATGTATGAAAATACATTTTATTTATTATAGTAGAACCTCCCTGTAAAGGACAGCTAAGTGCAGAGCCAAGAGAGAGGTGTCATTTTGCCGGAGAGTTGCTAAATAGTAAACATGGTCATTTTGGCGATGAAAACTGTCCTTTATAGAGAGGTGTCCTTTAGCAATAGTGTCCTCTCATGGAGGTTTTACTGTATTTCCAAGTAGGCAATCTGTTCTTGAAAGAAAGTGTTGTGATCAGTTTAAAAAGTAACAATGTCTTAGAGTGAAAAAAAGGCTTTAGCTAGGAGAGACATCAATCTTCCCTTCCTTCCTCCATCAGTTTTTCCCACTGGGAACCTATCCTTACTTGGGATACTCTATGGTGAAAAACATATCTTGAAGAAAGAGGTTGCCATTCTTAGTTCTTAAAAATAAGAGATACTTCTCTAATTCCACCTTTTTCAGTCCCAAGCCTGGATGAAAATTTGGGAGGGGGAGCAGTAACAAGCTTGCTAAAAAACCTGGGCTCAGCTGGCCATGCTGATAGTATCCTGTAAGGTCTCCAGGGATACAGGATGAGCAGCGTTTGTACTCCATGTTAGGGGCAGCTGTACATGGCGTCTATTCCTCATGTCAGAGACGGCCATTTCTTTTAGAGCTAAGTTGGCCTGCCACTGAGTAGTGCTCCCAGTCTTAATGACAAAGGCAGACACATTCTACTTCACCTAGTCATGATGGTTGTCAAACAGACACCATCAAGGGTCACAACTTGATACCCTAATATGTTTGAGTGGAGATAAGGAAGAAGAACCTATTACTATGTGTTACAATATCACACTTTAGACTATCACAACCACACACAAATGCTATTTTTATTCCCTTAATTAAAATACTCTTTGAAATAATAATCATTGTTTGTAAGAAAGAAAGAAATATATTATTTATTCTATATTCAGTTAAACCTGTCGCCTCCTCTTGGGACTCACCAAAATAGGGTGCTATAGAGAGGGGGTGCTATAGACAGGTCACTTTTAATGTAAAATGTTTACATTTCAATGTTTAAAATCAGGTGCTATAGAGAGGAAGGCGCTATATAGAGGGGGTGCTATAGACAGGTTTAACTGTATATGTTTTGTATTTAACATTATACAGTAGAATTCAGTTAATTCAAACATCTTTAATTCAAATATTGTTATTGGTCCCTAGAATTTCCTATAAATAGAATTTCAGTTTTTAATTCGAATTTTTGGATAATTCAAAAAAAAATTTTTTTTTTGGGTCCCTTGGGCTTCGAATTATCCCAGTTCCACTATATAATGTTACATAAAGGTTGAAATAAAGTGGTTTCAACCTCAAAAAAGAGAGTGTGAATTCAGAGCTTTGCTTTCTAATTGGCCTATAGTGGTGTTATTGGGGATTCCTAATCCTGTACCTTTCATTCAGAGATATATTTGTTCATTATAAATAAAACAGGCTTGTTTTTAAACAAAATTCTATTCCTATTAAAAAATTCTGATTTTTTGCAAGTTATTTCTGTCGCTTAGATACAAAAATATAAGGCCTAATCCAAATAATTTTATAGTGAGTGACATTTCAGCAACTGCATTGTTACCATAAAAGTAATTTATTCTTTTGTCTGATCATGGTAACAATGCTGTTGCCGAAACGTCACACACTATTAAATTATTTGGATTAGGTCTTATTTTCTTGTATTTATAATTTATAATCCAAATTGTGTGTTTTATCATTATTTCTCATTTATCATATTGTTTGCTCCTTGGTTTACTCCTATGAGAATTCAAAGAAGATATTAAAGACATGAAGCTAAATGGAAATCTAAAAATTATATTGTAACAAAGTATTTATTACATTTTATGTACAGATTTTGATATTCATGTTATTTATATTTTTTTACCCTGGAAACTTCCTTCATTGCTTATCTTGTACAGTAGAACCTCCATGAGAGGACACTTGCACTAGAGGACACCTCTCTACAAAGGACAGTTTTCATTTGCAAAATTACCATTTTTACTATTTAGCAACTCTCCGATAAAAGGACACCTCTCCACAAAGGACAGTTTTGATTTGCAAAATTACCATTTTTACAATTTAGCAACTCTCCGGTAAAAGGACACCTCTCCACAAAGGACAGTTTTGATTTGCAAAATTACCATTTTTACAATTTAGCAACTCTCCGGTAAAAGGACACCTCTCCACAAAGGACAGTTTTGATTTGCAAAATTACCATTTTACAATTTAGCAACTCTCCGGTAAGAGGACACCTCTCTACAAAGGACAGTTTAGATTTGCAAAATTACCATTTTACAATTTAGCAACTCTCCGGTAAAAGGACACCTTTCCAACAAAGGACAGTTTTGATTTGCAAAATTACCATTTTTACAATTTAGCAACTCTCCGGTAAGAGGACACCTCTCTCTAAAGGACACTTTGGCTCTGTAATTATGTGTTGTCCTTTACATGGAGGTTCTACTGTATCTTACAAATATGGATTTAGTTTGTGCCTTAAATAAATTGCTGTGTCACATTCAGAAGTTTGTCTTTCCTCATTTTCCACGTGACCATATCATTAGATGTTGAATCCATGTTTACTCTTCTTCAATCTCCATACACTTTGAGAGTTTGATAAAGCACAATTTGGATTATAGATACAAGAAAATAAGACCTAATCCAAATAATTTAATAGCGTGTGACATTTCGGTAACAGCACATTGTTACCATCATCAGACATAAGAATAAGACTTTGAGAGTTTGACAATGCACAATTTGGATTATAGATACAAGAAAATAAGACCTAATCCAAATAATTTAATAGCGTGTGACATTTCGGTAACAGCACATTGTTACCATCATCAGACATAAGAATAAGACTTTGAGAGTTTGACAATGCACAATTTGGATTATAGATACAAGAAAATAAGACCTAATCCAAATAATTTAATAGCGTGTGACATTTCGGTAACAGCACATTGTTACCATCATCAGACAAAAGAATAAGACTTTGAGAGTTTGACAATGCACAATTTGGATTATAGATTATTGATACAAAAAAATAAGACCTAATCCAAATAATTTAATAGTGTGTGACGTTTCGGTAGCAGCACATTGTTACCATCATCAGACAAAAGAATAAGACTTTGAGAGTTTGATAAAGCACAATTTGGATTATAGATACAAGAAAATAAGACCTAATCCAAATAATTTAATAGCGTGCGACATTTCGGTAACAGCACATTGTTACCATCATCAGACAAAAGAATAAGACTTTGAGAGTTTGACAATGCACAATTTGAATTATAGATTATAGATACAAGAAAATAAGACCTAATCCAAATAATTTAATAGCGTGTGACATTTCGGTAACAGCACATTGTTACCATCATCAGACAAAAGAATAAGACTTTGAGAGTTTGACAATGCACAATTTGGATTATAGATACAAGAAAATAAGACCTAATCCAAATAATTTAATAGCGTGTGACATTTCGGTAACAGCACATTGTTACCATCATCAGACAAAAGAATAAGACTTTGAGAGTTTGACAATGCACAATTTGGATTATAGATTATAGATACAAAAAAATAAGACTTAAAACAAATAATTTAATAGTGTGTGACGTTTCGGTAACAGCACATTGTTACCATCATCAGACAAAAGAATAAGACTTTGAGAGTTTGACAATGCACAATTTGGATTATAGATACAAAAAAATAAGACTTAAAACAAATAATTTAATAGTGTGTGACGTTTCGGTAACAGCACATTGTTACCATCATCAGACAAAAGAATAAGACTTTGAGAGTTTGACAATGCACAATTTGGATTATAGATTATAGATACAAAAAAATAAGACCTAATCCAAATAATTTAATAGTGTGTGATGTTTCGGTAACAGCACATCGTTACCATCATCAGACAAAAGAATAAGACTTTGAGAGTTTGACAATGCACAATTTGGATTATAGATTATAGATACAAAAAAATAAGACTTAAAACAAATAATTTAATAGTGTGTGACGTTTCGGTAACAGCACATTGTTACCATCATCAGACAAAAGAATAAGACTTTGAGAGTTTGACAATGCACAATTTGGATTATAGATTATAGATACAAAAAAATAAGACTTAAAACAAATAATTTAATAGTGTGTGACGTTTCGGTAGCAGCACATTGTTACCATCATCAGACAAAAGAATAAGACTTTGAGAGTTTGATAAAGCACAATTTGTATTATAGATACAAGAAAATAAGACCTAATCCAAATATATAAATAGTGGGTGATGTTTCGGTAACAGCACATTGTTACAATCATCAGAAAAAAAAAGAATAAGACTTTGAGAGTTTGACAATGCACAATTTGGATTATAGATTATTGATACAAAAAAATAAGACCTAATCCAAATATATAAATAGTGGGTGATGTTTCGGTAACAGCACATTGTTACCATCATCAGACAAAAGAATAAGACTTTGAGAGTTTGACAATGCACAATTTGGATTATAGATTATAAACACAAGGTAATAAGACCTAATCCAAATATATAAATAGTGTGTGACATTTCAGTAACAGCACATTGTTACCATCATCAGACAAAAGAATAAGACTTTGAGAGTTTGATAAAGCACAATTTGTATTATAGATACAAAAAAAAAATAAGACCTAATCCAAATATATAAATAGTGGGTAATGTTTCGGTAACAGCACATTGTTACCATCATCAGACAAAAGAATAAGACGTTGAGGGTGTAAAAAAAGGAGGATACACCTACCTGTCGGAAGAAGAAGTGTTCAGAGACATCTCCTGTGACACCAGCAGTCAGCACATGGGTGATGGAGGAGAGACATACCAGAACCTACCTTAGTGGCAGAAGTAGACTCCACATTCTGGACCCACCCACATTACTGTTAGCTCTAGGCTGATCAATTTATTTCAAACAAGATAAATAAACATAAATATGATGCTTGTGCCATTTATCATGAGAAATGTGAACTATTTTTGACACGTATGATTCTTTTAAGAATTTTCCGATCCCAAACCCAGATGAAAAAGGAGGAGGGGGAGCAGTAACAAGCTCATTAAAAAACCTGGGCTCAGCTGACCCGGCTGATAGTACCCTGTAAGGGCTCCTAATCCAGGGATACAGGATGAGTTTGTAATCCATGTTAGGAGCGGCTGCACATGGTCTTATTACCTTGTGTTTAAGAATCTACATAGTTGGATATAGTTCCAAGTATGATCTTAGCTCCAATATGGTAGGTCAGCTCTCATCATATCAGCATAGTTGATGTTGTGAAGCATGGACCACATAAAAGTCTTAACATTAGCACACTTGCTCAATCCTGATGACAGTGTACAAAACTTCCAAGTGGTGCAGGAAGTAGTTAGAAAGAAAATATATTACAGAAATCTAAAAAAAGAAGAAATAAAAATAATTTTGGAATAATATATAAGTAAAAAAAAAAAAAAAGGGCGAATAACCAAATGCTACGCTACATCCATATAAAAGTCAGGCCTAATGGACTGTTGGACCAGGAAAGGGTTAAGAAAGAGAGGATGCATGTGCCAGTTGGTATGGTGTTGTTGTTGGTGTATCTTATCCCCTTGTGTAAGGATTACACGAATTTCATGAGTTCATGTTCCTCTATCTATTTTATGATAAGCAGCGGCCTCTCCCAAAGGTCCTGTTTAGTCTGGAATGCAAGCTAAAATGTGTTCTGGAGCTGCAGGTGCCAAGCTACATTTTGGGCAAGTGGGGTAGATTTTGTTGTTATTTTCTATCTTCAATGGCTTGAGATGGTCTGTTCTAAATCTTGTTAGTGTTGTTTGATGCTGTCTGAAGTTCAGAGCTTCTCCTGGGTCTATGGCATGGTGTTCTTGTTGAGGGTAACATCTGCCTTTTATTTTTACGATGTTTGTGTGGCCCTTTAAAAATAAATCCGGTGAATAACTCGAGAACAGAAATCCTTATCAATCCCAAGTGTTCATTTTATCATCCTTCACATAGAAGCAGCATTACAAATAGCAGGATATATAGAGAATAAAAAGCAAACAAATGAAGAAAAATCAAGAAATTGGCAAAACAGATAAATATTTTAGGGCAAGAGGGGGGAAACAACAAAAAAGGAAAATGGGCACAAATCAAATAAAAATGTATAAAGAGAAGATAAAAATTGGAGCCCATGGCAACAACAACAACAACAACAACAATGGGAAGCTACAACTATGGAGACTTGCTGTTCCCACGTTTGATGTAACCTCTCTCCCAGGTATTTTAGAGAGTTCAGTACATAAACTGCCATGGTCTCTACTGGAGGTAGTGGCCTCTCATTAGAGGATGGAAAAGGTAAGGTTATTTTTGACTTTATAAAGCTGGGTGGAGACTGTGAACTGCAGACTTATCTCAGCCAACACAATCTCTACTGTCTGATTGTTATCTCCCTGCGTGGAGGCGGCTCTATTCAACTCCTAGACAGTTGAAGGGAAAATTACACTTTAATGGTTTAGTTTTATTTTCTTCTTCCTTCTTATCTCCACTCAATCATATCAGGATATCAAGCACGGGGGTCGATGGAAGGATGGTCTAAACAGTTGGTTTTCGACTGTTACGACCCAGGTTCGATTCCCGCATTGGGCACTTTTTTATGTTTAAAAAAAAATGCTCCAATGACCCCCCGATTCTTGCAAAAGTCCAACCCCACCAGCGAGTGCAAGTAACCAAACGGGGCTCTGGCACATTTGAAGTGCAAAGTCGAACTGCTTTTCACATGTGTAGACATGTGGTGCACTTACAGTAAAAACAGTCGCCTACTTCTACCCACCATGATTATCATGGCCTGTACCACGTGTACTAGGGATAAGCAAAAAAAAATGATATCAAGCCTGTAGAGCTTGTTGATGATGCCTGCTGGGGAATGAGTAGAGTTCATCAATGGATGAGTCAATGCAGTCAATGATGTGGGGTTGGTTGTACATAGTGGGAAACCATTCTGAAAGGTCATTGCTTGTACATGACCAGGCTTAATTCTGGAAATCAAGGACTGCTGTTCTTCAATTTCAAAATTTATAGAACCCCAACCCTAACCTATTGAAATCTTGTATTTAGATAATTTTGCCCTTGTGTATTAAAAATGTAGACAAAGGAACATCCTTCCAACTTGAATTTTTCTGTCTGATGTTTGCAGCCTCAGTTTATCCTCCGATTGACTCTCTTTTAGATCTCTCTGACATTCCAGAGGTTGTTCTCCTGACCAATGACAAGGCATTTCCTAATCATGCAAGCTTTTTCTTGATCAATCAACACAAGGTAATAAGACCAAATCCAAATAAATATAATCTATAATCCAAATTGTGCCTTATCATTGATCAATCAAGAAACGGTACAGTTAAACGTGTCTATAGCGCCCCCTCTTGAGACTCACCAAAATAGGGTGCTATAGAGAGGGGGGTGCTATAGACAGGTCAATTTTAATGTAAATCGCATCGTACTACGTATTTAAAATCAGGTGCTAAAGAGAGGAAGGTGCTATTTAGAGGGGGCGCTATAGACAGGTTTAACTGTATTTGGCCAATTCTGGAATAATTAAAAATCAACAAATTGTTGATATTTATATTGACAGATGGGGCAAGCCATCAACAAATGTTAGTTGCATGATCAGGAAAATGCCTATTTTTTTCCCCTCAATGCTATGTGTAATAGATGTTCTTTAAATAATGGAACAGGCAAAGTCAGACTTTCAAAGTGTGCCTGGATCATGGTGCCATGATCAACGAAAGCTGCACCCCTACACCCCATTCCATGAGATCAGCTCGAGGAGCATGAACTCAATGGAATTCGTGTAATCTTTACACAAGGGGATAAGAAACAACAACAAAAACAAATAATGGAACAGGCAAAGTCAGACTTTCACTAAAGTGTGCCATGATGCCATGATCAACGAAAGCTGCACCCCTACACACCATTCCATGAGATCAGCTAGAGGAACATGAACTCATGGAATTTGTGTAATCTTTACACAAGGGGATAAGAAACAACAACAACTAATGGAACGAAATGTCCCCTGGTTGGGTGAATTTTGATAGACTTGCCGGATTTGACAGTCGGTGAACCACAGTGAAGCTCTCAGCTCCTTCCTCCACCATGAGACATTCCCGGAGCTTGGACTCCGCCTACAGAGAGTCAGTCAGTAGGGAGTCCGTAGTGTTGTCTGACTGTAGGACCTACCTGGTCCAGGCTAGACCTCAGCTGGGACTTCTCAGCCTCCAGGGTGTTCACCTCCAGCTTGAGCTGAAGCTGTTGTCTCTCGGTTTCCACCCTGAGTGCCTCCAGTTCCCTGCAGCTGTCCTGGCTCTTCTTATCTGCCTGCACCAACACCTTTCTTTTTTTGCTTATCCTTTGTACACGTGATACCAAACCTGGTGCTGCTCCAGCCCCCCAAGCCCCCAGGTATAAACTTGTTCCCTCCTGTGCCCATTCCTCAAAATTATTGCCATGATCACAATACTTGACAAAATAAAGGTTGCCAGGCAAAGTCAGACTTTCACTAAAGTGTGCCATGGTGCCATGATCAACGAAAGCTGCATCCCTACACCCCATTCAACGAGATTAGCTCGAGGAGCATGAACTCAAGGAATTCATATAATCTTTACACAAGGGGAAAAGAAACAACAAACAACAACAACACGTGATACAGGCCATGATAAAAAATGGTGGGTAGAAATAGGCAATTGCTTTTACTCTAAGTACAGCACATGTCTACACATGTGAAAAGCCATTGAAGATAGAAAATAACAACAAATCGACCCCACTTGCCCAAAATGTAGCTTGGCACCTGCAGCTCCAGAACACATTTTGGCTTGCATTAGATGCACTAAACAGGACCTTTGGGAGAGACCGCTGCTCATAATAAAACAGCTCGAGGAGCATGAACTCATGGAATTCGTGTAATCTTCACATAAGGGGATAAGAAACAACAACAACATGTGAAAAGCAGTTCGACTTTGCACTTACAAATATGCCAGAGCTCCCGTTTGGTTACTTGCACTCGCTGGTGGGGTTGGACTTTTGCAAGAATCGGGGACCATTGGAGAATTTTTTTTTTTTAATCAGATAAAAAGTGCCCAATGCGGGAATAGAACCTGGGTCATAGCGGTCGAAAAGCAACGGTTTAGACAATCCTTCCACCGACCCTTGCAGCAACACCTTGTTTGCATCAAGACTCACTACTTTGGCTCCTTTATGTCCAATTGGTTGTACACAGAGAGTTTTAGTATACAAATTACAGAACACGACAGTTTCTACTGCCACGAGAGAAAATGTTGGCTTCACATTGGTGGTGGGATACATCCACATTGCAAGAGGAACTGATAGAAGGAAATTATTTTTTAAACCTAAGACCACAAATTAAAATAAATAAATAGTGTGCAACGTTTCTGTAACAATGCTGTTACCATCTCATTCAGTACTTTTATCTCCTTTATTGACTTTCCAGAATGGTTGCAGGATTTT
>CP092866.1:119742007-119959393 GCA_030710605.1 Cordylochernes scorpioides | reverse complement strand
CCCACTATGTACTAAGTGCAATTCTCAGCCTGCAACCCCAAGACACATTATTGACTGTATTGACTCATCCATTGATGAGCTCTACTCTTCCCAGGCAGACACCATTAAGAGTCTCAAGCTTTACAAGCTTGATACCTTAATGTGATTGAGTGGAGATAAGAAAGAAGAAGATCTCCTTTATACTTTTTCTACTTATATATGCTACACTGAGCAGCAACAAAAATAACAAAGAGTTGCCAAATTGGAAATGTTTCAAACATATAGGTGGGAGGGGGGGAATTACCTGTGCAATCTCATTTTTCAGTGCCAATCTTTCTTCTTCCATTCTGGTGAAGGCCTCTTGGATCCTGAGCTCAGCCTGGACAACCATACATCAAGTTCACAATCCCACACAGTGTGAGCATAGCTACCTGGCCAATCTGAGCTCTGAGCTGGTTCTTCTCCTCCTCTGTGTTCCTGAGGTCGGCTGCCCTCGCTGCCTCCATCTACAGCCACCAGAGTGAGCCACAACTGTCACACCCTGGGTCTCCACTCACCTCAGCCACTTTAGCCTGGCAGGCCTGCAGCTTGGTCTGGTACTCCAGCACCTCCCTGGCTAGGCCTTCATTCTTCTCTCTGTACTGCTCACAGGCCAGCCGGAGGTCATCCAGGGACTTGTGATAGGTGTTCATCATCTTCTCCTTTTCTTCCTTCCAGGACTGCATGATGAGGAGCTGGCGACGTAGCAGCTCTGTGTTCTTCATCATGTTCTCTGGACACAGGGTTTGGTTGGCTGCTACTGGTGGGTTGTTTGATAGAACAGTAGTGTAGGGAATCCACACATGACTATTCTATATAGGTTGTAAATTTTATTTTTTTAATATTTTCTAGAACAACTATGTGGGCACCAGATGTTGCCACTTTACACTATATAAATCCATTTTTCTTTTGTAAACTTTTTCCCATGGACTTCACATGTACTTATCTTTCTCTTTTTTACAAAAAGATGGCAGTTCAGTAGGACCAGAGATCTTTGTAAAAGTTGTTGTTGTTGTTGTTTCTTTTTCCCCTATGGAATGGGGTGTAGGGGTGCAGCTTTCGTTGATCATGGCACCATGATCCAGGCACACTTTGGTGAAAGTCTGACTTTGCCTGTAATTTGAGGCTGTTCCTAACATGGAAGCCTTTGCTGCCGACTCTAACATGAGTACAGACACAACTCCTCCATATCCCTGGAGAGAGGGACCCTTGCTGAGGTCTATCAACCGGGTCAGTTGAAGTCAGGATTTTTAAAGAGGTATTTCTCCTCTTCTAACAATGCTGCTTTTGGTCTGCGGCTGCTTATTCGTCAGAGTTATTCTGCTTGTTTCACAGCTGGCCTTCATATCTGAAGGTTGTTCTCCTATCCGCCACCTAGGGACGCCCCCTGTAGCATTCAGCTCTGCTGAGGGGAAGAAACAAATATATATTTTAAATAGGATCCAAATTCTGGAATAATTAAAAATTATTTCAACAGATGGCACAAGCTGTCAGCAACTTTTAGTTGTATGGTCAGGAGATGCCTTGTTCTTAAAATATAGATATTTTTAACTAAACAACATCCCTCCTTGGTTCTCGAGTTGTTTGGCTTTGTGCAACATAAATGTTAAGTCAGCGTCTACAAGGAATTTTAGCTGATATGTAAGAGTGAAGAAATCCTTGAAACAAAAGGAAGGAAGTAAACTATTTTTTTTTAATTTTTATCCATATAGTACACGTAATACAGTCCATGATAATCATGGTGGGTAGAAATTGGCAACTGCTTTTACTGTAAGTGCACCACATGTCTACACATGTGAAAAGCGCAGTTCGACTTTTGAACTTACAAGTGTACCAGAGCCCCATTTGGTTACTTGCAATTACTAGTGGGGTTGGACTTTTGCAAGAATCAGGGTCCATTGGATGCAGGACTCAGTCATAGCGGTAGAAAACCTGACAGTTTACAACATTCATTCATAGCCTCCCCCAGGAAGAAAACTAAATGTTAATGTGCAATAAGGCACACAATTCGAATTATAGATTATAAACACAAGGTAATAAGATCAAATCCATATAAATAAATTCATTCAATACTTTTGTCTGAAGATGGTAATAATGTTGATAAAGCACAATTTGGATTATAGATTATAAACACAAGGTAATAAGACCAAATCCAAATCAATAAATAGTGTGTGACATTTTAGCATTGTTACCGAAACATCACACACTATTTATTTGGATTTGGTCTTATTACCATGTGTTTATGGTAATAACGTTGTTACCGAACATCAAAACCTATTAATTTATTTGGATTAGGTCTTATTTTCTTGTAGCTATAATCTATTAATTCAAATTGTGCCATATCAGTATGCGCTGAGAGATAACAGAAATGTAACAGTTACACAGAAAGATGCCTGTAGACAGCACCAGTTGACTAGAGAGTTGGAAGTTACCTTTCAAAGTCTCATTCTCGGCCTGGATCTCAGCAATCTCCTCCGTGGTGACGGAGTGCTGGGTCTCGGACTCCAGCAGGCTGGGGGAGGGGTCCAGGACGATGAAGGACTCCTCGCGCTCATCATCCTCATCATCATCCCCATTTATCACCACCTGGTGGCTGGCTCCGACCTCGGGGGAACTTAGAAGCCACGGCATTGCTGCACCACAAAGTCTCATACACTTTCCTCCTCCTTTCAGACAGTTTTTTTTATGTTCAAAAAATATATTTTTTTATTTGCTTATCCCTAGTACACGTGGTACAGGCCATGATAATCATGGTGGGTAGAAGTAGGCGACTGCTTTTACTGTAAGTGCCCCACATGTCTACACATGTGAAAACCAGGATATGATTTTTAGAAATGATTAATTTTTTAAATGATTTTTAATTTGACTCATTTTTTTTATTATCCCAAATGATAAAGCACATTTTGGATTATAGATTATAGATACAAGAAAATAAGACCTAATCTAAATAATTTAATAGTGTGTGACGTTTCGGCAACAGCATTGTCACCATCATCAGACAAAAGAATAAATCTATTATTCTTTTTGTTTGATGATGGTAACAATGTTGTTGCCGAAATGTCAAACACTATTAAATTATTTGGATTAGGTCTTATTTTCTTATTTTATTATCCCAAGTACACATAATATAGTACAGGCCATGATAATCGTGGTAGGTAGAAGTTGGTGACTGCTTTTACTGTAAGTGCACCACATGTCTACGCATGTGAAAAGCAGTTTAATTTTTGCACTTACAAATGTGCCAGAACCCCGTTTGCTTACTTGCATTGGCTGTTGGGGTTGGACTTTTGCAAGAATCGTGGGGTCATTGGAGCAAATAACACATTTCTAAATTTAATTGCCATTTATTGATAAAAAATTGTTTTGGCAATGTGTTTCTTTTCGATAATAGCATCAAATATTGTCTCTACAGAGCTTACTTCAACGATATAAGTTATTGCATAAGAGGGCTTGGATCATCAGTAGTAAACCCTCTCAGTGGTTTCACCAAATTAATCTCTAGACCGCTCTACTATTGTATTGGATCGGTTTTCTTATATATCCTGTATTTACTATGGAAGGCAGCTTAGTGATGTTTAGGGAACCTTCTTCTTTCTTATCTCCACTCAATCATATTAGGGTGCAAAGCTTTTACAACCATCATGACTGGGTGAAATAGAATGCCTCTGCCTTTGTCATTAAGACTGGGAGCACTACTCAGTGGCAGGCCGACTTAGCTCCAAAAGAAATGGCCGCCTCTGACATGAGGAACAGACGCCATGTGCAGCCTAACATGTAATACAGACATCCTGTATCCCTGGATCAGGAGTCCTTACAGGGTACTATCAGCCAGGCCAGCTGAACCCAGGTTTTTTAGTGAGCTTGTTACTGCTCCCCCTCCTCCTTTTTCATCCGGGCTTGGGACCAGCAAAGGCGGAGTTAGTTTAGGGAACCTATGTACATAATTACAAGGTATTGCATCGAGCAAAGCTCTTCCACAACAACTTACCAACTTATCATTGAAAATCAACAGTTCTTAAACCCTACTTTTATTGGGGATGTGTAGGTTAGCAAAGTGTATTCCTTTAATGGTCAGGGCCAAATTTTAATTTAGAGACATTGATAATCAAAAAATTAATATACCTTAAGAGACAAAAATATCAAAATCCCATCAAAGTAAAAACACAAGGTAATAAAATCTAAATAAATAAATTTGTTACAACACCTGGCACACTATTTATTTATATAGATTTGGTGTCTTATAACCTTGTGTTTCTAATCTATAATCCAAATTGTACCTTATTACCCATAAAAGTAGATTTGCAGGGAGTCGGTGGAAGGATGGTTTAAACCATTGGTTTTCGGCCGCAATTACCCAGGATCGAATACTGCATTGAGCATTTTTTTTCTAATTGATTGATAATTTATTTCTAATAAATAAATCTAAATTATTCTAGATGAGGCACAATTTGGATTGTAGATTATAAACACAAGGTAATAAGACCAAATCCAAATAAATAAATAGTGTGTGACGTTTCGGTAACAGCGTTGTTACCATCTTCAGACAAAAGTAATGAATTCAGTACTTTTGTCTGAAGATGGTAACAACGCTGTTACCGAAACGTCACACACTATTTATTTATTTGGATTTGGTCTTATTACCTTGTGTCTAAATTATTCTAATAAAAGAAAATAAGACCTAATCCAAATAATTTATTATTGTGTGACGTTTCGGCAACAACATTGTCACCATCATCAGACAAAAGAATAAATGAGAAAACATGTTACAGCAAGTTCTTATATAGTCCTGTTATCAAGTGTTTAAACAAGATAACAGATAAGGAAAATAGTTTTTTAAGTCAACTTGAAATATTCTTCTTAGAATTATAAGTGGATTTTTTTTTTTTTTAATATAATTAAAGGCATATCTGTAAATATCATTTATATTTCCCCTTTCTTCCATTCTATTAATTGAAGCACATGTCTTTTGGATGAATTTATTTACAGATATGCCTTTAATTATATTTAAAAAAAAAAAATCCACTTTTAATTCTAAGAAGAATATTTCAAGTTGACTTAAAAAACTATTTTCCTTATCTGTTATCTTGTTTAAACACTTGATAACAGGACTATATAAGAACTTGCTGTAACATGTTTTCTCATTTATTCTTTTGTCTGATGATGGTGACAATGTTGTTGCCGAAACGTCACACAATAATATATTATTTGGATTAGGTCTTATTTTCTTTTATTATAATCTATTATCCAAATTGTGCTTTATCTAAATAATTCTAATTAATTGAATTGCTCCAATGGCCCCCGATTCTTGCAAAAGTCCAACGCCACCAGCGAGCGCAAGTAACCAAACGGGGCTTTGGTAAACATTTGTAAGTGCAAAAGTCAAACTGCTTTTCACATGTGTAGACATGTGGTGCACTTTCAGTAAAAGCAGTCGTTAACTACCCACCATGATTATCATGGCCTGTACCACGTGTACTAGGGATAAGAAAAAAAAAAAAACATGCTATGATTATTTTTCTCAATCAGTACTTTTGCCTGATGATGGTAACAATACTGTTACCTAAACATCACACACTATTTATATATTTGGATTTGTGGTCTTATTACCTTGTGTTTCTAAACTATAATCCAAATTGTGCATTATCACCCATCAAAGTATATTTACAAGGTTTTAAAACATTCCAGTTGAGTGAAAGGCTAGCTAGTAAACTTGTTTATTCCTCAAGACTATGGATTAATGTGGTAGAAATTGGATTAAGTTGAGAGCAGGGCTTCCTGCGAAGCCTATGGGATTAATTTGTAGCAATAGCCGGGTGTATCAGCACAATAGGACAAATCAAAGAAGACAAAACATTAAGAACATGGTTTTAATGAGCATTGTATTGTAAATAAATGTGTCCCCATTAATTACAAGGTAATAAGACCAAATCCATATAAATAAATAGTGTGTGACATTTCAGTAACAACATTGTTACCATCTTCAAAGCTGAAACGTCACACATTTTATTTATTTATTTGGATTTGGTCTTATTACCTTGTAATTCTAATCTATGATACAAATTGTGCCTTATCATGTACTCATTAATTTTATTTTATTAGTTACTAATTAGTATTATAATTATTTCTCCTTAAAATAAATGACAATTTTGCATTCAAAAGAAACATTTGCAGTAAAACTTGAAATTGGTGTCATTCTACAATTATATTAGTATATTAGGGGGTCAGTGGAAGGATGATCTAAACCGTTGGTTTTCAACCGCTACAACCCGGGTTCGATTCCCGCATTAGGCACTTTTTTTATGTTAAAAAAAAAATGCTCCAATGGCCCCTGATTCTTGCAAAAGTCCAACCCCACCAGCGAGTGCAAGTAACCAAACGGGGCTCTGGTACATTTGTAAGTGCAAAGTCGAACTGCTTTTCACATGTGTAGACATGTGGTGCACTTACAGTAAAAGCAGTCGCCTACTTCTACCCACCATGATTATCATGGCCTGTACCACGTGTACTAGGGATAAGCAAAAAAAAAAATTAGTATACTAAAAGTTGTAACTAATAAACATGCCATCCAGTAACATTAGCAGCCAAGATGGGAAGATTTTATTGACCCGAAACCAAAGTCAATGATAATGAAAGAAGAAAACAATAGAGAAGGATAACAGCCAATCAGATTGTGGCCGCCGGTGAAGAAATCCCTGATGACTAACCCTGGCCACCAAGGGAAGGTCCTTCCAATTTTCCTGTGTGTCAGAATGGGGGAAGTTCCGGTAGAAGTTTCTCAACTCCCGAGTTGTTTGTTCACAGTACAACAACTGTTAAGTTTAATGTTGCTGAAACATGACCCTAGCATGTAGATTAACTTATAGAAATCGGGGGTGCTTGGATTCCAGAGAGATTTGAAATCTTTAAAAAATTCCAATTGAAAGATATAAGGCACAATTTGGATTATAGATTATAAACACAAGGTAATAAGACCAATTCCAAATAAATAGTGTGTTACACACTATTTATTAATTTGGATTTGGTCTTATTACCTTGTGTCCAATTGAAAGAATAAAAATAAATTTCCATAAAATGAAAGTTATTGTGGGGGGTTAAAAGGTTGCCAATTTTTGAATAAAAAAGGGTGAGAGGTGATAAAGCACAATTTGGATTATAGATTATAGCTACAAGGTAATAGGACTGAATCCAAATAAATAATAAAATGATTTTTTTTTTGCTTATCCCTAGTACACGTGGTAAAGTCCATGATAATCATGGTGGGTAGAAGTTGGCGACTGCTTTTACTGTAAGTGCACCACATGTCTACACATGTGAAAAGCAGTTTGACTTTGCACTTACAAATGTGCCAGAGTGGGGTTGGACTTTTGCAAGAATCGGGGGCCACAGGAGCTTTTTTTTTTTTTTTTTTTAAATCAGAAAAGTGCACAATGCGGGAATTGAACCCGGTTCATAGTGGTCCAAAACCAACGGTTTAGACCTCCCTTCCACCAACCCCTCCTCAAATGATGATAATTGTAACAACGCTGTTAGGTCTTATTACCTTGTAAAAGGTTGAGAGGGAAAAAGCCATGTACAGTTAAAAGGCATAAATAGTATTAAAAAGTACTAGGCGTATGAAAAAAGGTGTTTTTTTATCTAAATCAAACCAATATCAAATCAATAGAATTTCAAAAGAAGGTAGTACAATGGGGGGGCATTGTCATTAAGGTTACTAACTTAAAAAAACACATCATTGACTACATTGACTCATCTATTGATGAGTTCTACTCATCCCCAGGAGATACCATCAACAAGCTCTACAAGCTTGATATCCTGATATGATTGACTGGAGATGAGAAAGAAGAAGAAGACTAACTTAAACACAAGGTAATAAGACCAAATCCAAATAAATAAATAGTGTGGCGTTTCGGTAACAGCGTTGTTACCATCTTCAGACAAAGTACTGAATCCATTCAGTATTTTTGTCTGAAGATGGTAACAATGCTGGTACCGAAACGTCCACACTATTTATTTATTTGGATTTGGCCTTATTACCTTGTGTTTATAATTTACTAGCCGAATGACCCGGGCAACGCCCGTGTTTTAATTTAGACACGTGGACCTGTTGGATCATTAACGCCCGTGTTTTACCCGATTGAATGTTTTTATTCAAATACTATTTGTTACAATTATAAATTGGCGCCTTAAATAAATGCATATATTAGTTAATAACTATAGCCTATGTGCTTTATCTGTCTATGTACTGTTGGCTTCCGTAGGCGTCTCTTGCTGGGAAAAAGAAAGAGAGGATTCCATTTAGTTATTAACTAATATACAGTATAACCTCGTTAATTCGACACACCCCAATTCGACACTCGGCGATAATTCGACCATGTTCCGATGTCCCGACCTCCGGCCTATCAAATAACAAACCGTAATTCGACAGTATCGATAATACGACAGTTCCGATAGTTCGACCATTTTAAAATTCGAATTTCGACAGTTGAATGTTATTTTACATGCAACTTTACCGCTAAACGGTATTACGGCGGCGACGATCGGCATCGGCGGGCGCCGATACGATCGCGCCATGCGCACTTTTGGTTTCTGGTTAGTTTAAGTTTCACTTTGCAGTGCCGTTGCGCAATTTCGCGGATGTTATTGTTGTTTTTTTTTTACGCGGGAATTTCGGCATCATGCGCTAACTAATAATAATTTTTATTTTTAACATTGAAATATTTTAGCTATTTTTAAATTTATAAATAATTTCTTTTTAAATAAATAAATCTTTTTATAAAATGATCCAACAATGATTATGATAATATTTTATTTCAATATTCCATTTCTGTGTTATTATAAAAGATTTAAACACAAAATCAATAACACCTGCAGCAGCAGTGGATGCCTTTAATACATTAAAATTTATTTATTAAAAGACATTTCAGAGGAAGAAAGGCATGCATGTTTTTTCAAAATGCCATCTGGAATACATCCTGAATAGGATTTCAGTGCAAAAACAGATATCTATAAAGGAATTTTTTAAAAGATCTCTTCATGATTATTTAAAAATAATATTTTAAAATTTTCTTTTTATATATTTACCATATTTATTTCCTTTCAACTGCTATATTTTTCAATTAGAATAAAATATTATTTAATATATTATATTTAATATTTTAATGTCTGTAGAGTTAATATTTGATTATATTACTGAAATGAAACACATTGCCAATAAATTTATTTGTTACAATTATTTATGTTTCTAAAATATGTATTAATGCCATTTTGTCACTGATACTAAAAGTTAATCATGAAAATAATATAAAAACACACAATGGTTTCAATTAATATCATTAATTTATATTCCAAAGCTATTTTAAAAAAATATTATTTTAGCGAGTTAGATGATTACCTAATCATCTCACCATAATTCAACACTTCCTTTAATTCAACCGAAATCTCTGATCCCTTGGGGTGTTGAATTAAAGAGGTTCGACTGTATGCATTTATTTAAGGAGCGACCCGCTCCAACACAATAGTTACAAAAACCAAAAAGCGAGTGGGGGGGGGGGGGGGGCAAAGTCAAAAACAAAGTGTCTCGCGCATTGGCGGGCGCCATCGTAGCGAACCAATAGGAGAGCGCCATTCCAAAAAAAAAAAAAGCAAACGGTGACAGAGATGAAGACATGATGCATGACGCTCGTAACTGTATAATCTATAATCCAAATTGTGCCTTATCAAGACTAACTTAAAAGACCTTCAAAAAACTTCAGAATGAAAGCTGGGTTCATGGCATACAAATACAGTAAAACCTCCATGAGAGGACACCTCTCTGAATTGAATAAAATATTTATTTGCCAATATTTCGGTTGGCTGAATGCCAACCTTTATCGAGGCATTACATTTTTGTATACACAAACTCAGCCAACCGAAATACTGGCAATAAATATTTTATTCAATCCAATATATGTATTTTTACTATCTAATGATTTAAGTATGGATTGCTCTATTTTCAAAGCTATTTATTATTAACTCTTTTGTTTCTTATAATCCAAAAATTGTACCAAATCAAATATTGATCGGATAATTTGGAAGATGAAGAATTTATAAAAATCTGACAAACTGAAATTGTATCAGTACACAGAGGATTCAATGGAATACAGTAGAACATACTCCATGAGAAGACACTCACACTAGAGGACACCTCTCTATAAAGGACAGTTATCATTAGGAAAACCGCCAGTTTTACTATTTAGCAACTCTCCGGTAAGAAGACAACTCTCCCTAAAGGACACTTTAGCTCTGTATACTAGGTGTTGTCCTTTACTGGGAAGTTCTACTGTACTAAGATTTTCCAGCCAATGGTAATTTCCAATAGGAAAACAAGAGGAATGACAGGAAAACCTGGTAGAACAACCAGGAAGGAAAATTTCTCAGCTAATGAGTCAACAGAGGTTAATCAACACCACAAGGTTGACAAGTATTCATCAATAAAACCAACTCTGATTTTCTATAAAGTTGACTGGGAGAATTGTAAAATGGTTGAATCACAATTCATCATTTCATACTTCATCCCTAAGGTTAGAAATAATTGTTATTTCTCCTTAAAATAAATTTTGATTTTTCGTTCAAAAGAAACACATGCGGGATCATTTTCAAATGTCGTTTTATAATAAGTACAGTAGAACCTATAATACAATAAGACCTAATCCAAATAATTATTATTACTAATTATAATTAATTATTATAATCTAAAATCCAAATTGTGCTTTATCATACAATAGAACTACCTCTCTGTAAAGGACAACACCTAGTTACAGAGCCAAAGTGTCCTTTAGGGAGAGGTTTCCTCTTACTGGAGAATTGCAAAATAGTTTTTTTTTTTTGCTTATCCCTAGTACACGTGGTACAGGCCATGATAATCATGATGGGTAGTTAGCGACTGCTTTTACTGTAAGCGCACCACATGTCTACACATGTGAAAAGCAGTTCAACTTTGCACTTACAAATGTGCCAGAGCCCTGTTTGGTTACTTGCACTCGCTGGTGGGGTTGGACTTTTGCAAGAATCGGGGGGCATTGGAACATTTTTTTTAATCAGAAAAAAGTGTCCAATGCGGGAATCGAACCCGGGTCGTAGTGGTCGAAAACCAAACGGTTTAACCAGCCTCCACCGACCCCCCCAAATAGTAAAAATGGTAATTTTTCAAATAAAAACTGTCCTTTGTAGAGAGGTGTCCTCTAGCACGAGTGTCCTCTCATAGAGAGGTTCTACTGTATATAGAATTATAGATGGCTGTGGAAACACAAGGTAGCAAGATCACATTCAAATCAATAAATTATGAATGACGTTACTGTAACAACACTCTTTACCGAAACGTCATGCATAATTTACTTGTATGGATGTGGTCTTGTTACCTTTTGTTTCCAACCATCTATAATTGTACCATATCATATATAGATCATTGAATATTGAAAGCATGTATCATAGATTAATTATTTTTGTTTTTAAAGTATTTAGAAACACACGCACAAACAAGGTAATAAGACCAAATAAATAAATAGTGCCTGATAAACGCAAGGTAATAAGACCAAATCCAAATAAATAAATAGTGTGTGATGTTTCGGTAACAGCGTTGTTACCATCTTCAGACAAATGTACTGAATCTGTAGAATCTAAATACTACATTCAGTACTTTTGTCTGAAGATGGTAACAACGCTGTTACCGAAATGTCACACACTATTTATTTGGATTTGGTCTTATTACCTTGTGTTTATAATCTATAATCCAAATTGTGCCTTATCAAATAGTGCCTGATGTTTCAGAAACAGCGCTGTTATCATCATCACCAAAACATTGCTGACAAAAGACTGGGAATGACTCCTTAATAGATAAATAAGAGAAGGGAAAATTGGTGCCAGGATTAAATTAACTCCAATAATGGAAGGAGGCTTTCACAATTTGCACTTTGTTTAACAGCCTCTCTCACCATAGGGGTGGAAGAAACAACTACATTCTTTACAAGCCACAGAAAATACAGTACAACCTCAACATTCTATAATTTGACACTTGCAATAATTCAACCATATTTTCATAGCCTGACCTCCAGCCTATCAAATAGCAAACACAAGGTAATAAGACCAAATAAATAAATAGTGTGTGACCATCTTCAGACAAAAGTACTGAATGAGAAATTTTACCACAGCATGTTTTAAATAGCTTCTGTTATCTTGTTTACACACTTGATAACAGTAACTATTTAAAAACATGCTGTGGTAAAATTTCTCATTCAGTACTTTTGTCTGAAGATGGTAACAACGCTGAAACGTCGCACACTATTTAGATTTGGTCTTATTACCTTGTGTTTATAATCTATAATCCAAATTGTGCCTTATCAAATAGCAAACATTAAATTGACCTAACGATAATTTGACCAAGTTTTAAAGTCAAATTTTGACAACATTAAATAATTCTTGTTAAAATACAAATTTATTGCAAAAAAAAAAATATCATACCTTAACATGCGAGACACAGCAAACATAGTTAGTGCATGCGCACCATGCTTAAAAGTGTTAAAATGTGTTGCGTGTTTGTGACACGTTTGCGCATGATTGTTTTCTCAATGATTTTGTCATAACTTAAACAGCCACTAATCATGGGGTCTTAAAGAGTAAAATAGATTCCTTATCCTTTTCTATGAGGGAGATAGAAGACACTGTTGTCTCCCCTTCTAACAGGGAGGATGAGTACCTGTCACCTGAGCAGAGCTCTGTTCAATTCCTCGACATGGCAATTCTATATACAGTTACGAGCGTCATTCCTCATCTCCTAATCTCCTAATCAATCATCTCTCTCTGTCACCGTTTGCTTTTTTTTTTGGAATGGCACCCTCCTATTGGTTGGCTACGGTCACGCCACCTGTGGGCGGTCACGCCACCAGAACATATGGGAATGTGGAAAATGGCCAACTAAGTGGAAAAATCCATATTTTTACCTATCCTCAAAAAAATAAATCCCCAAGATCTGCAGCAACTTTCAGAGACATTGCACTTATCTCACACACAAGTAACTTCTCAAAATAATACAGAAAGATACAAGAAAATAAGAACTAATCCAAATAAAATTAATAGTGTGTGACGTTTCAGTAACAGCGTTGTTACCGAAACATCACATACTATTAATTTATTTTGATTAGGTCTTATTTTCTTTTATCTATAATCCAAATTGTGCTTTATTAAAACATAAAAGAATGAAACATCATTTAAATAGTGAATTGCCATCAGAACAAGCAGGTTTCAGAAAAAGTAAGGGGACAAGAGATGAAATAGAAAACCTAAAATGGTTAGTGAAAAGGCACAAAGAAATAAAGAAAAATATAAGTTTATGTTTCATTGGCTATAGTAAAGCTTTTGTGACTGTGTAACTCAGACAAAACTATGGACAACACTTATAGGAGTACCGGAACATCTAATTGTCCTGATTAAAGAACTACATACAGAACAGAAAGCCACAGTTAAGATGGGAACACTGATTGGATCAAACCAAGGAAAGGAGTGAGACTGTCACCTTATCTCTTCAACCTCTACACTGGACATATCATGGGCTGATAACATAGGTGGACACACACATTGGAGGAATGAACAACCTTCACTATGACACCCCACACTGCTAGCAGAAACTCCGCCTTTGCCGGTCCCAAGCCCAGATGAAAAAGGAGAAGGGGGAGCAGTAACGAGCTCAGTAAAAAACCTGGGTTCAGCTGGCTCAGCTGATAGTACCCTGTAAGGTCTCCTAATCCAGGGATACAGGATGAGTAGCGTTTGTACTCCATGTTAGGAGTGGCTGCACATGGCGTCTGTTCCTCATGTCAGAGGCAGCCATTTCTTTTGGAGCTAAGTCGGCCTGCCACTGAGTAGTGCTCCCAGTCTTAATGACAAAGGCAGATGCATTCTACTTCACCCAGTCATGATGGTTGTCAAACAGACACCATCAAGGGTCACAACTTGATACCTTAATATGATTGAGTGGAGATAAGAAAAAAGACTGCTTGCAGAAAACAAAGAAAACCTAAAAGAGATTATTGAGAAAGTTAATGAAAAAAAGTGAAAATTGAAAATCAGCAAGACCAAAATTATAACACTACCAATAATTTTTTAATAATAATAAAGGCATATCCTGACCAGGAGCACATATGCTTTTTAGATGGCAGAGAGAGCACCATCTAGTGGAACAGAAATCAACTAAACATTGATTTAGCATGTTCCCTGATATTTGGCCAACCCATTTTCTTGATATATCAATAAAAGCAATCCACGAACGTGTTTCACGCTGTTGGAGTAGTAGTAGGCTGTACCACTGCGACCAAAAATATTTTTGGTCCCAGAGGCTTCTTGAGAAACCAAGAAATGGGTATTTAAGGCTACACTTGCGTAAATACGCTTAACACTACACTTAACGCTTAACTACCAATAATAGAAATATCGGATAGTGGATATTGCTGCTGCTGTGATGGAGATGCATGGAGACATCTGAGACTCTTCTTTGGACACGACAACAACAACAACAACATAGAAATATCTTTGTGATTCAACAGGAATAAAATGGATAGAGTTGATCTCACTTCAAATTCTTAGGATCCAGGATTGATAAGATGGGAGGTTGCTTAGAGAAAGTAAGAATAGCACTAGGAAAGGATGCACAAGGATTAAATTGTGTTGTTGTTTCTTATCCCCTTGTGTAAAGATTACACGAATTCCATGAGTTCATGATCTCATGGAGTGGGGTATAGGGGTGCAGCTTTCGTTGATCATGGCACCATGATCCAGGCACACTTTGGTGAAAGTCTAACTTTGCCTGTAATTTGAGGTTGTTCCTAACATGGAAGCCTTTGCTGCCGACTAACATGAGCACAGATGCAGCTCCTCCGTTTTCCTGGAGAGGGACCCTTGCTGAGGTCCATCAACTGGGTCATTTGAACTCAGGATTTTAAGAGAGCGATGAAATTGTAAATATTGTAGCGTGGTTGATTTGTTTACATAATATTTAGATTGTATTGATCTGCATAAGTTTTTAAGTATGTCATATAGCTATATAAATTAGATAATAAAAAGGCATATATTGGATTTAATAAAAGATTTATGGATTGCTCTATTTTCAAAGCTATATGAATGCGTGTAGATTTTAAGGTAGACAGTTAGAGAGAATAAAGTTGGGTTTACCTCTCCTTGCGTCTATTTTTGCAACGCGACAATATTGTGAAAGATAAAGGCAGTTCATTCAAGACAAAGAAGAAAATTGTAGAGCCATTGGTATTCCCTGTTGTCACTTATCGGATGTGAGACTCTCAAAAATAATAGAGAATGGAGAGATAATGGTCAAATCTTTCAATATTAGATGAAATTAATCCTACACAAGGTAGAGTTAAACCTGTCTATAGCACCCCCTCTAAATAGCGCCTTCCTCTCTATAGCGCCCGATTTTAAACATTAAAATGTAAACATTTTACATTAAAAGTGACCTGTCTAAAGTACCCCCTCTCTATAGCACCCTATTTTTGTGAGTCCCAAGAGGGGGCATTATAGACAGGTTTAACTGTAATAAAATCAAATCCAAATAAATAAATTCCCTTTTTTTTTGTTTATCCCTAGTACATGTGGTACAGGCCATGATAATCATGGTGGGTAGAAGTAGGCGACTGCTTTTACTGTAAGTGCACCACATGTCTACACATGTGAAAATCAGTTTCAACTTTTCACTTACAAATGTGCCAGAGCCCTGTTTGGTTACTTGCACTCGCTGATGGGGTTAGACTTTTGCATGAATCGGGGGCCTTTGGAGCATTTTTTTTTTTTTCATCAGAAAAAAAAGTGCCCAATGCGGGAATCGAACCCGGGTCGTAGCAGTCGGAAACCAACGGTTTAGACCATCCTTCCACCGACCTCCATTAATGGAAACTGACTGTATATGTAGAGATGATGATCTTCTTTCATATCTCCAATCAACAATCATATTAGAATATCAAGCTTATAGAGCTTGTTGATGGTGTCTGCTGGGGATGCTGAGTAGAGTTCATCAATAGATGAGCCAATACAGCCCATTCTTGCAGGCATTGATCTTGATGGTATAGTTTAGGTGAATGTTGAATGGACGGTGTGTCAACCAATCAAATGTGCTGGTAATGATCATGAATTGCTATCTGAGATATCAAAGTAATAAGTCATCTCTTAGGTCAACACCTTTGGAGACATCCTTTATAGATGTTTGCCTTTAGGGTATAACCACACAAGATGGGGGTCAATGGAAGGATGGTTTAAACCATTAGTTTTCAACCGCTAAGACCCGGATTCGATTCCCTTATTGGGCACTTTTTTTTCTGATAAAAAAAAAAATGCTCCAATGGCCCCCTATTCTTGTAAAAATCCAACCTCACCAGTGAGTGTAAGTAACCAAACGGGGTTCTGGCACATTTGTAAGTGTAAAGGTGAACTGCTTTTCACATGTGTAGATATGTGGTGCACTTACAGTAAAAGCAGTCACCTACTTCTACCCACCATGATTATCATGGTCTGTACCACGTGTACTAGGGATAAGCCAAGAAATTTTGGTAATAAGACCAAATCCAAATAAATAGGGTGTGACGTTTCGGTAACAGCCTTGTTACCACCATCAGACAAAAGTGCTGAATGAGAAAAAAAATATTACAGCATGTTTTAAATAATTACTGTTATCAAGTGTGTAAACAAGATAGCAGAAAAAGAAGAAGATAGTTTTCTGAGAAACACAGAATATGTTAACAATGCTGTTACCGATAAGGCACACACTATTTATTTATCTGTATTTGGTCTTATTACCTTGTGTTTATAATCTGTAATCCAATTGTGCCTTATCATTAGATTTGGTCTTATTACCTTGTGTTTATAATCTATAATCCAAATTGTACCTTATCATTAGAGTTGGTCTTATTACCTTGTGTTTATAATCTATAATCCAAATTGTACCTTATCATTAGAGTTGGTCTTATTACCTTGTGTTTATAATCTGTAATCCAAATTGTGCCTTATCATTTATGGTAAAACCTTATCAGAGTGTGTTCTAACTGATTTACCTTTAAAAAGGTATCTTTCCCTTCTCGGTAAGTTATATTTCAAATAACATTATATTCTAGGAAAAAAAAAGGCATCTCCTTATCATGTAACTGAAAGTTGCTGATGGCTTGCGCCATCTATCGTAATAAATATCAACTATCATTGATTTTATAATTATTCCAGAATTGTGGTCAAATACCCATTCTTGATTAATTAAGAAAAGCTAACCATATATGTGTTTCAGGCTTTTGGCCCTCATCAGCGTGGTGCAAGCTGTACCTCAACGACCAAAAAACTGGTCATTCAAGGCATCCTGAAAAATTATGAAACGGGTAAACACAAGGTAATAAGACCAAATAAATAAATAGTGTGTGACGTTTCGGTAACAGCGTTGTTACCATCTTCAGACAAAAGTACTAAAAGTACTGAGATTCAGTACTTTTGTCTGAAGATGGTAACAACGCTGATACCGAAATGTCACACACTATTTATTTATTTGGATTTGGTCTTATTACCTTGTGTTTATAATCTATAATCCAAATTGTGCCTTATCAATCTATGAAACGGGTAGTTTAAGGTTAGAATTGTGTGAGAAAGTCATATTACATTAATACAATGTCATATTTGTACTATTTTTGCCACATTATAATCTAAGACATTGTTCACTTTGGTGACTGGTGGTGGCTTAGGTTATTGAACCAATGGCACCTAATTCATCAACAAAAACTAAAATTCACGCTCGACTTTGTGGCCAATGTCACGTCAGCATGATGTGCATTCGATAACTGCAACCTCAATGACCAAGTATTGCATTTTTAGGAATAAATTAACTCCACCTTTGCCGGTCCCAAGCCCGAATGAAAAAGGAGGAGGGGGAGCAGTAACAAGCTCTGTAAAAAACCTGGGCTCAGCTGGCCTGGCTGATAGTACCCTGTAAGGACTCTTGATCAGGGATACAGGATGAGCAGTGTTTGTACTCCATGTTAGGAGCGGCTGCACATGGCGTCGGTTCCTCATGTCAGAGGCAGCCATTTCTTTTAGAGATAAGTCAACCTGCCACTGAGTAGTGTTCCCAGTCTTAATGACAAAGGTAGACGCATTCTACTTCACTCAGTGTGGAGATAAGAAAAAAGAAGAAGAGGACACTGTTATACTGCATTATTTAAAGTAGAAGTGGGGGAATATAAATGGAGATATAATTAATATATCTGTAAATGTGTCATTAATATATCCTATTTTCTTTCATTTTGTTAATTGAAGAGCATTTCTTTTGAATAAAAAAAGCTTCTTTGTCTTTATTAAAAAAATATTCCCATAATCTAGCATGTTTATTTCTTTTAGATTGTTGTGGCCAGTGTCTAGATATTCTTCTTTCTTATCTCCACTCAAACATATTAGGGTATCAAGTTGTGACCCTTGATGGTGTCTGTTAAAAATATGCGACGGCCAGGAATCGAAAGGGCCAGTGTCTAGATTGTTGTTACCATGGTCACTATTGTTGTATCCAGTGTTTTTACATGGTCTATAAGGGCAGAAATCTCTGCTTTATCCCATTTTTGAACATATTCCTGGTTTTCTATTCTTTCTTTTAAAGTTCTGACTGTTTGTCGTACATATCATTAGTCACAATTTTGACACATCACTTCAGAAATGAAACTTGCCCTTTTTGATAATGTGCGTAGATTTTAAGGTAGACAGTTAGAGAGAATAAAGTTGGGTTTACCTCTCCTTGCGTCTATTTTTGCAACGCAACAATATTGTAAAAGATAAAGGCAGTTCATTCAAGACTAAGAAGAGAATTGTAGAAGCAATGGTATCACTTATGGATGAGAGACTTTCAGAAAATAAGAATGAAAAAGAGAGATAATGGTCAAATATCTCAATATTAAATGAAATTAATCCTACACAAGGTAATAAGACCAAATCCAAATAAATAAATTACCTTTAATTTTATTTTATTTTTTTTGCTTATCCCTAGTACATGTGGTACAGGCAACATTTGGCACATGGTACATTTTAACTAATGTACAATATCTAAGTTTATAACACTACATTTCTTCGTGCTGCTAAACATTTATTAAATAAAGGGTATAATTTTATGAAATAAAAAGTTGGGGCATACATAAAATCTTTCACAAAGTGGAACACTCCTGATAAGTTTTGTACCATTTTGCTTTTTGCTGGGAGTACCAATAAATGGATTTTTTTTTTTGCTTATCCCTAGTACATGTGGTACAGGCCATGATAATCATGTTGGGTAGAAGTTGGCGACTGCTTTTACTGTAAGTGCACCACACGTCTACACATGTGAAAAGCAATTTGACTTTTCACTTACAAATGTGCCAGAGCCCTGTTTGGTTACTTGCACTCGCTGATGGGGTTAGACTTTTGCACGAATCGGGGGCCATTGGAGCATTTTTTTTCATCAGAAAAAAAGTGCCAAATGCGAGAATCGAACCCGGGTCGTAGCGGTCGAAAACTAACTGTTCAGACCATCCTTCCACCGACCTCCATTAATGGAAGCTGACTGTATATGTAGAGATGATGATCTTCTTTCATATCTCCAATCAACAATCATATTAAGGTATCAAGCTTATAGAGTTTGTTGATGGTGTCTGCTGGGGATGCTGAGTAGAGTTCATCAATAGATGAGCGAATACAGCCCATTCTTGCAGGCATTGATCTTGATGGTATAGTTTAGGTGAATGTTGAATGGATGGTGTGTCAACCAATCAAATGTGCTGGTAATGATCATGAATTGCTATCTGAGATATCAAAGTAATAAGTAATCTCTTGAGTCAACACCTCTGGAGACATCCTTTATAGATGTTTGCCTTTAGGGTATAACCACAAGGTAGGGGTCAATGGAAGGATGGTTTAAACCGTTAGTTTTCGACCGCTAAGACCCGGGTTCGATTCCCATATTGGGCACTTTTTTTCTGATTAAAAAAAAAAATGCTCCAATAGCCCCCGATTCTTGTAAAAATCCAACCCCACCAGTGAGTGTAAGTAACCAAATGGGGCTCTGGCACATTTGTAAGTGCAAAGTCGAACTGCTTTTCACATGTGTAGACATGTGGTGCACTTACAGTAAAAGCAGTCACCTACTTCTACCCACCATGATTATCATGGTCTGTACCACGTGTACTAGGGATAAGCCAAAAAATTTTGGTAATAAGACCAAATCCAAATAAATAAATAGTGTGTGACGTTTCGGTAACAGCCTTGTTACCACCATCAGACAAAAGTGCTGAATGAGAAAAAAAATATTACAGCATGTTTTAAATAGTTACTGTTATCAAGTGTGTAAACAAGATAACAGAAAAAGAAGAAGATAGTTTTCTGAGAAACACAGAATATGTTAACAATGCTGTTACTGAAACGTCACACACTATTTATTTTTTTGTATTTGGTCTTATTACCTTGTGTTTATAATCTGTAATCCAAATTGTGCCTTATCATTAGATTTGGTGTTATTACCTTGTGTTTAAATTCAATAATCCAAATTGTGCCTTATTATTTATGGTAAAACCTTATCAGAGTGTGTTCTAACTGATTTACCTTTAAAAAGTTATCTTTCCCTCCTCTGTAAGTTATATTTCAAATAACATTATAATCTAAGAAAAAAAAAAAGACATCTCCTTATCATGCAACTGAAAGTTGCTGATGGCTTGCGCCATCTATTGGAATAAATATCAACTATTCTCGTTGATTTTTAATTATTCCAGAATTGGTCAAATACCCATTCTTGATTAATTAAGAAAAGCTAACCATATATGTGTTTCAGGCTTTTGGCCCTCGTCAGCGTGGTGCAAGCTGTAACTCAACGACCAAAAAACAGGTCATTCAGGCATCCTGAAAAATCATGAAACAGGTAGTTAAGGTCAGAATTGCGTGAGAACGTCATATTACATTAAAACAATGTCACATTTGTACTATTTTTCCCACATTATAATCTAAGACATTGTTCACTTTGGTGACTAGTGGTGGCTTAGGTTATTGAACCAATAGCACCTAATTCATCAACAAAAACTAAAATTCATGCTCGACTTTGTGGCCTATGTCCCGCCAGCATTATGTGCATTTGCTAACTGCAAGTTAACTGCAAACCTCAAGTATTGAATTTTTAGGAATAAATTAACTCCGCCTTTGCAGGTCCCAAGCCTGGATGAAAAAGGAGGAGGGGGAGCAGTAACAAGCTCACTGAAAAACCTGGGTTCAGCTGGCCCGGCTGATAGTACCCTGTAAGGGCTCCTAATCCAGGTATACAGAATGAGCAGCGTTTGTGCTCCATGTTAGGAGCGGCTGCACATGGCGTCTGTTCCTCATGTCAGAGGCGGCCATTTCTTTTGGAGCTAAGTCGACCTGCCACTGAGTAGTGCTCCCAGTCTTAATGACAAAGGCAGACACATTCTACTTCACCCAGTCATGATGGTTGTCAAACAGACACCATCAAGGGTCACAACTTGATACCCTAATATGATTGAGTGTGGAGATAAGAAAGAAGAAAAAGACAAAAAGATTTTACTATACATGGTTTCCATGCAATTTTTATATTTTTCATGTTTTCAGAATAAATTGTTAAAATTTCTTGCAAATTTTTGGTTGTTAATGGTATATATGATTTACTTGGCCTCTTTAGTTTTGAACTTTATATTTTCAATCAAAGTATCATTCTTATATCTATGGCTCAGGTTTTCTATTAAGCTATTGTTGTGTGTACCTCAGTTTCATCACTATCAATCAATTTGATGGGAAAATCTTCATCAATTTTTTCTTAGCATTATTAAAATTTCTATATTTTAGTAGTATTACTAATATAAGGTGTAATAAGACTAAATTCAAATAAATCTTATTACACCTATCCCCCGATTTACACGGTACTTGTTTTACATGTTTTCGCTTTTACACGGTTTTCCAAATAAGTTTTTTTTTTTTTATCGCACTATACTAAATGCTACTGTGATTGAACACATGCGCTGTGTACACATCTCACGAGGAATCCCGAAGTTATGTGCTGACTACATATTTTAACCTGTCAATGCATTTTATTTTTATTTCTGTGTACACCTATCCCCCGATTTACACGTTTTTCTCAGGAACGTATCTACCATGTAAATCGGAGGATAGGTGTACTGTGTTTCTATAATCCAAATTGTACCTAATCATAGTATTGCTAATATGTAAAAGTTCTATATATAATAGCTTTGAATAATCCTGTTTTGGTTGAAATGATGTGAACAATATTTCCAATAAGTTCTTTACCCAAATTGTAGTTAAAATAAATTAATAAACTTATTCTTAAAATGAGTAGAAAAAAAAATTCACTTTTTATTTTTTTTATTTTGACCACTAACTATAAATAATCTAAAAAAAAAAAAAATGCGACTATATATAATTTAATCTTAATATATATATTTATATATAATTTTACTATGATATAATTATAATTGCAGGATGTGTTCAATTTGTTCATGTGAAATTACTTCCTGATATCCGATTTGTTTATAATGAAATCGGGGTTGTTTCCTTTAAAACGAAAGTAATTGAAAATAAAAAGGAAAGCATATGAAATAAAATATTTATATCGTTTATTTTAAGTTATACATAATATTGTATGAATTTTGATTGTTTGTAAATAAAAATCTAGGTATTTAGGTTTTTTTTTTTTTACAAGTCAAATAATGAATGCTGACACATAATTGCGAAACAAGCAATTCGGAACACCATTAGACATATAAATATTTTCTAAACTATTAATTTTCACCTAAATAGTGACAAAAAGATGTGAATATAACATTTATACTTACTCATAACTTTCGTATGATTAAATTTTTAAAAAAATTTCGATAAGAATCTAGAAGACTACGGATTACGTCGCTTAGGTATATTTGTTTATTTTATTTAGGGTTACACTGTCAGACAAATTCTTTAAATATTATTGTAATTTAAAAAAAAAAACTTTGTATTCAGCAAAGCTAATTAAAATGCTGGAATGTTTTTAATAAATTCATAATTATATTAGCGTTATTTAATCAAAATACACTGGTTAAGAAATGTTTTCATTTAGATTTTTTTTTTTTTATGAATTGTTAAAAAATACTTTCAAAATGGATTCCTTTCCATCTTGGCTAGCCATATTTTAAAATTTTGAAGCATTATATGAATTTTCAGATCGGATACAATTTTTTTATATATTACTTTTGAATTTTAGATAAAAATTATTTATATGATTGAAACATGGAGTCACAATGTCCAAGATTAAGCCAGCATTTCTAATGGCATCTTTAATTCCAAAATTTCTCAACAATCGCCATGAAATTTCCTGACAGGCCCGGGTGTTTGTCTACCTTTAATATTCTATTTGTGCATTTAAAGAGAAAATTCTCTATAAAGAAACCTTTAAAAACAAAAAAAACTAATATAATAAATAAATAAAAATATTGGACGTTTTTAATGATATTTCAAAGCGCAACTCTATATAGAAAAGCTTTTAACTTCAATATTTCTCAATCTTTTCAATATTTTAAAATAAAGAATATATATTTACCCTATTTATTTAACCTATAAAGTTATATTTAGAATGTTAAAGAGATTTAACTCACATTTTGTAGCAAACAACTTTTTTTTTAAACCACACATATCTATACTTAAAAGGGCCTGATACAGAAGACACTATTTATAATGAATATTTGTAAATAACTGGGACCCGAAAAATGTAAAATTTTTAATAAAAGGAACAATTTTAACAAAAATAGTTCATCTCTATGGCAACCCTCCAGAGCAACATTAAACCATCCAGTGACCCAGAATCTCATGGGCATCTAAAAGTATAATAAGAATGCCGCAGGGGCTCACCACCAGACCAGGAAGTGCGTTGAAAACTGCACCGAGCCTGTTGCGAGGACAATTAATAACTGTGAATAGCTGGGGAGAAGCAGGCCATGAAGCAGATGAACCTGAACTTCATCACAAGAACCTTCATAGTCATCACTAGGCATGCTTCTGGAATCGACATTGTAGGACATTGGAGAATCCATTTAAGAAGCGATGGAGCACTACAATAAGTAGGATTGAGCGGAGGACCTGTAAAGCATAACAGTCCTGGAACGCAAGTCCAACCAGGAGAAGGTGGCAATGAAACAAAAGAACCATCCAAGACATACAGACATGCAGTTTTATTGAAAAATGTATATATTAATAATAGAAATATTTAAACTATGAAAACTGTGTGGAAGTGTAAGGAGATAAAAAAAAAGAAAGTTGGCTAACAAGACCAGGTCTAGTTGCGGGGCGAGACCTCAGATGGTCCTACCTTCTATGAATGGAAATTTCGAGGAAATGAGAGACACTGCTCGTTCCCTCCATCCTGCTCAGAACAATGTAAACTCCTCTGTATTTGATTATCAGGGGGGAGGTCTCTCCGTGGTCATCCCCACGCCAGTTGTTGCCAGGACCTTCTGACCTACTCCTTACCTACTCCTTTCGGGTTTTTGCTCCTGGATTCTGACTTTTGTGTAAGTCCTTATCACTACCATTGTTTTGTTTCCCACTTGGCAAATACGCAAGTAGGAAAATCAGAATGATTGTATACAAAACAATTTGTTCTCGTTAGGCTTAATTGAATATAATGTTTATACTAGTTTAAAGAAATAAGTTTACTTATCTTGGTCAGGCAATCATCCCAAGCTTTACAAATGAATTTATTTTATTTTTCTTTACATTGAATATTTAAAGAATATGATTTAAAGCCGCAGCTATGAAATGCATTGTCTTTAGTGGCGCGCGTTGGTAAGAAGAATCTTCTAGAAGGTGGCGAGCTCCCTCTGGCAGTCCGCCAGCTGGCCTCCCATTGGTCAGCGATGACGTAGCTCTCCGTACTTACATCGCTGCGCGCTGCCTCTGCCACTTATGTTAGAATAAAACGAAACATACTCCCCTCCTGTGGACATAGTCCACACACAAGGCAAAAGAAAAGGATCACATAGTGTAGAAAGTTTTTTTTTTTTTTTTTTTTTGAAGAAGAATTATTAGAATGGCAGAAGTGCAATCTTCGAGATGGGTCTTATTAGATGATGTTGTTTCTCTGTTTGAAGTTCCACAACTCGGACATTGCCATCCGCTCCAGGTGACACCTTGGTGATGCGGCCAAGGCTCCACTGCATTGAAGGCATAGGAAAGTCTTTTACCAACACCAAATCTCCAACCTTCAGGTTGGAAGAGGGTTTTTTCCACTTGGACCGTTGATGCAGATTGTTTAGATATTCCCTGGACCATCTTTGCCAGTAAACATCTCTGGCCTTTTGAATTAATTTCCATCTAGTTAAGTAGTTGTCATTAGGGTGATAACTGGGCTCTGGGAGTGCTGTTAATGGTCTTCCAATCAAAAAATGTCCTGGAGTGAGAGGGTTGAAATCATTTCATCGGATACAACGGGCGAGAATTCAAGCACGCTTCAATTTGACTTGTCAGAGTATTGAGTTCTTCAAAATTCAAAACTGCAGATTTTAAACACCTTAGGAGATGATACTTCAATGATTTAATTCCTGCTTCCCAAATGCCGCCGAAGTTTGGAGCAGATGGAGGTATGAAATGCCAAGTGATGTGTTCATTAGCGACATAACTTTGAATTGAAGAATCCTTTACAAGTTGATGTATATTATTCAAAATATTCTTAGCTCCTTTGAAGTTAGTAGCGTTGTCGGTGAAAATATCAGAGGGTTTTCCTCGACGAGAGATGAATCTTCTAAAAGCAGTGAGGAAGGCAGGGGTTGACAGATCTGAAACTATCTCAAGGTGAATAGCCTTCGTTGAGAAACAAATGAATAATGCTATATATGATTTTAATGTTACTTTTGTTCTTATGACATTAGGTTTAGTTATAAATGGTCCTGCGAAGTCTATTCCTGTTTTGCTAAAAGGGCTTGAGGGTATGATTCTATGGATAGGCAGATCTCTCATGATTTGTTTTGACACTTGGCGTTTCGTCTTGAAACATGTCATGCAACGATTAATGAGCGTTTTTACTAGAATTCTACAGGATGGAATCCAGTACTTTTGTCGGATGGCACACAGAGTTAATTGGAGACCAGAATGAAGATGCTCTACGTGGAATTGTTGAACAATCAATTCTGTAACAAAATGGTTGTGAGGAAGAATTATTGGATGCTTCTCATTGAATTGCAGGTTGGATTTGCGCAGTCGACCTCCTACACGTAGAATTCCTGATGAATCAATAAATGGGTTTAAGGATAAAAGTTTTGAGTTTGATGGTAGTACTTTGCTTTGATTACAACATTGAATTTCAGTTTTAAATTCTGAACTTTGAATGATTTGAATAAGAGTTCGAATTGAATTATCGAGCTCATTAGGGGACAATTCTTTGTGTTTTATTTTGTCGCTGCTGTATCTAGCATTGTGGATAAATCTTAGGAGCCATGCCGTAACTCTGCTCAGCTTCCTGAATGTTGAGAATTTAAAAATAAAGTCTGGAATAGGACAAGTAGTGAAATGAACAATCGGAACAGTCTTTCTTTTTTCATGACAAACTTCTTTTGGAAGTTCATATGTGATTGGTAGCGGATCTTGTAAACTTGAGTTTGATAGCCAATCAGGACCATTCCACCAAAGTGAATGGTTTACTAGTTCTGAAGAAGTTATACCTCTGGAGGCGCAATCTGCAGGATTATCCTTGGTAGACACATAGTACCAAGAAGATTGCAGAGTTAGTCGCTGAATTTCTGCAATCCGGTTACCAACAAAAGGTTTCCAATGTTTTGATTCAGATTTTATCCAACATAAAACAATCTGGGAATCTGTCCACAAAATTACTCGGTCAATCTGCAACAGCAATGAGCTGCAAATGGAATCATATAAATTTGAAAGGAGAAGAGCAGCACAAAGCTCCAGACGAGGTATTGACGTTGCCTTCAAGGGAGCGACTTTTGTCTTGGCAGCAATCAATGTGACTTGAACCTGACCAGATTTAAAACGAGATTTCATATAAACAACTGATGAATATGCAGATTCGGAAGCATCACAAAATCCATGGAGTTCTAAAGAATGTATAAGTCCCTTGCAGGAAATATATCTAGGAATTTTAATATGATTTAGCATGGCCAAATCCATTTTCACTCTCCTCCAATGAGAACACAACGATTCAGACAAGGGATCATCCCAATCCAAATCCTGTTTCCACAAAGTTTGGAACAGAATCTTGAAGCTAATGATCACCGGTGATAATCATTCCAAAGGGTCATAAATTCGAGAAATGTCCGCGTCTTTTAGTGAATTGACTGTAATTGTGAAATTATCCGTGGATGGATTCCAATTTATCCCAAGAATCTTAACAGATGAATTATCTCCGATTTCATATGAATCATGTGCTTTCAGCGCTTCTGGTACCTCTGAAAGAACCTCAGGGACATTTGACATCCATTTTCTTATGCAAAAGCCACCAGATAAAAGGATTTTCCGGATATCATCAATGAGAACTTTTGCTTCTTCGATTGTTGTTGCGCCTGAAAGTAGGTCGTCTACATAAAAATCAGTTTTTATGATTTTAGATGCCTCTGGGAACAGGAGTTCTTTGTCGGTGGCAAGTTGCATCAAGGTACGGATTGCAAGATATGGTGCACACGACATTCCATAAGTTACTGTGAGCAATCTATACTCCAATAAAGATTCCATTGGACTATTTCTCCAGAAGATTCTCTGAAAGTCGAGATCAGAAGAGTTCACTTTTATCTGTCTGTACATTTTCTCAATATCTCCCGTAAAAGCTATAGGATTAGTACGAAACTTCACAAGAATATTGAAAATATCATGCTGCAATTTTGGTCCAGTATGAAGAAAGTCATTTAAGGAGTAATTGTTGCTCGTTTTGCACGAAGCATCAAACACTACTCTTAATTTAGTAGTGCTGCTCTGCTCACGCAGAACGCAATGGTGAGGTATATAATAGCACTTGTCTGATGGTTTGTCACGTTCGTTTTTCGGAATGAGCTCCATGTGGTTGAGAGAAAGGTATTCCATCATGAAATCCTTATATTGCTGAAGAAGATACGAAGATTTGTGCAATTTTCTCTCAAGAGCAAGAAATCGTTTCATGGCATTCTGACGTGAGTCTCCGAGATTAGGCACAGATTTAAACGGTAGACCAACAGAATATCTTCCATCTGTTGATATGCAAAAGTTCTTGTCATAAATGACCCCGCAACTCTTCTCCTCTTTAGTCAATGGAAGAGCGGCAGGAACCGATTCCAATTCAAAAAACTTTCGCAGATTATCATCTCCTTGGGATGTTGAGCATAATGAGATATAGTTGTTTCCAGTCTCAGAACTGGAAACCTTTCCTGAAAGTATCCATCCTAACTTGGAACTACAGGCAGTTGGTCCTGGATGATTTTGGAATCGTAGTTTTCCTGTATATAAAAAAAGGGGCTAGGTCTGCACCAATTACTAAATCAATGGGACTTGTTTTTATCAAAATTGGGATCTGCTAATAAAGTATTCTTAAGATGAGGCCAATTATCTCTATTTATCAGAAAATTAGGTAAATCAACAGTGATTTGATCGAGTATTATGGATGAAATTTTGAATATTCTATCAGAAAAATGAGGCTCAAATTGAAGAAAAGTCTCACTAGCAGACTGCTGTATTGGTTGGTTACCAATTCCAAAAACTGTGAGTTGGCTCTTTTTAACAGGAAGATTCAACTTTTCACGACAATTTTCTGTTATTAGACTTCTTTGAGAACCAGTATCAATCAAAGCTCTGCATGGATGAAACGATCCATTTTCTGCTCTCACTCTCACAATAGCAGTAGATAATAAGATTGTCTCATTGGGCTTTGTTGTATCACTGAGAAAACATGAAACGCTAGATTGGGCAATTGGGGCTTCAATTGAAGTGGTATTCAAAGGTTCGGGTTGGAAGGAATGCAAAAGAGTGTGATGTTTTTTGTTGCATGATTTACAATGTGTAACGGCAGCTGGCATGCCTATATAGTAAATTATCAGTGAGCACATATTTATCACTGATGATACTCTGTGCAGTTGCCTTTTGACTGATTGTAATATATACCACTTGTAAACATATGTCTAATAATTAATATGCTATATCTGATGTTGGCCTAAAAGAAATAAAGTCTTTCTTTTAAACTTCCAAGTACTTCTTGCTGATTAACGTCAACTAACAAATACGAGGACGTTACACAATGCATAGTGATTTTACATGATGTTACTCTGTGGTTGGATCGCAAACAATTGAAACAAAGGTTATTGGTTTTTACTATGTTCCATCTTTCAAGGAGAGAACTTTTATGGAACTTGTCACATTTGAATATAGGATGTGAATTTTTGCATAATATAGGCATTTATCATCACCTTTTGAAATAGAATTATATACATGTGTTTGTTTCACTACAGATTTATCCTCCCTAGCATAACCTTTTATCGATTGCAAACATTTTGCTTGTTTTTCAAGAAACATAATAAAATTTTCGTAGGATGGAAAGCCATCATCTATCAACGTCAATTCCCATTGCCTTTTCAAATCATCACCTATTTTTCTTTGTAGGAAATGTATTAGAAAGATATCAACAAGTGTATTTCTCTCCAAACCCAGTGATTTCAAATTTCTCATGGCTTCATTACATATATCTAGTTGTGTAGAAATGTAGGGTAGTCGTATCACAAAAGACTGTAGCGAGATTCGGTAGAAGAATTCGCTGTGATGATTCTTTGTGGGCTGTTGCAAGGATTTAAATAAGATCACTAAATAGCAGAAAGGAGGGGGTAAAAATCTCCTTCTAACTAACTTTATTTAATACATATTAAGAGGACAGAGGAAAAAACGCGACTGGTGGGTAGCAAAACCAAGCCGTGTTCTGATGTTTTGTCGGCGGCTGACGCCGCCGTGTTTACAGTCGACACCTGAGCCGTCTGGGCTGCGTCCGGAATAATGGATCTCCACCATTCCACACACACTCCCACCTGTTTTTATCTAGGCACACAGAAAAACACAAATAATCGTCCAATCGGTTGGGTTTACAAATGGTTCTTCCCGATCTAGTCTGTATTTTTGCAGTTTTCTCTTTTCTGTCGTTCAGCAAACGCGAAGAAGCTGCTGTTGATGATTTTGTTTTCTCACGCAGGATTCCTTCTACTTCACATACCTTCAGACCAGGTATAGAGTGGCTAGGGAAACACTCGGCCTGAACTAATTTCAAAAGCGCCAGCTCCGCTTCATCGATCTCCTTCACAGAAAGTTCGCCCTTTACTTTCGTTGAAGATCGGAGGTTGTTGATGAATCTTCTAATCCACGCCATCATCCGCACATTTTTTATGAACGAGGAGAAATATTTCATGTACCAATGATCGGTACTCTTAACTGTTGTAACAACAGCAATTTTCTTTCTTTCCGCACAGATTTCTTCTTCATTCAGGTTTTTATACCTGGAAGGCCAAAATTCTTCGGAGAGTTTTAACCCGGAAGGGCCCTCCCACCATGTAGACTGTATCAGTCGGGAGAGGCTGCATCCTCTGGAGGGTAAATCACCTGGATTGCGCTCGTTAGGAACATATCTCCAATTTCCAGGATCATTAAGTCTGCATATCTCCTTCACGCGATTCCCGACAAAGGTACCCAACTGGTTATCGCGCTTTATCCAAACCTTTTGCAATATAATTTTAGGCTTTATTAATATTGGGTTCAGAAATCCAATAGGGTCATATATCTGAGCTAAGCAGGACAGGATACTCCTTTTGGTTATCTTGGTGGGTATGGCTACGGGAATTTCACGTGACAAACAATCTTCCCTTTTATCCCAACATATACCAAGCACTTTAGATATCTCTGCTCTTTTAAAGGGGTAAGTATCGGAGGCCACGTCCAGGCTATGCTCCCAACGGCTTAGCTCCAACCTAGCATTATCCATGATGGACGTTGCGGTCAATTTGAGATCTTGTAACTCTTCAAAAGAGTTCACGCTTGTGACTAAATTGTCCACATAAAAGGATTTCTGCAACCTCTGAGCTAACGGTTTATGTTCAGGTCGAACATTAGACAGGTGGTATTCTATTACTGCCCCCAAAATGAAAGGACTACAGTTAACGCCGAAAACGACACGTCTATGTCTGAATACTTCTGTCTTTTCTCTATTTTGGGAATACCATAGAAAACGCAGGTAATCTCTGTCCCTTTCATTCACCTCAATCTGAAGAAACGCTTTCTTAATGTCTGCCACGACACCAAACTTGCCATTTCTAAACCTTAGCATAAGGTTGGGAATCATCTCTATGAGGTTAGGTCCCTTTTCAAGACAGTCATTTAAAGATGGGAATCTATAGACCTTGCTAGAAGCATCAAAGACAGGCCTGATAGGCGTAGTCCCACTGGAGAGTTTCACCACAGGACGATGAGGCAGGTAGAAGGCCTCAGCGTCGTGTTGTTCAGCTGGGACTTTCTCAATTATCCCATCATCAAACCAGCCTCGGAAAATATCATCATAGTCCTCATAAAGATTCAAAGAGATCAATTTCTTAGTCGTCTGTTCTAATCTCTTCATAGCAACCTCCCTGTTGTCCGCGATTTTAGCTTTCTCTACAGTCCACGGGAGGGAAACAACATATCTTCCTGAAACAGAATGTTGGACTGTTTTTAGAAAATGTCGACGCGCGAGTGCGTCTCTCTGATCTCTCTATTTAACCTCAATAGGATCCATAATGCCAAGAACATCGATATTCCACAGATTGGTTATACTGCTCTCCGAAATTGTCATCGTTGTAACATGATGAGCGAGTGAAACGTCACTACCTGGCTTACATTCACCCATTAAAGTCCATCCAAAACGCGTCTGCGACGCAGTCAAGCCATTTGACAACACACAAGATTTCATCATGAAAATAGATCCCAATACATCGCATCCTAGAAGTATTTCAATTTCCATGTCATCCTTTCCAATATCAGGAACCCAGATTCTGCGAGTTTTGAGTTCTTTCAACCATGGCCCGCGGCTCAATCTTGGTAGGTTACCACAGATTTTTTGTTGGTCAAGAAGCTTCGCAACCATCTTAAAATTCCCCGATGCATGACCCAAATTGACTCTGTATTCTTGGTGGACACTTTCACTAGTATGACCTCCAAACACCACATGTTTAAGTGATTCCTGGCCAATGGGAGATAGTCCGAGATCCTGGGCAGTTTTAGACAAAATATAGGATCGTTGGGAACCTGTGTCAAGGAGGGCACGCACTACTTTCGCCGAAGTCGCACCTTCGACCTTAATCTTCAGAGTCTGTAGCAAAATCAGAGACGAAGCGCTAAGACCGGAGAATGAAACTCCTTTTTCAACTGTAGAAGAAACGTCACAGTCTTCCACCTGTTCCTTGTCTTCATCCGCTGACTCTCGTCCAGGAGCATTAAGAGGGCATAAAATATCAAGGTGCTTCTTCTTACATCGAATGCATTCAGTTATGCGCCTTCTACAATTAGAAGATATATGACCTGGTTGGAGGCAGGAGAAACAACATTTAGCGTTTTTAATACGCTTTCTTCTTTCTTTAATGCTCATTCTGCGCGCAGCAAGACATTCTGTGTTTTTATGATCTTTATTACAAAAGATGCAATTCTGGGCACGTCCAGCAAATAGTCCAGAGGCCGTAGGTATCTTAGCAGGATGTGATTGTCTGCCCACGTTTCTATCCTGTTTCAGAGATCTAAGTCCAAACTTGGATCCAGCTAAGGCTCTGTCTTGTTCTGCTGCAGCTTCCTTCTGGAGAAACTCCATAATTGGCTCAACTCTAGTTTGAGTCGAATCATTAGCATCAATCTTTTCATCATGGAGGGGGCTTCTTTGCCAAGCCTTCATGAGTTCCTCTGAGAGACATGCCTCAATCATTGGAAACATAAATACAGACATCTGTCTGGCCTCAATCTTTAAGGATTCCAATGCTCTCAAATGAGTCACCAACTCATCATAAAATGTAGTCACCTTCAACTGTTGTTTGGAGGTGCAATCGATCATAAGGCGGATAAGGTCCCTTACATAGACTTGTTGCAACAGTTCAGGCCTTCCAAATCTTTCTGTCAAAGTTTCTATAACTTTGGGGTAATTCTCGGCAGTCAGGGGGTAACTATCAACCAGTTTACTAGCTCTGGTTCCCGGCGACATAGATTGCACAAGATACTGAAACTTGTCGCTGTCTTCTAAAGTAGGATCGACATGTATCTTGTTAAACTGTGCCCACCATCCCAACCAATCTTTTATTTCTCCTGTAAACATTTTTAATTCTATCTTGGGTAGTTTTACAGTTCTATGGTGTGAGCTAGAAGCGAAGCTCACTTCACTGGTCGTGGGACTGGATGCAGTGATCCTGGGTTCAACAAGAGCGAGACATTTTTTATATATCCTCTTATATCTCTGGGTATATTGCAAGGCTTCCTCATCGTCTTGCTCTAGTTCCTCTTCGCTAACGTCTGAAGTTAGCATGAAGTCTCTTATCTTGCCTTGGATCACAAGAAGCTCACTGTGAGTTTCTTCAATTATCTCTCTATTATTTTCAATGTCCTCTACAGGTATCGGTGGAGTATTTGACAGAAACTCTTCTGTCGTCTTCAAGCAGCGAGTTAGTCGCTTTCTAAGTACATTTCTATGTCTTTTTAAAATTTCCATTTTTCAAAAAACACTATAAACAGAGGGTAAAACAAAAGGTACTTATCTTAAGTCTTGAACTTGTACTCCGCCGTTAATCCACTTGATCTTGCCTTGTCAGAAGCCCACCCGCGGGGACGCCACTTTGTGTAGAAATGTAGGGTAATAGTTTCACAAAACACTGAGCGAGATTCGGTAGAAGACTTCGCTGTGATGATTCTTTGTGGGCTGTTGCAAGGATTTAAATAAGATCACTAAATAGCAGAAAGGAGGGGGTAAAAATCTCCTTCTAACTTTATTTAATACATATTAAGAGGACAGAGGAAAACACGCGACTGGTGGGTAGCAAAACCAAGCCGTGTTCTGATGTTTTGTCGGCGGCTCCTTTGTCGGCGGCTGACGCCGCCGTGTTTACAGTCGACACCTGAGCCGTCTGGGCTGCGTCCGGAATAATGGATCTCCACCATTCCACACACTAGTAGTTCGAAAATGGCCTTGGAATTTATTAGTTTTAAAGGTTTTAAAGTGAATAATTTTGTACATTGTGAAAAGGCAAGTTCTTTCTTGTTATCATATCTGGAGACCAATGTGGCCCAAGCATGGGCATAGTTTTCATCAATCACAGGAAATCCCCTAATAAGTCGTTCAGCGTCTCCAGTAACAGCTGATTGTAAATATTGCAGCTTTTGTGAATCAGTTAGAGTGGTATTGGAATCAATAGACAGAGAAAGCAATTGCTTGAAACTAAGCCATTCGTTAACATCACCAGCAAAGGAAGGTAAATTAAATTTAGGAAGCTCTATTTTACTTGTTGTTGATTGATTTAGATCATCAATTTTGCTTGAACTGGCTGTACAAGATACTTTATTGATATTCGCCACTAAATTTCTAAGATTATCATTGTATTGCATAACTCTAGAAAAGTAAACTTCATTATCAAATTCAGAAAATGTTAAAAGATTACAATAAGTTTTTTCAATGTTAGATTTTATATCTAAAATATCTTGTTTAAATGTCTGTAAATTTGCATCATCCTTCGATTCAATCATCTTGAGCGAAATTTGCTCAAAATAATCCACTTGTTTGAAATGAAATTCAAGAATATTTAAAGTAGCTTTAAATTTGGCCACCATTTTTAATTTTTGCTATTATTAATTTTAATAATATATTTCAAAAATGAATTATAATTATTTATATTTAAATAATTATTTAATAGATTTATTCCCGGGTTTCGGCACCAATGTTTTGTTTCCCACTTGGCAAATACGCAAGTAGGAAAATCAGAATGATTGTTTACAAACAATTTGTTCTCGTTAGGCTTAATTGAATATAATGTTTATACTAGTTTAAAGAAAAAAGTTTACTTATCTTGGTCAGGCAATCATCCCAAGCTTTACAAATGAATTTATTTTATTTTTCTTTACATTGAATATTTAAAGAATATGATTTAAAGCCGCAGCTATGAAATGCATTGTCTTTAGTGGCGCGCGTTGGTAAGAAGAATCTTCTAGAAGGTGGCGAGCTCCCTCTGGCAGTCCGCCAGCTGGCCTCCCATTGGTCAGCGATGACGTAGCTCTCCGTACTTACATCGCTGCGCGCTGCCTCTGCCACTTATGTTAGAATAAAACGAAACAACCATGACTACTTCGAAAATCACCACAGGAAACCCTCTTCTAGCCGCGAGGAAGCAGCTTGGTGCAGTCTTTAACGTTTTTAAACCCTAAACAATAGTATAGCTTAGTTTCCTTTTTATTTAAAGGGGAATTCCGCACCTCCTCAAATCTGAATGACATTGGCTGATAGCCAATCCCCATCGCTACCTGCTGATGTCATCAGCGACCCTCAAACCCTAGCGGTTACTGTGGTAACAAAAGAACCACAGCCTTAAATAAGCAGGCTGTCGACCAAGGTAAAACAAACTCCAGATGGAGGAAGAAAACAATGGCTTCTTTCTCCTTACCATGAGGGAAGGAGGCCCTCCAAAGACGCGGAAGATCAGTAGAGCAAAAGAGGCTGCGTAAAACCTACAGCCAGCAAACTCTGCGAACAAGCCCCGAGTGCAGAGGTGCACCAAGATTTTGCACAACAGATGGACTTCAGAGCCAAGACAGCGACTGGTCAGGTAGACCAATGTGTCTTCCTCGAATTCTCTTCAGAATTCAGCCAGGGGTAGTACCTCATAGCGTTGGAAGCGAAGCTGGGAAAGAGCTGCGTCTACCAGCTGAGCAATGTGGAGGGGCATATCTTTGTCTCTCCAGCATGAAGCTTGCTGAAAGACTCATCGAGAAGTGCCTGGACATTGGAGACGCCACACTGCGAGCCTTTCTTAAGAAGAAGAAGGCGGAGCGTATAGCCTTGGGCAACGTGTTGTTCTTTGTAACAGACGCTTAACTGAATGCGGCGCTCAAGCCCTATGGCCGAGTAACATCTTTTGTCCAACAAAGGATGGAGCTGGGAAGCCTTTATTACTTTGCACGACCAAGTTACGCTCTCCCAGATTCCTGCCTGGGTGGATATCAAGTTCAAGGAAATCATCACTATAGTATATGTGAATTACGGAATCCGCTGTACCCTCTGCCATATGCGAGGATACAAGTGGGACAACTGTCCTAAAAAAACTGGCATGACAAGTCAATGCGATTTTCCCTGAGCGGTCGCCTGTTGCGCTTGGAGCAAGCAGCTTGCCTCTCTCTCTCACAAACCTCCATAGCAGCTGCGCCAAGACTAGCAGCAGACATCCATTCCTCCACCAACAAACCCGTCATAGACCCTCTTTCCAGTGACGCAAATGATCTGGAAAAGTTCAATTCCAGCCTATCAGCCCAATCCAAAGAGGTTCCTCCATCCCAAGATAAGCGGCTCTAGCGCAGAAACAAATGAAGACTTTCATGAAGAACGAAAAAAACATCTGCAGTCAACTCCAGCGTTAAGAAATTGGGGCTGGAGATAGAACAACTCCTCCAAGCTTTTCCTAACAATGATGTGGTGAACAATCTTTTGGCCCAATCGAACTTCCAGCAGAGACAAGCCATCGACACCTTGTCTACAGCGCATATGGCTCTTACAGGGGACACCAGCAAGACCTAGTACAAGAAGCTATCAGAGGCCAGAAACTTCTCGGCAGCCTAAATGGGCTTCCATATTGCGATCTTGAACGTGCGTGATATCACCGCTTTTCTAAGGAAAATTCAGCCTGCTGTTTTCTCAAGGAGCATGAGATCGACGTCTGCTTCATGCAGAAGACTAATGTCCCTGGGACACGTAGGAGACCTCTGCCACTGCTGCAGAGCTGTCGTTGCACCCGCAACAACCATCGGGGAATCAGGCCTCGCCTGCGTCTTCGCACCCAAGGTCGTTGTTCACCGGCAGCAGATCCTATGACTTGGCAAGGTTGCTGTCATCGACCTCGCCGTTCGGTGATTCTAATGACGTGCGTCTACGCCCACGTCTCTCATGACTGGAGAGCAATGCAGCCAGCTGCAGACCATCCCATCAATGGTGTGTGGAGAAGGTTCATGGATACTCAATGACCGAGGCTCCAAGCTCGGCTGAATCCATCGACGACTTCCTCTGTAAAGTGACCCCTTTGGAGTTCGACTAGTGGGACCTGTTATTTCTCACCCTCATCTCCCGCGACCAGATAGAGAAATCCATCCATCACCTGCCAATCGGCCGTGCCTCGGGATAAGATGAATTACCCTGCGCGTTTGTCAAAGCCTTTGAAGATTTATTCACCAAAGTTCCTTGGCATGACTTCGAGAATTCTTAACTTCGCGGGCCTTGCCTCCATCCTGAAGGCGCAGCGAAGTCATCCTGCCGCCGAAATTGCTCAGTGGTCCGGGTCCACAGGCTTTTCGACCAATCAGTCTCCCAACGACCGACTAATCGGCGGCGTGCTCATTGGCCGTCTGCATGTCATCTGCCAGACCTCGCACCGTGACATGACACGCCACTGGCTGTCATCTCTCTGAACCTTAAGTCGGCGTTCAAAGCTTAAACAGGATATACATATTAGCCCTGTTGAAAAAACTGGGCCTACCATTTGCCTTCCTCGGGTGAGTTTCTGTCTTGTACGGGAAGCAGACGCCTCCTCCGGGTCGGAGATGTATACACCAAGTCCTTCCCGCTTCCCAAAAGGGGTGAGGCAGGACTGCAGGCCCTCTTCAGCATCGGAATTGGGCGTCTGCTACGCCGCCTCGAGAGGATCTTAGGCCGCAGATACGTGGTCCCCTATGCGGATGGCAACGATCCCTGATTTTCGAAGAGTTCCATGTGGCCTCCGGGATGGCTGTCAACCTCGACAATAGTTGCAAGTTCAGGTGTGGTTCCTGGAAGCACCGGACGGATTTTCTGGGAATATTCAGGACTTCCAAGTTATTGACTGTCTCCTGGGCTGCAGGATTTTTACCCAGGAGGCTATCGCATCCTAGGCCTCCCACTTGATGAGGCTGCTGGAACGATCCAACCCAAGGCAGTCTCCCTTCACACATGGCCTGTCACTGGTGGGTGGTTCCCGCGCGGCCAACAGCCTGGTTCTGGGATCCATCCTGCACCACCTCCACGGCTACGTTTCACCTGAAACCACCATCGGCCGGTTGCTGGCGCGTTTCGTTGGGAACGAGCTGAGTCACGTAGCTTCCCGAGTAGAAAAGAGCGCTAGTACTTGAGGCATCAAAAAACGATAGCCAAGAACTTTCCATAAAAAACTTCAATATATGTAATTCAAATGGTGAGGTCAATAGAATATCAAGGGATTGGTCAATACCAAAAATAACTACGCCTAAAAATTTAGCCTTGAGAATATAATTTTTGTGCACACATAAGATATAACTTGACACTTTTCTTTTCAATTGTTGTAAATATTTTACATTTTGATTTTATTTGTTGAGAAATTCACTCATATGATTCTATATATTTTTCCCTCACAAATTTTATATGGAACATTTCATATTCGAACATTCTTTTTTTTTTTATGTAAATAATAAAACTTCATGTGTAAATATTTTTCATTATGTGGAAGTAAATAACCCATTATTTTATGTTTTTATTCAGATCAAATCAAATAAATGTGAAACAAGATGTTGGATACCACTCGTAATTATGAGAGATAAATTTGTGATTTTCAAAAATTTATTTTTTTTTTGGCATGTGGCAAAATACCTTTTGAATCTTGAGAGCCCTGAGAAGGCCTACTCAATTCATGAGGTAAATCCCCTTATGAATTATAGGAAGGAGACACCTATAAATTCAAATAAGATTGGATAATTTTCAGCTACTGTCAAAAACAAAGGTACAAATAAGAATATGTAGAATGAATAAAGAGAATCATTGATAGAGTTTCAATTGGTATCCTCCATCTTAATTGATAAACTATGTAAATAAAAATGATACTTTTTTTTTTACTTTGAAAATTACTCCCTAATTTTTATCCTTGGAGGGAAGAAATGACATAATAAAAATATGATTTTTATTATTCATTAATATAATTATAATTTAAATAATCATAGATTTAAACACAGTTAATTTTTAAAAATCCTTAACAAAAGGAATACCACCCAATGTTGTTTTTTGTTTATACTTAGATATATCATTATTAAATTGTATGTATGCAAACTGTTTTTCTTTTAGAAATATAATCAAAAAATAAATACAATTTTGGAAATAAAAGTTATCATTCACTTCAATCCACGACTGCATGAATGAATTGGTAACGTACCTAAAATACATCTTTTTTTATGACATATATATAGTGTAAAAACTATATGACAAAAATATAACAGTGATTCCACATTTAAAACTCAAGGAGCAAACTGATAAGAATGATAACTCATATCAAGTAGATTTGATTAGATTAGCAAGCTAAATCTAAATTAATTATAACAATAAATAGTTGTTTAGTTTTATGGTTTAGTTTTGTATTAAAATTATCTTTATTATTTTGATTATTTAAATTCAAATTATAAAATTTGTAAATTGTTATTATTTAGTAGAGAGAGAGAGAGAAAAAAAAAACAAAAACACAAAAACAATTAAGAAAAATATATTAAAAAAAAAAAAAAAATTTCAATAGAATAACAAACTAAAAAACTAAAAAAAACTACCAGCATATTAGGGTTAGCACCTCTTTTATGTTAATTTAAACTCACTAAGAATTGACTAAGAAAGAATTGTCAAACTTGTCCCTCTCTTAAGAACCATGACACATTTCAAACGACTAGTTGTAAATTAGTAAATACTATTTATAAATTAACATGCCAAATTTGTCAATTATCATATATAGGACAAACGTGTAATCCATTAAATATACGAATAAACCTACATAGAAACCACGCTAAAAAATCAATTGGTAATATATATATGAAAGAACACAATCAATTACATACTTTTAACAACTTTAAGATAGAAATGCTAGACATATGTCAAAACAAAAAACAACGACTATTATTAGAAAACAACTACATTTATAAACACAACACATTATTCCCTTATGGACTTAATGACGAATTAAACTACACATACAAACCACAAACAGAAGAAATTTCAACTTATGAAATCAGCTGCAAATACAAAAAAAAAATGAATTTAAAACTAAACCTAATAAAACTAGAGGTAAAACTACCAATAAATTAGGTTACATTGAATTTGAAGAATTACTGGACCCAAAACAAATGTATACTAACAACTTCGTCGATAAATTTATTAAAACATTATTTAAACTAAATAATAATAAATTTATCAAACTTATAGAATATATTAAAATTCATAATCTGACTAACAGATTAATAGATATCACACACGACATCTTTAAATACAGAAAAATTAAACAATCTACTAATAACATTAATATTATCATTAAATTTAATAACAATTTATTTAATCATATTAAGTTTAATGATATTTTTAATAACCAAAACATTAATAATCTTTTCCCTATAAAAAATTTAAATTTCAAAACAATCTGGAGATACAACAAAAATATAGGTAATTTAGTTTGCAATTATAACCAATTTATTAATAATTTGGCAAATTTAAAAAAAATTAAATGTAATTGCAACAACTATATTGATAGATATAAGTTCTCAGGTCATATATTAACTAGCAATTTTTCTTTTTTAAATCCAGAATATCAGGATATTTTAAATAAAGGGTATAAATATATACCTCAAATTAAACACAATTATAATAATACAATTAAATCTATATTAAAAGATATAGATATTTTCATAAATAAAACTAGTATAAAATACAGTATTCCAGAATTTACTTTTCTGGAATGGAAACATAATATTAAAAAGGAAATTATAAATTATTATAATAATACACTTAAATACACAAAACCTAATTCAGATATTCCTTCTTTTAAAGAAAATATAATTAATTTACAGAAGGACTTAATTATCACTCCTATAGATAAATGTTCCAATAACTTATCTATAATTTGTAAAAATCTATACCACGATATACTAAAAAAGGAAATTGATAATAATCATAAATACACTTTTGGTAGAACTACAGCCACAAAAATCAAAAAAGACATCAAAAACGTTGAAAATTCACTAAAAATGTATAATTACTACAAAAATCCAAACATACCAAAGTTCTATATAATTCCTAAACTACACAAAAAACCTATTTCTTTCAGAACAATCACATCTGGTATAAATTCAGTTATAAAAAACATTGATATACAATTAGCTTCAACACTACAATTTATTATAAATAAATTAACTAATAAATATAATTATAAATTTATCGACTCAAATAAAAAAATCATTAATTATTTAATGAACAATTGGACAAACATGGAAACAGTACACACATTTGACTTTGAGGACCTATATTCTAAAATAAATTTAAGAGATCTAAATAATAAAATAACCAATTTATTTAACAAATTCATTAATGACAAAACTTTCTACATTAAAATTATTCATAACAGATATAAAACAATTAAATTAGATCTTAAAACAGCAAAAACTCTACTGGAAACATTTTTAAATTTTAACTATATAGAATTTAAAAATAAAATATATATTCAATCAGAAGGCGTTCCCATGGAAACTTCTTCCAGTCCTTTATTAGCCAACCTAATATTATTCTGGTACGAAAGAGAATACTTTCTACAAAATAATGTTAATTGGCAAATGTTCCGTTATGTAGATGGCATCATAATATTTAATAATCCACAGTTTAAAAACTTAATACCTGAAATATATCCTAAATACTTGAAACTTAAGAACAATGAAAAAATTTATAGAAACAAAAAAGTTAACTTTTTAGACCTAAATATAGACCTTACAAATAATGCTATTAAAATTTATAATAAAAAAAGTAATTATAATTTCAATATTATAAAATACTGTAATATAAATTCTAATACAGTCGAACCTCTTTAATTCAACACCCCAAGGGATCAGAGCTTTCGGTTGAATTAAAGGAAGTGTTGAATTAAGGTGAGATGATTAGCTAATCAACTAACTAGCTAAAATAATATATATTTTTTATAAATAGCTTTGTAATATAAATTAATGATATTAATTGAAACCATTGTGTGTGTACTTTTTTATATTTATTTTTTTATTTTCATGATTAACTTTTAGTACCTGGGACAAAATGGCAATAATACATATTTTCGAAACAAATAAAATTTTATTCCAATTGAATAATAGTTTAAAGAAAATAAATATGGAAAATAAAAAGAAAATTAAAAAATAATTTTTGAAAAGAATCAAGATTAAAAAAAAAAATATTGTATAGATGTCTGTTTTTTCTCAGAAATCCTATTCAGGATGTATTCCAGATAGTCTATTTTTAAAAGACATGCATGCCTTTCTTCCTCAGAAATGTCTTTTAAATAACAAAGAGTTTTTATTGTATTAAAGGCATACACTGCTGCTGCAGGTGTTATTGATGTTTTGTTTAAATCTTTTTCTGTTGGCTCTACCTCTTCATCTTCTTCTTTTCCCATTACCTCCTTTACAATTTCTTCAATGGACTGTTCCCCAACAACTTGCACATCTTTATCAACTTCCAAGAAGTCAATATAGTTGACATCAATGGCTTGATGTTTTTTTAATGCCTCAAAACATCGGTTCATTTCTTCTTCAACAACTTCTTCCATTGCTTCATCCATCACAAATCCTGAATGAGAAAAACAATTTTTTTATTGTGGAAGAACTAACCCCAACCCATGCAGCCTCTAGCCAGCTAATTGCAAAGAGTAAATGAACTTGAGCATTTTTTTTTTTCTTCCATGCAAGTGAGAAGATACGTTATCATTCGTTTCCTATATTGGTCTTTTAGGGCTTTAATGATACCCATATCACAGGGTTGTAATGCACTTGTAGTTAGGGCGGGCAAAAATCTTATTTCAATGTTCTGTAACCCTTCAGGTATTTGGTGGGCTGGGCAAATATCTAAAATTAATAAAAAATTTCTTTCTCTTCTTTTGAATATTTGGTCCAATTTTTTCAGCCAATCCGTAAAAATTGCCCCAGTCATCCAGGCTTTTTTATTAAAATGATAATTTGAGGGAATATTAATGCCATGGAAGCATCGTGGTCTTCTATATTTCCCAATATAAAGTAAAGGCAGTTTTTCACTTCCATCCATATTACAGCATACCAACACTGTAATTCTCTCTTTAGACTTCTTACCCCCTTCACATTTCTCACCTCTGATAGTCATTGTTTGATTAGGCAAAAGTTTATAAAATAACCCTGTTTCATCAGCATTGAAAATGTCCTGTGGGCTGTATTTAGCTAAAAGTGAAGGAATAATCTCACCTTTCCAAGTGGCTACACTATTGGCATACACACTTCCAGCTTCTCCATGAAGTCATTTAAAAGCAATATTCCTTCTGGCCTTAAACTTTTCTAGCCAGCCATTGCTAGCTTCAAAATTATCTTGACCCATTTTCAAGGCCAAGAGTATAACCTTTTCTTTCAAGATATTGCCATTTATGGCAAGTTTCATGGCATTTGCCTGCCTTATCCACCTAAACAGGGCTTCTTCAATCTCTGGGAATTCCCCGCCACGATCACGTTTCAAGGTAGAGCTAAAATTAGATTTTAAAAAGGCAGATTTTATGGCGAATTTATTTTTAAAAATTGTGCTAATGGTAGACCGTGGAATAGTTCTCTCTCTGGAAACTTGACTATGTGATTTTCCTTGTTCTATTTCTTCTATAATTTTCATTTTTTCCACATAAGTGAGCTGGTGATACTGACTACGTTTCCAATTCTTTTTGGCAGAACCTGACATTCTTGCCCCACTCATTTATTCAAATTAACACAGAATATTGAATTAAAATGTTATCATAATTATTGTTGGATCATTTAATAAAGATTTATTTATTTAAAAAGAAATTATTTATAAATTAAAAAATAGCTAAAATATTTCAATGTTAAAAATAAAAAAATAAAAATTATTATTAGTTAGCGCATGATGCCGAAATTCCCGCGTAAAAAAACAACAATAACATCCGCGAAATTGCGCAACGGCACTGCAAAGTGAAACTTAAACTAACCAGAAACCAAAAGTGCGCAGGCGCGATCCGATCGGCGCCCGCCGTAATACCGTTTAGAGGTGAAGTTGCATGTAAAATAACATTCAACTGTCGAAATTCGAATTTTAAAATGGTCGAACTATCGGAACTGTCGTATTATCGATACTGTCGAATTACGGTTTGTTATTTGATAGGCCGGAGGTCGGGACATCGGAACATGGTCGAATTATCGCCGAGTGTCGAATTGGGGTGTGTCGAATTAACGAGGTTATACTGTATATCATTAAATTGCTGTAAAGGTATATATTTTGGTCAGTTTCTAAGATTTTATAGAATAAATAATATATTAGAAAATTTCATAGAAGATGTTAAAAATTTAAACAATGAATTTATTAAAAACAAATTTAGTATCAGACAAGTAAAATATTTCAACAGTATATCAATTATAAAATATTTAAAAAAAAATAAATGGAAGTATCCATTTAATAAATCAACTTTCTATAATTTCTCTCAATAATAACTAATACAAATTTATAATCTTTAACAGTTAATTAAACTTAAATTAAATAGCTGATTTGAAGATTTTTTCACAAGATTTTTAAAGTAATATTGTATAGAGTTCATTTTGTTTAATCTCCAATTTCTGGGGAGGAGAATGGAAATTAAATAAAAGTGAATTTTCACAATTAATAGCTTTATTAAACTCTAATAATTTGCCTTTTTAAAGGAATATTGAAAGATGAATAAGTGTTGAATCAGTTATTTTGATATATTTAACTGTGAAGATTATAAAGTTTGTCTTTCTTCCCTTAACTATTTTTTCTTTCTTCTTTGGTTGTCTTGTTGTTCTAAAATTTCAGAATAAGCGGTCTAATTTTGAAGTAACGACATATGCCCCCCCCCCCGCAACATGTGTCATCCAGAAATAGCTATTTACAAAGGAGGACGTCGCGGACGAGGTAGGTTTACAGTTGGAATTTGTTAACACTTGTATTTGTTATATCTGTTCATATAAATGTTTCACTGAAGTAACTTAATATTAACACATAAAATCCGGTTGAAAAGAGATCTATTGACATAATAGAGAAGGGATGAAATGCCAGCTGGACTTCTATTTGAGAATTCCCGGTCCAGCAGATCTCTTTTTCCAATAATTATTTCTATTTAAATTTTTTTGTATATGTCTGGTCTACCATTAGGGTTTCAAAACATAATAACCAAACTTATAACAAAAGTTAATTCATATTATAGATATATTACTAAATACAACTATTTATATTCATATTTTAAAATAAAAAAATTTAAAAAATCATTTAAAAAAAAAAAAAAAGGTAAAATATAAATTTATAAAAAAATATATATATATACTAACAATCTTATCTACCTTCTTTACAAAACTTTTCTTTTTCTTATTATTAGTTTGACTAAAAGTGCATGGTTCTGTCTTTCTCTCTTTTCACTAACTACAAAAATTTATAATATTATATATATTCACTTCTATTATTCTATATATAGGTTAGAGTATGTCTAAATGACGTGTAAAAGCCGATGCAAAAGACGTTACGTTGTTAAATTTTATTGTTATTAATTATAAATATATAATTAACTGAATGATGTGTTAGAAGCAAAGGATTTTTTTTTCTCTCTCTCTCTCTACTAAATAATAACAATTTACAAATTTTATAATTTGAATTTAAATAATCAAAATAATAAAGATAATTTTAATACAAAACTAAACCATAAAACTAAACAACTATTTATTGTTATATATATATATATATATATATATATATATAATTGTCCTTAATTTAATCATTTTTATAATAATATATAATTAATTTACAACAAATTTTATATCAGCCGTGAGATATTTTATTGTGTATTCACTTCAGAGAGTTAGAAATAAAGTACTTGATATAATAAATCTTTTTAATTTTTTTCCAAACGACTGGTACTTAGTAAATATAATAAACTTCCTAAAAATCAATTCTTTTTAAAAATATCGTAACATAAATATATAAGGTTTGAGTCAAAAGGACATCCATCAAATAAGTTTTTATAAAAGAGCGTACCTGGATCTGTAAAGAAAAAAAAAAAAATAAGATCCAGGTACGTTCTTTTATATATATCTACAGTTAAACCTGTCGCCTCCTCTTGGGACTCACCAAAATAGGGTGCTATTGAGAGGTGGTGCTATAGTCTGGTCACTTTTAATGTAAATTGCATCGTACTACGTTTTTAAAATCGGGCGCTATTTAGATGGGGCGCTATAGACGGGTTTAACTGTATATATGTTATATTAAAATATTATTCTATTTAAAATTATATTTCTTAGATCCAAATACTCTGTTAAATCGACCGCCAGAGGTCATGCTTCCCCTATAAAAACCGATTGTTGTTGTTTCACGTTGGCCTTCGGGGCTCAAAAATCATTCATTTTGGATAGCAGCCCCGTAAAAAAAAAATAAAGATTTCACGTTGGCCGGCTCAAAACTTTTGTACATTATGTAAATAATCTTTTGTTTTCCTCGTTCTACTCGCCTTAAGCCAGGCAGTACTTTTACCAAATTATGTTCTTTTATATATTCCTCTAGTTCAATTAAATTGCTGATCAAAATTTTTTTTTTTATTATCATACTTTCAAGATTTAACCACGACTGCATTACATTACCATAATCCTCAACATGATCAAAAATCAAGAAGAAAATCAAATCTCATTTGTTTTTATAACATATATATTAAAAATAATGAAGGTATAATTATAATTGAAAACTAATTCCACAGAGAGCCCTTATACTCGAAATGTAAACATTAAAACACGAATGTTTCTTTTATACATAAAACAAACATTTACTGTAAACAATGGACATACTCTTTTACTTAAATACCATTCCTAGATTCCATCCTTCAGTGTACCATATATAGGTAGAATGATCCAATACAGTATTAGAGCTCTAAGAAGCGGTCAGGTAGTGTTAGCACGTTTTCTTTGAACTTTCTTCTAGAAAGAACGAGCTGACTCACTTCGATTCAATTCGATTTATTTCAAACAACACAAAGAATTACAATAAGATTTAATGCGATTTAATTGTATTTATTAGATAAAAGAAAAAAAAAGAGACTATTATTAACACAAAAGAAAAAAAAACAACAACAAAAAGAATGATGATAAGTAACAATAAAATTCTATGAATATGAATTATAATTAATTAATAAAATACAATAATAATAATAAACCTAACAGGTAGATTAAATTGGCGAAACCGCTGGGAGGGTTCACCACTGATGAGCCAAGCCCTCCCCAATATTTTCATCGCAGTAAGGACAGTAGTAGTTTGTGTTATATATAAAAGAAACATTCGCGTTTTAAATGTTTACATTTCCTATATATGAATAACAGGTTATAGCTTTATATTAACCCTTATACTGTAATAATTAAAATGGAAAGAGGGAGGGTATGGATCATCAGTGGTGAACCCTCCCAGCGGTTTCGCCATTTTAATCTTCAGACCGCTTCATTAGACTGGATATCTTTTACAACTTGCGTTGCTAAGTTAACAGTATTTTCATCTTCTTTCTTATCTCCACTCAATCATATCAGGGTATCAAGCTTGTAGAGCTTGTTGATGGTGTCTGCTGGGGATGAGTAGAGCTCACCCCAATTCACCCCATAAGTTAACAGTGATATTAAAATATATATATTTTATATTATACAGTAGAAATACCTCCCTGTGAATTGCATCTAATTGCAGAGCCAAAGTGTCCTTTAGGGAGAGGTGTCCTCCTACCGTAGAGTTTCTAAAAAGTAAAAGTGCTTATTTTGAAAATGAAAACTGTCCTTTATAGAGAGGTGTCCTCTAGCGCGAGTATCCTCTCATGGAGGTTCTACTGTAAATATATTATATTGAGATGACGATAAATTATTATCTGATTGTTTTGGGTACATGACCATTTTGCCAATGGTATGCAGTCGTGATATATCTTGGAAAATATTTATATTGGGTTAATAAACACAACTTTAAATTACTATTTGTTATAATTGAGATGGTGAAACAATTTAGGAAGAAATACCTTACTTGAGGCGTGTGTGAGGAATAAATAAAATAATAGAATTACCTATTTGCATATATTTACAGAAAGATTTGAGTAAAAAAAGAGTAAGAAAACAACAACAATGGATATATACAGTGTAAAGTGGCGTTATCTGGCGGTCGATTTCACAGAGTTGTTCTGTAACATTGTATTTTAAAATTGAATAACATTTTTATAACATATATGAATATGAAACGCCGGGGAATGGTGTGTGCCGAGAATACTTCAAGGGGAAGAAGCCTTTCTGGTGACAAAGGGTCCTGCAGCAGGGAGAAGGGCGGTGACTACAGACGCGGCAAATTTCCTGGAGGAAGTGGGCTTCGGGCCTCAGCATCAACGACTGCGCCAACACCTTCAATCAATTATCAATCCCATCAACAGATTTTGCACCCGTGTTCCCACATTTATTTATTTGGATTTGGTCTTATTACCTTGTGTTTATAATCTATAATCCAAATTGTGCCTTATCAATTTTTCCCTCAATGTTATGTGTAGAAGATTTTCTTTAAATAATGGGGCAGGCAAAGTCAGACTTTCACCAAAGTGTGCCATGGTGCCATGATCAACGAAAGCTGCACCCCTACACTCCATTCCAGCTCGAGGAGCATGAACTCATGGAATTTGTGTAAAATTTACACAAAGGGGATAAGAAACAACAACAACAAATAATGGAATGTCCCCTGATTGGGTGAAGTTTGAAACACTTGCCGGGTTTGACAGTCGGTGAACCACAGTGAAGCTCTCAGCTCCTTCCTCCACCATGAGACACACCCGGAGCTTGGTCTCAGCCTACAGTCAGAGAGTCAGTCAGTATGGAGTCCGTAGTTCGACTTTGCAATTACAAATATGCCAGAGCTCCCGTTTGGTTACTTGCATTCGCTGTTAGGGTTGAACTTTTGCAAAAATCAAGGGCCATTGGAGAATTTTTTTTTTTTTTTATCAGAAAAAAAGTGCCCAATGCGGGAATCGAACCTGGGTCGTAGCGGTGGAAAACCAACGGTTTAGACCATCCTTCCACCGACCCCCGCAGCAACACCTTGTTGCACCAAGACTCACTACTTCGGCTCCTTTATGTCCAATTGTTTGTACACAGAGTTTTAGTGTAAAAAGTACAGAACACTACAGTCTCTACTTCCACGAGAGAAAATGTTGGCTTCACATTGGTGGTGGGAGCCATCCACATTGCAAGAGGAACTGATAGAAGGAAATTATTTTTTTAAACCTAAGACCACAAATCAAAATAAATAGTGTGGTACGTTTCTGTAACAAAGCTGTTACCATCTCATTCGGTACTTTTATCTCCTTTATTGACTTTCCAGAATGGTTGCAGGGATTTCCCACTGTGTACTAAGTGCAATTCTAGGCCTGCAACCCCAAGACATATTATTGACTGTATTGACTCATCCATTGATGAGCTCTACTCTTCCCCGGCAGACACCATCAAAAGTCTCAAGCTTTACAGGCTTGATACCTTGATATGATTGAGGTATAATAACTTGCCAACATTGTTGTATTGTGCTGTAAAAAACAATATCATACGCAATATATATATATGATTGAGTGAAGATAAGAAAGAAGAGGAAGAAGAGAAGCAGTGCTTTACAGGCTTGACACCCTGATATGATTGAGTGAAGATAAGAAAGAAAAAGAGAAGCAATGCTTTACAAGCTTGACACCCTAATATGATTGAGTGAAGATAAGAAAGAAGAAGAAGAGAAGCAGTGCTTTACAAGCTTGACACCCAGATTGAGTGAAGATAAGAAAGAAGAAGAGAAGCAGTGCTTTACAAGCTTGACACCCAGATTGAGTGAAGATAAGAAAGAAGAAGAAGAGAAGCAGTGCTTTACAAGCTTGACACCCAGATTGAGTGAAGATAAGAAAGAAGAAGAAGAGAAGCAGTGCTTTACAAGCTTGACACCCAGATTGAGTGAAGATAAGAAAGAAGAAGAAGAGAAGCAGTGCTTTACAAGCTTGACACCCTAATATGATTGAGTGAAGATAAGAAAGAAGAAGAAGAGAAGCAGTGCTTTACAAGCTTGACACCCTGATATGATTGAGTGAAGATAAGAAAGAAGAAGATCTCCTTTATACTTTTCCTACTTATATATGCTACACTGAGCAGCAACAAAAAGAACAAAGAGTTTCCAAATTGAAAATGCTTCAAACATATAGGTGGGATGGGGGGGGGGGGGGGGAATTACCTTTTCAATCTCATTTTTCAGGGCCAATCTTTCTTTTTCCATTCTGGTGAAGGCCTCTTGGATCCTGAGCTCAGCCTGGACAACCACACATCAAGCTCACAATCTCACACAGTGTGAGCATAGCTACCTGGCCAATCTGAGCTCTGAGCTGGTTCTTCTCCTCCTCTGTGTTACTGAGGTCCGCTGCCCTCGCTGCCTCCATCTACAGCCACAAGAGTGAGCCACAACTGTCACACCCAGCCTACAGTCAGAGAGTCAGTCAGTATGGAGTCCGTAGTATTGTCGGACTGTAGGACCTACCTGGTCCAGGCTAGACCTCAGCTGGGACTTCTCAGCCTCCAGGGTGTTCACCTCCAACTTGAGCTGAAGCTGTTGTCTCTCGGTTTCCACCCTGAGTGCATCCAGTTCCCTGCAGCTGTCCTGGCTCTTCTTCTCTGCCTGCACCAACACCTTTCTTTGCTTATCCTTTGTACACGTGATACCAAACCTGGTACTGCTCCAGCCCCAAGCCCCCAGGTATAAACTTGTTCCCTCCTGTGCCCATTCCTCAAAATTATTGCCATGATCACAATACTTGGCAATATAAAGGTTGCCAGGCAAAGTCAGACTTTCACTAAAGTGTGCCATGATGCCATGATCAACGAAAGCTGCATCCCTACACCCCATTCATCGAGATTAGCTCGAGGAGCATGAACTCAAGGAATTTATATAATCTTTACACAAGGGTATAAGAAACAACAACAACACGTGATACAGGCCATGATAAAAAATGGTGGGTAGGAATAGGCAACTGCTTTTACTTTAAGTACACCACATGTCTACACATGTGAAAAGCAGTTCGACTTTGCAATTACAAATATGCCAGAGCTCCCGTTTGGTTACTTGCATTCGCTGTTAGGGTTGAACTTTTGCAAAAATCAAGGGCCATTGGAGAATTTTTTTTTTTTTTTATCAGAAAAAAAGTGCCCAATGCGGGAATCGAACCTGGGTCGTAGCGGTGGAAAACCAACGGTTTAGACCATCCTTCCACCGACCCCCGCAGCAACACCTTGTTGCACCAAGACTCACTACTTCGGCTCCTTTATGTCCAATTGTTTGTACACAGAGTTTTAGTGTAAAAAGTACAGAACACTACAGTCTCTACTTCCACGACAGAAAATGTTGGCTTCACATTGGTGGTGGGAGCCATCCACATTGCAAGAGGAACTGATAGAAGGAAATTATTTTTTTAAACCTAAGACCACAAATCAAAATAAATAGTGTGGTACGTTTCTGTAACAAAGCTGTTACCATCTCATTCGGTACTTTTATCTCCTTTATTGACTTTCCAGAATGGTTGCAGGGATTTCCCACTGTGTACTAAGTGCAATTCTAGGCCTGCAACCCCAAGACATATTATTGACTGTATTGACTCATCCATTGATGAGCTCTACTCTTCCCCGGCAGACACCATCAAAAGTCTCAAGCTTTACAGGCTTGATACCTTGATATGATTGAGTGAAGATAAGAAAGAAGAGGAAGAAGAGAAGCAGTGCTTTACAGGCTTGACACCCTGATATGATTGAGTGAAGATAAGAAAGAAGAAGAGAAGCAATGCTTTACAAGCTTGACACCCTAATATGATTGAGTGAAGATAAGAAAGAAGAAGAAGAGAAGCAGTGCTTTACAAGCTTGACACCCAGATTGAGTGAAGATAAGAAAGAAGAAGAGAAGCAGTGCTTTACAAGCTTGACACCCTGATATGATTGAGTGAAGATAAGAAAGAAGAAGATCTCCTTTATACTTTTCCTACTTATATATGCTACACTGAGCAGCAACAAAAAGAACAAAGAGTTTCCAAATTGAAAATGCTTCAAACATATAGGTGGGATGGGGGGGGGGGGGGGGGGGGGAATTACCTGTTCAATCTCATTTTTCAGGGCCAATCTTTCTTCTTCCATTCTGGTGAAGGCCTCTTGGATCCTGAGCTCAGCCTGGACAACCACACATCAAGCTCACAATCTCACACAGTGTGAGCATAGCTACCTGGCCAATCTGAGCTCTGAGCTGGTTCTTCTCCTCCTCTGTGTTACTGAGGTCCGCTGCCCTCGCTGCCTCCATCTACAGCCACAAGAGTGAGCCACAACTGTCACACCCAGCCTACAGTCAGAGAGTCAGTCAGTATGGAGTCCGTAGTATTGTCGGACTGTAGGACCTACCTGGTCCAGGCTAGACCTCAGCTGGGACTTCTCAGCCTCCAGGGTGTTCACCTCCAACTTGAGCTGAAGCTGTTGTCTCTCGGTTTCCACCCTGAGTGCATCCAGTTCCCTGCAGCTGTCCTGGCTCTTCTTCTCTGCCTGCACCAACACCTTTCTTTGCTTATCCTTTGTACACGTGATACCAAACCTGGTACTGCTCCAGCCCCAAGCCCCCAGGTATAAACTTGTTCCCTCCTGTGCCCATTCCTCAAAATTATTGCCATGATCACAATACTTGGCAATATAAAGGTTGCCAGGCAAAGTCAGACTTTCACTAAAGTGTGCCATGATGCCATGATCAACGAAAGCTGCATCCCTACACCCCATTCATCGAGATTAGCTCAAGGAGCATGAACTCAAGGAATTTATATAATCTTTACACAAGGGTATAAGAAACAACAACAACACGTGATACAGGCCATGATAAAAAATGGTGGGTAGGAATAGGCAACTGCTTTTACTTTAAGTACACCACATGTCTACACATGTGAAAAGCAGTTCGACTTTGCAATTACAAATATGCCAGAGCTCCCGTTTGGTTACTTGCATTCGCTGTTAGGGTTGAACTTTTGCAAAAATCAAGGGCCATTGGAGAATTTTTTTTTTTTTTATCAGAAAAAAAGTGCCCAATGCGGGAATCGAACCTGGGTCGTAGCGGTGGAAAACCAACGGTTTAGACCATCCTTCCACCGACCCCCGCAGCAACACCTTGTTGCACCAAGACTCACTACTTCGGCTCCTTTATGTCCAATTGTTTGTACACAGAGTTTTAGTGTAAAAAGTACAGAACACTACAGTCTCTACTTCCACGACAGAAAATGTTGGCTTCACATTGGTGGTGGGAGCCATCCACATTGCAAGAGGAACTGATAGAAGGAAATTATTTTTTTAAACCTAAGACCACAAATCAAAATAAATAGTGTGGTACGTTTCTGTAACAAAGCTGTTACCATCTCATTCGGTACTTTTATCTCCTTTATTGACTTTCCAGAATGGTTGCAGGGATTTCCCACTGTGTACTAAGTGCAATTCTAGGCCTGCAACCCCAAGACATATTATTGACTGTATTGACTCATCCATTGATGAGCTCTACTCTTCCCCGGCAGACACCATCAAAAGTCTCAAGCTTTACAGGCTTGATACCTTGATATGATTGAGTGAAGATAAGAAAGAAGAGGAAGAAGAGAAGCAGTGCTTTACAGGCTTGACACCCTGATATGATTGAGTGAAGATAAGAAAGAAGAAGAGAAGCAATGCTTTACAAGCTTGACACCCTAATATGATTGAGTGAAGATAAGAAAGAAGAAGAAGAGAAGCAGTGCTTTACAAGCTTGACACCCAGATTGAGTGAAGATAAGAAAGAAGAAGAAGAGAAGCAGTGCTTTACAAGCTTGACACCCAGATTGAGTGAAGATAAGAAAGAAGAAGAAGAGAAGCAGTGCTTTACAAGCTTGACACCCAGATTGAGTGAAGATAAGAAAGAAGAAGAAGAGAAGCAGTGCTTTACAAGCTTGACACCCTAATATGATTGAGTGAAGATAAGAAAGAAGAAGAAGAGAAGCAGTGCTTTACAAGCTTGACACCCTGATATGATTGAGTGAAGATAAGAAAGAAGAAGATCTCCTTTATACTTTTCCTACTTATATATGCTACACTGAGCAGCAACAAAAAGAACAAAGAGTTACCAAATTGAAAATGCTTCAAACATATAGGTGGGATGGGGGGGGGGGGGGAATTACCTGTTCAATCTCATTTTTCAGGGCCAATCTTTCTTCTTCCATTCTGGTGAAGGCCTCTTGGATCCTGAGCTCAGCCTGGACAACCACACATCAAGCTCACAATCTCACACAGTGTGAGCATAGCTACCTGGCCAATCTGAGCTCTGAGCTGGTTCTTCTCCTCCTCTGTGTTACTGAGGTCCGCTGCCCTCGCTGCCTCCATCTACAGCCACCAGAGTGAGCCACAACTGTCTCAGCCAGCCAGAGTCTCCACTCACCTCAGCCACTTTAGCCTGGCAGGCCTGCAGCTTGGTCTGGTACTCCAGCACCTCCCTGGCTAGGCCTTCATTCTTCTCTCTGTACTGCTCACAGGCCAGCCGGAGGTCATCCAGGGACTTGTGATAGGTGTTCATCATCTTCTCCTTCTCTTCCTTCCAGGACTGCATGATGAGGAGCTGGCGACGTAGCAGCTCTGTGTTCTTCATCATGTTCTCTGGACACAGGGTTTGGTTGGCTGCTACTGGTGGGTTGTTTGATAGAACAGTAGTGTAGGGAATCTGATGCTCCCACATGACTATTATATATAGGTTGTAAATTTTATTTTTAAAATATTTTCTAGAACAAACTATGTGGGCACCAGATGTTGCCACTTTACACTATATATATCCATTGTGGTTTTTCTTTTGTAAACTTTTTCTCATGGAATGGGGTGTAGGGGTGCAGCTTTCGTTGATCATGGCACCATGATCCAGGCACACTTTGGTGAAAGTATGACTTTGCCTGTAGTTTGAGGCTGTTCCTAACATGGAAGCCTTTGCTGCTGACTCTAACATGAGTACAGACACAGCTCCTCTGTATCCCTGGAGAGAGGGACCCTTACTGAGGTCTATCAACCGGGTCAGTTGAAGTCAGGATTTTTAAAGAGGTATTTCTCCTTCCTCTTCTAACAATGCTGCTGTTGGTCTACGACTGCTTATTCGTCAGAGTTATTCTGTCACAGCTGGCCTTCATATCTGAAGGTTGTTCTCCTATCCGCCACCTAGGGACGCCCCCTGTAGCATTCAGCTCTGCTGAGGGGAAGAAACAAATAGATTTGTTCAACTTCTGGAATAATTAAAAATTATTTCAACAGATGGCACAAGCTGTCAACAACTTTTAGTTGTATGGTCAGGAGATGCCTTGTTCTTAAATATAGATATTTTTTAACTAAACAACACCCTTCTTGGTTCTCGAGTTGTTTGGCTTTGTGAAACATAAATGTTAAGTCAGCGTCTACAAGGAATTTTAGCTAATATGTAAGAGTGAAGAAATCCTTGAAACAAAAGGAAGGAAGTAAACTTTTTTTTTTTTAATTTTATCCATAGTACATGTAGTACAGTCCATGATAATCATGGTGGGTAGAAGTAGGCACCTGCTTTTACTGTACTGTAAGTACACCACATATCTACACATGTGAAAAGCGCAGTTCGACTTTTGCACTTACAAGTGTACCAGAGCCCCATTTGGTTACTTACAATTACTAGTGGGGTTGGTGTGCTGAGAAGATGTAAGAAAACATCTACCTATGTTTCCCCACGTGACGCAGCGGAGCGTGACCTCGGCTGCACGGGTGAGTCACTTGTTATTTTGCTCTCGATAGATGGACATTAAAACATGGTGGCAGCGATAACTGGATAAAATACGAACCCGTATATTGCAAAATATCGATTTTTGCGTACCTTGGAAGATAATTCAACATGGCTCAGATTCAACCTCCAGAAACTTTCGACTTCTCGACTCCCAACGAATGGCCCAAATGGAGGAAGAGATTCGAACGATACCTCGTGGTCAGTGGAATGAAGAAGAAAGAGGAGGCGGACAAGATCGATTTGTTCATGTACTTGATGGGTGACCGCGCGGATGATATATTCAGGACCTTCAAGTTCGAAAAGGAGGAAGAGGCAACGAAAATTGATTCCGTCCTCAAGGCGTTCGACAGCCACTTCTGTGTCAGAAAGAATATTATCTACGAACGTGCGAAATTTAATTCAAGAATCCAAGAGGATCGGGAGCCAGTGGACGAATTCATCACTTCATTGTACAAATTGGCTGATAGTTGCGAATTTGAGGGTCTTCATGAGCAGTTGATCCGTGACCGAATTGTGGTTGGAGTGAGGGACAAAGCTTTATCTGAAAGAATGCAGTTGGACAGCGAACTGACTTTGGAAAAGGCGGTGAAAATGGTTCGACAGCAGGAAGCCGTTCGACAGCAGCAAGTCGACCTGCAGCGTCCCTTAACAAGCCAAAAGGTCAGTCAGGTGAAGTTCAACTCGAAGAAACAATCACCGAAACAACAACAGCAGCCTTCGAGGAAGAAGGAGAAGTCAGCCAAAACAAGATCACGATGTCCAAAGTGCGGAGGTTTCACCCACAGGGAAGGACAGGCTTGCCGTGCTGAAGGACAAAGATGTAACCTGTGTTCAAAAACTGGCCATTTTGCAAATTGCTGCCCAGATAAGCAGGCGAAGACTGCGGAAGTCAAAGCTGTTTCTGAACTTGATGAAGAAATTGGTTTTCTCCTGGAGGTCTCAGCTGTGGAGGATTCATCTAATCTCGATGATGATGAAGGCGAGTGCAGGAGGCGATGGACAGCAGAAATCCAAGTGAACGGGAAAAAGGTGAAGTTCAAGCTCGACTCCCAGGCGGATGTTACATGTGTTCCTCTGTGTCTCTTCAGGAAGATAATGGGACAGCAACGACTAGTGAAAAGTGATATCAACCTTAGAGCTGCTGAATTCTCCGAACTTCAGACTGTGGGTATGTTTTTAGCAACGCTGCGAAATGGAAATTATGAAATCAAGGAGAAGATTTATGTCATTCGTCGTTTGAGTGAACCTCTTCTGAGTCGCCGGGCATGTGAGCTCTTGAACCTGGCGAGGCGGATTGAAGTGGTAGCGACGAGAATTAACCCGATCAAGGAATTCCCTGAAGTATTTGAAGGACTGGGACAGATCGGAAACCCTTACGAAATCAAATTGAAACCTGGAGCAAAACCATACGCTGTGCATACTCCTCGACGGGTACCAATACCTTTGATGGAAAAGCTCAAAACAAGATTGGAAGAGCTCAACAAAGACGATATCTTGACGAAGATTTTTGAAGCTCAACAAGAAGATACGACCCTGAAAGTAGTAGTCAACTACCTTGAGCATGGCTGGCCAGATAAGAAGAAGATGTCACAGACTCTGCTCTCTTATTGGCATGTCAAGGATGAACTCGGCGTTCAAAATGGACTACTGATGCGTGGCTGTCGTCTTGTTATTCCAGCAAGTATGAAACTGGAGATCCTAGATAAGTTGCACGCTGGGCACTTCGGGATTACAAAAACAAGACTTCGAGCACGTGAGACGGTATGGTGGCCTGGAATTTCGGAAGAGATCGCGGAAACGGTCAGAAAGTGCAGTGTCTGTATCCAGGAAGCCGTCTCAAAACATGAACCTTTGATACCAACGAACTTTCCTTCACGACCGTGGCAGAAGATTGGAATGGATTTGTTCAAGTTCGAGAATAAGTGGTATCTAGTCGTCATTGACTATTATTCTCGCTTTCCTGAAATGATTCAGCTGGATCGGCTCACAGCCAGTGTGGTGGTGCGTAGTTGCAAATCCATATTTGCCCGACATGGAATACCAGAAACTGTTGTAAGCGATAATGGGACGCAATTTGGAGCTGCTCGTGAATTTGCAAATTTCGCAAGGCAGTACGGATTCACACATGTCACTTCAAGTCCTCGATTCCCGCAGAGCAATGGGATGGCAGAAGCAGGTGTGAAAATTGCTAAGTTGATCCTCAAGAAAAATCAAGACCCATCACTTGGACTCCTGGAGTATCGATCGACCCCTTTGGAGAACGGTTACAGCCCTGCTGAGCTTCTCATGGGACGTAAACTCCGAACGACCTTGCCAAATGCACCAGAGAATCTTAATCCAAAGTTGGTGGACTCTCAGACCCTGAAAAGAAAGGAGGGGAAAAGGAGAAAGGATATGAAATCCAGATATGATCGACGCTGCGGAGCTACGGACATGGAGAAGCTATCCGAAGGTGACACGGTTTGGATTACAGATATGCGAACCTGGGGGATTGTAAAGAAGAAAGCATCGACACCAAGGTCGTATATGGTTGATACTCCAGTTGGGACTTTACGTCGAAACAGGTTCCATCTACGAAAAGGAGTTACAGTGCAATATCCAGCCGACCCATCGACGCCGACCTTTTCGGGGGAGGAACTGGTTGAAAATGAAAAGACCCCAGTTGTGGATTATCCCTCTAACGACTCAGAAGACGGCCAGATAAGAACCCGGAGTGGACGAATTGTTAAACCTGTGGATCGCCTTCATTATTAATTATATTATGCATTTAAAGTTTGTAATGTATATATATATTTCAAGTCTTAAAAAGGGGGATGTGCTGAGAAGATGTAAGAAAACATCTACCTATGTTTCCCCACGTGACGCAGCGGAGCGTGACCTCGGCTGCACGGGTGAGTCAGTTGTTATTTTGCTCTCGATAGATGGACATTAAAACAGTTGGACTTTTGCAAGAATCAGGGTCCATTGGATGCAGGACTCAGTCATAGCGGTAGAAAACCTGACAGTTTACAACATTCATTCATAGCCTCCCCCCAGGAAGAAAACGAAATGTTAATGTGCAATAAGGCACAATTCGAATTATAGATTATAAACAAAAGGTGATAAGACCAAATCTAAATAAATAAATTCATTCAATACTTTTGTCTGAAGAAGGTAATAACATTGATAAAGCACAATTTGGAATATAGATTATAGACACAAGGTAATAAGACCAAATCCAAATAAATAAATAGTATGTGACGTTTCGGTAACAAAACGTTACCGTACTTTTGTCTGAAGATGGTAACAACGATACCGAAATGTCACACACTATTTATTTATTTGGATTTGGTCTTATTACCTTGTGTTTATGGTAATAATGTTGTTACCGAAACATCACACACTATTAAATTATTTGGATTAGGTCTTATTTTCTTGTAGCTATAATCACAAGGTAATAAGACCAAATCCAAATATATAAATAGTGTGTGACATTTCGGTAACAGCGTTGTTACCATCTTCAGACAAAAGTACTGAATGCTTATTGTTGTAGCTATAATCTATAATCTAAATTGTGCTCTATCAGTATGCACTGAGAGATATCAGAAATGTAACAGTTACACAGAAAGATGCCTGTAGACAGCACCAGTTGAACAGGGAGTTGGAAGTTACCTTTCAAAGTCTCATTCTCGGCCTGGATCTCAGCAATCTCCTCCGTGGTGACGGAGTGCTGGGTCTCGGACTCCAGCAGGCTGGGGGAGGGGTCCAGGACGATGAAGGACTCCTCACGCTCATCATCCTCATCATCATCCCCATTTATCACCACCTGGTGGCTGGCTCCGACCTCGGGGGAACTTAGAAGCCACGGCATTGCTGCACCACAAAGCCTCATACACTTTCCTCCTCCTTTCAGACAGTTTTTTTTTATGTTCAAAAATTTTTTTTTTTATTTGCTTATCCCTATTACACGTGGTACAGGCCATGATAATCATGGTGGGTAGTGGTAGGCGACTGCTTTTACTGTAAGTGCACCACGTGTCTACACATGTGAAAACCAGGATATGATTTTTAGAAAGGATTAATTTTTTAAATGATTTTTAATTTGACTCATTTTTTTTTTTATCCCAAATGATAAAGCACATTTTGGATTATAGATTATAGATACAAGAAAATAAGACCTAATCCAAATAATTTAATAGTGTGTGACGTTTCTGCAACAGCATTGTCACCATCATCAGACAAAAGAATAAATCTATTATTCTTTTTGTTTGATGATGGTAACAATGTTGTTGCTGAAATGTCAAACACTATTAAATTATTTGGATTAGGTCTTATTTTCTTATTTTATTATCCCAAGTACACATAATATAGTACAGGCCATGATAATCGTGGTAGGTAGAAGTTGGTGACTGCTTTTACTGTAAATGCACCACATGTCTACGCATGTGAAAAGCAGTTTAATTTTTGCACTTACAAATGTGCCAGAACCCCGTTTGCTTACTTGCATTGGCTGTTGGGGTTGGACTTTTGCAAGAATCGTGGGGTCATTGGAGCAAATAACACATTTATAAATTTAATTGCCATTTATTGATAAAAAATTGTTTTGGCAATGTGTTTCTTTTCAATAATAGCATCAAATATTATCTCTACAGACCTTAGTGCAATGATATAAGTTATTGAATAAGAAGGCTTGGTTCATCAGAAGTAAACCCTCTCAGCGGTTTCGCCAAATTAATCTCTAGACCGCTCTACTATTGTATTGGATCGGTTTTCTTATATATCCTGTATTTACTATGGAAGGCAGCTTAGGGGTGTTTAGGGAACCTTCTTCTTTCTTATCTCCACTCAATCATATTAGGGTGCAAAGCTTTTACAACCATCATGACTGGGTGAAATAGAATGCCTCTGCCTTTGTCATTAAGACTGGGAGCACTACTCAGTGGCAGGCCGACTTAGCTCCAAAAGAAATGGCCGCCTCTGACATGAGGAACAGACGCCATGTACAGCCTAACATGTAATACAGACATCCTGTATCCCTGGATCAGGAGTCCTTACAGGGTACTATCAGCCAGGCCAGCTGAACCCAGGTTTTTTAGTGAGCTTGTTACTGCTCCCCCTCCTCCTTTTTCATCCGGGCTTGGAAACCAGCAAAGGCGGAGTTAGTTTAGGGAACCTATGTACATAATTACAAGGTATTGCATCAAGCAAAGCTCTTCCACAACAACTTACCAACTTATCATTGAAAATCAACAGTTCTTAAACCCTACTTTTATTGGGGGTGTGTAGGTTAGCAAAGTGTATTCCTTTAATGGTCAGGGCCAAATTTTAATTTAGAGACATTGATAATCAAAAAATTAATATACCTTAAGAGACAAAAATATCAAAATCCCATCAAAGTAAAAACACAAGGTAATAAAATCTAAATAAATAAATTTGTTACAACACCTGGCACACTATTTATTTATTTAGATTTGGTGTCTTATAACCTTGTGTTTCTAATCTATAATCCAAATTGTACCTTATTACCCATAAAAGTAGATTTGCGGTGGAAGGATGGTTTAAACCATTGGTTTTCGGCCGCAATTACCCAGGATCGAATACTGCATTGAGCATTTTTTTTCTAATTGATTGATAATTTATTTCTAATAAATAAATCTAAATTATTCTAGATGAGGCACAATTTGGATTGTAGATTATAAACACAAGGTAATAAGACCAAATCCAAATAAATAAATAGTGTGTGACGTTTCGGTAACAGCATTGTTACCATCTTCAGACAAAAGTACTGAATGAATTCAGTACTTTTGTCTGAAGATGGTAACAACGCTGTTACCGAAACGTCACACACTATTTATTTATTTGGATTTGGTCTTATTACCTTGTGTCTAAATTATTCTAATAAAAGAAAATAAGACCTAATCCAAATAATTTATTATTGTGTGACGTTTCGGCAACAACATTGTCACCATCATCAGACAAAAGAATAAATGAGAAAACATGTTACAGCAAGTTCTTATATAGTCCTGTTATCAAGTGTTTAAACAAGATAACAGATAAGGAAAATAGTTTTTTAAGTCAACTTGAAATATTCTTCTTAGAATTAAAAGTGGATTTTTTTTTTTTTTTTAATATAATTAAAGGCATATCTGTAAATATCATTTATATTTCCCCTTTCTTCCATTCTATTAATTGAAGCACATGTCTTTTGGATGAATTTATTTACAGATATGCCTTTAATTATATTTAAAAAAAAAAAATCCACTTTTAATTCTAAGAAGAATATTTCAAGTTGACTTAAAAAACTATTTTCCTTATCTGTTATCTTGTTTAAACACTTGATAACAGGACTATATAAGAACTTGCTGTAACATGTTTTCTCATTTATTCTTTTGTCTGATGGTGACAATGTTGTTGCCGAAACGCCACACAATAATATATTATTTGGATTAGGTCTTATTTTCTTTTATTATAATCTATTATCCAAATTGTGCTTTATCTAAATATTCTAATTAATTGAATTGCTCCAATGGCCCCCGATTCTTGCAAAAGTCCAACGCCACCAGCGAGCGCAAGTAACCAAACGGGGCTTTGGTAAACATTTGTAAGTGCAAAAGTCAAACTGCTTTTCACATGTGTAGACATGTGGTGCACTTTCAGTAAAAGCAGTCGTTAACTACCCACCATGATTATCATGGCCTGTACCACGTGTACTAGGGATAAGAAAAAAAAAAAAAACATGCTATGATTATTTTTCTCAATCAGTACTTTTGCCTGATGATGGTAACAATACTGTTACCTAAACATCACACACTATTTATATATTTGGATTTGTGGTCTTATTACCTTGTGTTTCTAAACTATAATCCAAATTGTGCATTATCACCCATCAAAGTATATTTACAAGGTTTTAAAACATTCCAGTTGAGTGGAAGGCTAGCTAGTAAACTTGTTTATTCCTCAAGACTATGGATTAATGTGGTAGAAATTGGATTAAGTTGAGAGCAGGGCTTCCTGCGAAGCCTATGGGATTAATTTGTAGCAATAGCCGGGTGTATCAGCACAATAGGACAAATCAAAGAAGACAAAACATTAAGAACATGGTTTTAATGAGCATTGTATTGTAAATAAATGTGTCCCCATTAATTACAAGGTAATAAGACCAAATCCATATAAATAAATAGTGTGTGACATTTCAGTAACAACATTGTTACCATCTTCAAAGCTGAAACGTCACACATTTTATTTATTTATTTGGATTTGGTCTTATTACCTTGTAATTCTAATCTATGATACAAATTGTGCCTTATCATGTACTCATTAATTTTATTTTATTAGTTACTAATTAGTATTATAATTATTTCTCCTTAAAATAAATGACAATTTTGCATTCAAAAGAAACATTTGCAGTAAAACTTGAAATTGGTGTCATTCTACAATTATATTAGTATATTAGGGGGTCAGTGGAAGGATGATCTAAACCGTTGGTTTTCAACCGCTACAACCCGGGTTCGATTCCCGCATTAGGCACTTTTTTTATGTTAAAAAAAAAATGCTCCAATGGCCCCTGATTCTTGCAAAAGTCCAACCCCACCAGCGAGTGCAAGTAACCAAACGGGGCTCTGGTACATTTGTAAGTGCAAAGTCGAACTGCTTTTCACATGTGTAGACATGTGGTGCACTTACAGTAAAAGCAGTCGCCTACTTCTACCCACCATGATTATCATGGCCTGTACCACGTGTACTAGGGATAAGCAAAAAAAAAAATTAGTATACTAAAAGTTGTAACTAATAAACATGCCATCCAGTAACATTAGCAGCCAAGATGGGAAGATTTTATTGACCCGAAACCAAAGTCAATGATAATGAAAGAAGAAAACAATAGAGAAGGATAACAGCCAATCAGATTGTGGCCGCCGGTGAAGAAATCCCTGATGACTAACCCTGGCCACCAAGGGAAGGTCCTTCCAATTTTCCTGTGTGTCAGAATGGGGGAAGTTCCGGTAGAAGTTTCTCAACTCCCAAGTTGTTTGTTCACAGTACAACAACTGTTAAGTTTAATGTTGCTGAAACATGACCCTAGCATGTAGATTAACTTATAGAAATCGGGGGTGCTTGGATTCCAGAGAGATTTGAAATCTTTAAAAAATTCCAATTGAAAGATATAAGGCACAATTTGGATTATAGATTATAAACACAAGGTAATAAGACCAAATCTAAATAAATAGTGTGTTACACACTATCTATTTATTTGGATTTGGTCTTATTACCTTGTGTCCAATTGAAAGAATAAAAATAAATTTCCATAAAATGAAGGTTATTGTGGGGGGTTAAAAGGTTGCCAATTTTTGAATAAAAAAGGGTGAGAGGTGATAAAGCACAATTTGGAGTATAGATTATAGCTACAAGGTAATAGGACTGAATCCAAATAAATAATAAAATGATGATTTTCTTTTTGCTTATTCCTAGTACACGTGGTAAAGTCCATGATAATCATGGTGGGTAGAAGTTGACGACTGCTTTTACTGTAAGTGCACCATATGTCTAAACATGTGAAAAGCAGTTCAACTTTGCACTTACAAATGTGCCAGAGTGGGGTTGGGCTTTTGCAAGAATCGGGGGCCACCGGAGCATTTTTTTTTTTTTTTAATCAGAAAAGTGCCCAATGCGGGAATTGAACCCGGTTCATAGTGGTCCAAAACCAACGGTTTAGACCTCCCTTCCACCAACCCCTCTCAAATTATGATAATTGTAACAACGCAGTTAGGTCTTATTACCTTGTAAAAGGTTGAGAGGGAAAAAGCCATGTACAGTTAAAAGGCATAAATAGTATTAAAAAGTACTGTAAAACGAAAATTGAAATTATACCGCGAATGTTTCTTTTATAAAAATCGAAATTTATTTTCAAAGAGAAATAGCGACATTTCTAACTTTGAGGATGAGGTATGGAAAGGTGAAACATGAAGAGTAATGGCGAACGGAAAAATAAAAAGTGTCCAGGGGCGAGAATCGAACCCACACCCTTCTGCTTACCGGGCAGGTGCCTTGTCCACTCGGCTACCCTGGATTTTAAATGTTACTTTAAGTATTAGTTACGAACGGAAAAATACGTCCAGGGTAGCCGAGTGGACAAGGCACCTGCCCGGTAAGCAGAAGGGTGTGGGTTCGATTCCCGCCCCTGGACACTTTTTATTTTTCCGTTCGCCATTACTCTTCATGTTTCACCTTTCCATACCTCATCCTCAAAGTTAGAAATGTCGCTATTTCTCTTTGAAAATAAATTTCGATTTTTATAAAAGAAACATTCGCGGTATAATTTCAATTTTCGTTTTACAATCATCAGCCGCGTTATATTGTATTTTAAAAAGTACTGTGCGTATGAAAAAAAAGGTGTTTTTTATCTAAATCAAACCAATATCAAATCAATAGAACTTCAAAAGAAGGTAGTACAATGGGGGGGCATTGTCATTAAGGTTACTAATTTGAACACATCATTGACTGCATTGACTCATCTATTGATGAGTTCTACTCATCCCCAGTAGACACCATCAACAAACTCTACAAGCTTGATACCCTGATATGATTGACTGGAGATGAGAAAGAAGAAGAAGACTAACTTAAACACAAGGTAATAAGACCAAATCCAAATAAATAAATAGTGTGGACGTTTCGGTAACAGCGTTGTTACCATCTTCAGACAAAGTACTGAATCCATTCAGTATTTTTGTCTGAAGATGGTAACAACGCTGGTACAGAAACGTCCACACTATTTATTTATTTGGATTTGGTCTTATTACCTTGTGTTTATAATCTACTAGCCGAATGACCTGGGCAACGCCCGTGTTTTAATTTAGACACGTGGACCTGTTGGATCATTAACGCCTGTTTTAACCGATTGAATGTTTTTATTCAAATACTATTTGTTACAATTATTATAAATTGGCGCCTTAAATAAATGCATATATTAGTTAATAACTATAGCCTATGTGCTTTATCTGTCTATGTACTGTTGGCTTCCGTAGACGTCTCTTACTGGGAAAAAGAAAGAGAGGATTCCATTTAGTTATTAACTAATATATGCATTTATTTAAGGAGCGACCCGCTCCAACACAATAGTTAAAAAAACCAAAAAGTCAAAAACAAAGTGTCTCGCGCATTGGCGGCGCCATCGTAGCGAACCAATAGGAGAGCGCCATTCCAAAAAAAAAAAAAAACAAACGGTGACAGAGATGAAGACATGACGCATGACGCTCGTAACTGTATAATCTATAATCCAAATTGTGCCTTATCAAGACTAACTTAAAAGACTAACTTCAAAACTTCAGAATGAAAGCTGGGTTCGTGGCATGCAAATACAGTAAAACCTCCATGAGAGGACACTCTCGCTAGAGGACACCTCTCTGAATTGAATAAAATATTTATTTGCCGATATTTCGGTTGGCTGAATGCCAACCTTTATCGAGGCATTACATTTTTGTATACACAAACTCAGCCAACCGAAATATTGGCAATAAATATTTTATTCAATCCAATATATGTATTTTTACTATCTAATGATTTAAGTATGGATTGCTCTATTTTCAAAGCTATTTATTATTAACTCTTTTGTTTCTTATAATCCAAAAATTGTACCAAATCCAATATTGATCGGATAATTTGAAAGATGAAGAAATTGTAAAAAGCTGACAAACTGAAATTTTATCGGTACACAGAGGATTCAATGGAATACAGTAGAACATACTCCATGAGAAGACACTCATACTAGAGGACACCTCTCTACAAAGGACAGTTTCCATCACCAATACAGTAGAACAACCTCCATGAGAGGACACTCACGCTTGAGGACACCTCTCTACAAAGGACAGTTTTCATTAGCAAAATGACCATTTTTTACTATTTAGCAATTCTCTGGTAAGAAGACAACTCTCCCTAAAGGACACTTTAGCTCTGTATACTAGGTGTTGTCCTTTACTGGGAAGTTCTACTGTACTAAAATTTTCCAGCCAATGGTAATTTCCAATAGGAAAACAAGAGGAATGACAGGAAAACCTGGTAGAACAACCAGGAAGGAAAATTTCTCAGCTAATGAGTCAACAGAGGTTAATCAACACCACAAGGTTGACAAGTATTCATCAATAAAACCAACTCTGATTTTCTATAAAGTTGACTGGGAAAATTGTAAAATGGTTGAATCACATAATTCATCCTTTCATACTTAATCCCTAAGGTTAGAAATAACTGTTATTTCTCCTTAAAATAAATTTTGATTTTTCGTTCAAAAGAAACTCATGCGGAATAATTTTTAAATGTCGTTTTATAATAAGTACAGTAGAACCTATAATACAATAAGACGTAATCCAAATAATTATTATTACTAATTATAATTAATTATTATAATCTAAAATCCAAATTGTGCTTTATCATACAGTAGAACTACCTCCCTGTAAAGGACAACACCTAATTACAGAGGCAAAGTGTCCTTTAGGGAGAGTTTTCCTCTTACTGGAGAATTGCAAAATAGTTTGTTTTTTTTTTTTGCTTATCCCTAGTACACGTGGTACAGGCCATGATAATCATGGTGGGTAGTTAGCGACTGCTTTTACTGTAAGTGCACCACATGTCTACACATGTGAAAAGCAGTTCAACTTTGCACTTACAAATGTGCCAGAGCCCCGTTTGGTTACTTGCACTCGTTGGTGGGGTTGGACTTTTGCAAGAATCGGGGGCCATTGGAGCATTTTTTTTTTTATCAGAAAAAAGTGTCTAATGTGAGAATCGAACCCGGGTCGTAGTGGTCGAAAACCAAACGGTTTAACCAGCCTTCCACAGACCCCCCAAATAGTAAAAATGGTAATTTTTCAAATAAAAACTGTCCTTTGTAGAGAGGTGTCCTCTAGCACGAGTGTCCTCTCATAGAGAGGTTCTACTGTATATAGAATTATAGATGGCTGTGAAAAACACAAGGTAGCAAGATGACATTCAAATCAATAAATTATGAATGACATTACTGTAACAACACTCTTTACCGAAACGTCATGCATAATTTACTTGTATGAATGTGGTCTTGTTACCTTTTGTGTTTCCATCTATAATTGTACTTTATCATGTAGATCATTGAATATTGAAAGCATGTATCATAGATTAATTATTTTTGTTTTTAAAGTATTTAGAAACACACGCACACACAAGGTAATAAGACCAAATAAATAAATAGTGTCTGATAAACACAAAGTAATAAGACCAAATCCAAATAAATAAATAGTGTGTGACATTTCGGTAACAGCATTGTTACCATCTTCAGACAAAAGTACTGAATCTGTAGAATCTGAATACTACATTCAATACTTTTGTCTGAAGATGGTAACAATGCTGTTACCAAAACATCACACTATTTATTTGGATTTGGTCTTATTACCTTGTGTTTATAATCTATAATCCAAATTGTGCCTTATCAAATAGTGCTTGAAGTTTCGGTAACAGCGCTGTTACCATCACCAAAACATTGCTGACAAAAGACTGGGAATGACTTCTTAATAGATAAATAAGAGAAGGGAAAATTGGTGCCAGGATTAAATTAACTCCAATAATGGAAGGAGGCTTTCGCAATTTGCACTTTGTTTAACAGCCTCTCTAGGGGTGGGAAGAAACAACTACATTCTTCACAAGCCACAGAAAGTACAGTACAAACTCAACACCCTATAATTTGACACTTGCGCTAATTCAACCATATTTTCATAGCCTGACCTCCAGCCTATCAAATAACAAACGTTAAATTGACCTAACGATAATTTAACACTATCAATAATTTGATCTATTTTAAAAGTTAAATTTCAACAACATTAGATAATTCTTGTTAAAATACAATACTTTGGTATGTGGGGCACAGCGGCTATAGTTATCCTTTTCTTTATTTTCAAAATGTATTTGTTTTCTTCCCATTTCATTTTTTGTCACTTGGATTAAAATAGCATAAATACCTTTTTTAACAAAGTTGATCATGAAACATTCTAAAAAAAAAAATCCCCAATATTTTCAATTCGCATCTATATTCTATATACAGTTACGAGCGTCATTCTTCATCTCTTAATCAGTCAGTTTTCGTCTCTGTCACCGTTTGCTTTTTTTTTGGAATGGCGCCCTCCTATTGGTTGGCTACGGTCACGCCACCTTTGCCCCCCCCACTCTCTATTTCGTCTTTGTAACTATTGTGTTGGAGCGGGTCGCTCCCTAAATAAATGCATATATTAGATAATAACCAAATGGAATCCTCTCTTTCTTTTTCCCAGTAAGAGAACGCCTACGGAAGCCAACAGTACATAGACAGATAAAGCACATAGGCTATAGTTATTAACAAACATATGCAATTATTTAAGGCGCCAATTTATAATTGTAACAAATAGTATTTGAATCAAAACATTCAATCGGGTAAAACACGGGCGTTGCCCGGGTCATTCGGCTAGTACGATTATAAACTCAAAATTAAATAAGTGGGCTTCGCTAATAACTTTTGTTATAATGCATCAATTTTACTCAAATATCAAACACTTATGTCAAACAAGAGAGAGAATTTGTTGCATAACATCAAAATATGTAATTTAGTTATTTTAACTTTTTATTAATTTAATACAAAAATAACCACAGAATTAATACCTTTCTTTATTTGTTATTTTTATTTAGTTACGAAACCTAAACATTTAAAATGTTCAACATCCATTATTATCCTTTTCCTTTATAAGTTTGGGCTTTTTGTTATATATTAACCTATCTACCTTTTTATATTTGTGAGGTTTTTTTTTAATAATGTCTTGAACTAATTAATTTCCTTAGCTATTATTTTTTACTAACACAATCATAGAAATATTTGTTTTACATAACTTATATTTAGACATTTGACTTTTGCTTCTATTGTAGAAACATGTTTACTGTGACATGGCATTTGAGTTAGCTCACTGATCTTAATGTACTGACCATTTTACTCTGTTAATAGGAGGTTGATGGTCTAAACTTTTGGTTTTTGACCGCTACGACCCAGAACTGAATCTTTCATTGGACACTTTTTTTCTAATTAAAAAAAAAAAAAAAAAAAAATGCTCCAATGGCCTCTGATTCTTGCAAAACTCCAACTCCACCAGTGATTACTGGGGATGCCTATGAAAATTATTATTTTGAAAGGACTTGTACTATTTTGTGTAGTCTTATATTTGTTAAGAATACTATGCATTGGGGAAATATCCACTCGGGTATTATCCAGGCAGAGCCGGGTCACTCAGCTAGTTATTAATTAAGATATTCTTCTTCTTCTTTCTTATCTCCACTCAATCATATTAGGGTATCAAGCTTGTAGTGAAGTAGAATACATCTGCCTTTGTCATTAAGACTGGGAGCACTACTCAGTGGCAGGCTGACTTAGCTCCAAAAGAAATGGCCGCCTCTGACATGAGGAACAGACGCCCTGTGCAGCCGCTCCTAACATGGAGTACAAACGCTGCTCATCCTGTATCCCTGGATTAGGATCCCTTACAGGGTACTATCAGCTGGGCCAGCTGAACCCAGGTTTTTTAGTGAGCTTTGTTACTGCTCCCCCTCCTACTTTTTCATCCGGGCTTGGGACCGGCAATTAATATTAAGATATTAAAATCAAAGAAGGTATATCCTGACCATGAGCACATGATCTTTTTTAGATGGCAGAGAACGCCATCTTAAAATATATTACACAACAGTATTTTCTAAATGATAAGGTACAATTTGGATTATCTATATATATAAAAATGAATGTATGTGTGTCTGTTTGTTTGTCCATTATGCCTGACCAAACCACTCATTGGATCGCCATGAAACTTTGGGAAGTTATTTAGTATAGTACTGGGAAGGTTTCTAGCAAATAAAATTTTTGAAATAACATTTCGCCTAGAAATAATCAAGATAAATATTCTAATTTATCTGTTATAATTCAACAATCTGCTCTAAATATTATCATGATGATACGATGATTTTGTAATGTAGAAAATTAGGAAAGACAAAATTCAGGATGACACGGCAATTTATTTGAGACAAGAATAATGATACAATTCAAAGGCAAGATACTATTCCTTTAACTTCCAATTACCGAGGGAACCAATTAATATTGATTTTATTCAACTTATCGAGTATTTTTCAAGGGACCGGGAAAAAAATGTTCACTTTATCGAGAGATTCGTTAGACAAACTTTTACTCGGGTAAAACCCGGGCGAAGCCGGGTACGTCCGCTAGTAGATTATAAACACAAGGTAATAAGACCAAATCTAATGATAAGGTACAATTTGGATTATAGATTATAAACACAAGTGTTGGATCCTATAGTTAATAATTTCCTTAAATTCAATTTTATATATGAAAATTAAGTCAAAATCTTCTAAATTCAATTGTACAATATAAATCTTTAATATGTAAATTTTAAAGCAATCAACATGTATGTAAATTTACAGTTTTGGTTAATTAATTAATAGCTTTTTTGTTTTCTCTCTCTCTCTACCACTAGTATCAAAATCTAAGTAAAATTCATGTATTCTAAATTCATGTGGTAGCTACTCATAACTCTAAAACCAAAGACAATAAAACAATTCAAGACAAGTGGCAAAGTGCTTCTTAGTATCTTTTACTGAACATTGAAGCCACGAACATTATGGTCCCTCATCGAGCCGGATACTTTAAAAAATTAAGGTAAGCCATTTGAAAATTTAAAATTCTTAAAATAAAGTCATGCCTAAATCAGAAGTTAAAATTCGGCACAAATTCAACTTTATTATTCAGGAAATAAAGGATCTGGAATCAAAGAATAAAGCTATTGTAGAATCCAAAAACATACATAGATTAAAGCTATTCCAACAAGAAGTTAATGAAAGGAAAATTAGCCTAAATCAAGTTATCAACACATTATTAGAAGCAGAGTTAGATGATACACAATATGACGATTATTCAAAGGCCAAAGAGGATATTTTTAATATGTTGGTGTCTATTGAAGAAGCTTTATCTTTAATTGAAACCAAAGAAAATACTCATAGTGATAAACAACTGCCCGAATCCAATGTTAATTTACCTAAGATAAATTTACCCATTTTCAATGGTGATTCAGCCAATTGGCTTAGTTTTAGAGAAATATTTAACTCCACCATTAATTCAAATCAAACACTAACGGAAATACAAAAATTTCAATATCTAAATGCATCTGTTAAGGGTCCTGCGGAAAAGTTGATTCGGGGTTTTCCCATTTCTGACAAAAACTACCAGCAAGCATGGGATACCTTATGCAATAGATTTAATAACAGAAGAGAATTGGCTTTTTCACAAATCAACAAAATATTCTCCATAAGGCCATTAAAATCTATTTCGGCTGGTTCTCTCTATGAAATCCTTGATGTTTGCAATGAAGGCATTAGAAATCTCTCTGTGCTAGGACTTGAGAAAAACACATTAACAGATCTGATCCTGATCAATTTTTTTGAAAAAAGAATTGGTGAAGCCCTCAGGAAAGAATGGGAATTAACCCTTCAAAATGAAGAATATCCAACATTTGAAAACTTTGTGAATTTTTTAGAAAAACATGCTAGAAGCCTGCAAGGTATGAGAATTCCTTTGTTCCAGGAACAAAAAACTTCTAGCAAAAATATGATGGCTCACGGCCTTTATGTCAACAAAGGTCAAAATTGTATTTTATGTCATCAAATTCATAAACTAAATGACTGCCATAGATTCATAAATCTTCCCTTGCCTAAAAAATGGGAATTAGTTAAAAAACATAAACTTTGTCAAAATTGCCTTAGAGCAAATCATGAGATATCCAAATGTCTCATCACATCAAGATGTAAAAACTGCAAGCAGAACCATCATACTCTTCTGCATCAATACAACTCTGAACCATCCATTTCACAACCAACAACCTCTCAAGAGATGTTGATTTCAACAAATACCATCTGTAATGTGATGCCTTTGGAAACGGAAACAAACATTCTACTGTCAACAGCCCTTATTAAAGTCAAGGCGAAGGATGGCTCATTTGTGCTATGTAGAGCATTAGTGGACAATGGGTCCCAAATAAGCCTAATTTCAGAACAATGTTGCCACAAGTTGGGACTTGAAAAAAGGAAAAATTCTTATACACTAAAAGGTGTAGGTGACATTGTTGTCAACAGGACAACATCGCAGGTTGAAATAGAGTTCACCCCACATCATAATGATCAATTATTTTCTGCCAGAGCATTTGTGGTTGGAAGGGTAACTGCAGACCTTCCAAACTTCCAAATTCAGTCAGCAGACTTTCCTCATTTAGAAAATTTGCTCTTGGCAGACCCAGAATTCTATGTCACCAAGCCCATAGACCTAATTTTGGGTGCAGATACCTTTGTAGAAATAATTCTAGGTCATAAAACAGATTTAAAGCACCATCCTATAGCACTTAATACCAAGTTAGGTTGGCTTGTTTCTGGGAGAATCCATTCAAATATTAAGTCGAATACTTCGGTAATCAATCACTGTACCACTGAACTTGATTCCAGCATAAGAAAATTCTGGGAACTTGAAGATGTCCCAATTTCTAAGGCCCAGTTGGGTACAAAGAATGCCTGTGAGATATTATTCAAGTCAAACCTCAAAAGAGACATTGAGGGCAGATATTCAGTCAATCTCCCTTTTAAATCAACACCCAATTTAGGTGATTCAAGATCTCAAGCATTGAGAAGGTTTTTTAATTTGGAAAAAAGGCTACAGGCTAATCCAAGTCTCAAATCTCAATACATCAACTTTATGAGGGAGTACATGGAGCTGAATCATATGGAGTTGATACCACTCAAGGAGTTGAAAAAACCTTCCAACCAATGTTTTTATTTACCACATCATGGAGTCCTAAGAGAACAGAGCACAACAACTAAAATCAGAGTTGTGTTTGATGCTTCATCCAGAAGTACAAATAATCTTTCTTTAAATGATTTTCTACATGTGGGTCCAAAGCTTCAGCAGAATCTATTCAACATTTTACTCAGATTCAGAACATTTCCTATTGCAATCACAGCAGACATAGAGAAAATGTTCAGACAAATTAGGCTGAATTCAGATGATAGAGATTATCATAGAATTTTGTGGAGAGAAAATCCAGAAGATCCACTACTGGAATATAGACTGTTAACAGTTACTTATGGCACTGCAAGCGCCCCTTTTCTGGCAATCAGAACTATTCAACAATTGGCTGAGGATGAGAGTTCTAAATTCCCTTCTGCTTCATCAATAGTCTTTAGGGATTTCTATGTTGATGATCTTATTTCAGGTGCATATTCAATTCAAGAAGCTAAGTCTTTGGTTGCGGAATTATCATCCTTATTGAACAAAGGAGGATTCAAACTTAGAAAATGGTCCTCTAATAACAAAGAGGTTCTTTCCTCTCTTTCACAGGAAATAATCAATGACACTAACTCAAAATTGCTTGAAGAAGATTCTTCAATCAAACTTCTAGGACTAGTCTGGAACAAAATTCAAGATACCTTCAATGTTCAAGTCAATCCACTGAATTTTGAAGTAACAACTAAAAGACAGCTTCTGTCTGCTATAGCCAAAATTTATGATCCACTTGGTCTCCTTTCCCCCACGACTGTTCTGCTGAAAATTATGATACAACAGCTTTGGAAGAGGAAAACTTCATGGGATGAACCAATTGAATCAGATATAAAGTCAAATTGGAATAAATTCCAAACTCAACTATCGTGCCTAAAGGAAATCAAAATACCAAGATACCTGAACAGTTCATCTTCTGAAATAGAAGAATTACAACTACATGGATTTTGTGATGCATCCCTTAATGCTTATTCAGCAGTTTTTTACTTGAAAACTAGATTCAAAAATCAAAAGATCAAAATCAATCTGATAACCTCAAAAACTAAGGTTGCACCATTAAAGACCATTACAATTCCAAGACTTGAACTAAGTGCAGCATTGCTTTTGGCTCAACTGAATCAAGTCATTCTTGAATCATTTCCTTTTCAACCTGACAAAACCTTTTTGTGGACTGATTCACAAATCTGCATAGATTGGATAAGATCAGATGCCAGCAGATGGAAGGCCTTTGTTTCGAACAGAGTGTCGTCAATTCAAAATTTGACTCAAATCACTGATTGGTTCCATGTATCCAGTCAAGATAATCCAGCTGATTGCGCATCAAGAGGAATCATGCCTCAAGACTTGGTCAATCATAGAATTTGGTGGCGGGGTCCTATTTGGCTTCAAGAAAATAATGTTCGATATATTCCTTCTTCACCAACCCAAGTAAATCTCAATATCATTCAAGAAGAAGTCGGTGAGGGTCAAGTGTTGGATCAAACAACCTTAATTCAAAATTCAGAAACTATGTTAAATCTAGAATTCATTGAAAGGTATTCCACAATGACCAAATTGATCCGAATAACAGCTTGGTGTTGGAGATTCTACTACAATTGCCTCCTCTTTGATCCAATTCGTCAGAAAGGACCTTTGACAACAAGAGAATTAACAAAGGCAATTCAAGTCTTAGTCAAATCAATCCAGCAAGTTGAATTCTGCACAGAAATAAAATTACTGAAGTCAAACAAACAATTACCTCTGTCCAACAAGCTAACTTCTCTAAATCCCTTCTTAGACACTCAAGGACTTCTAAGAGTTGGAGGTAGACTCAAGTATTCCTATTTAAATGAAAATCAAAAATTCCCTCTCTTACAACCAAAATCCCCACGCCAGGAATCACTTATCAAAATTCTCTTAACTGAGAATGCCGACATTCCTGAGGCTATTGATGAGAATCAAGAAGATTCTTCAATTTTAGAAACCACTTTTGTCATTGAAGACGAAGAGTCTAACAAAGATATCGGGACTCCAAAGATTGAAATCTCCGAAGTCTCGGTTATTGATAAATCGGAAGGCAAATATTCGAAAGAACCAGTGGTCAGTGCAGAAGCTCTGGATAAGAAAGAACTGTGCCATGATGACTCAGCTCACCTCAATGTAGTTGAAGCTGATCTTAATCGACCTAAAGAGGCTACCAGTGGCATAATCAATGTTTATACAGAAGCTAATGAATCGTCAAGCAAAGAGAAAGTTGTACCTGTTGAAATTGTGGATACATCAACAAAGGATTATCTACAGAGCGGTGAAAAGGCTAAATTATCCCGCTGGAAACCCATCGATTCTCTATGCTTAGAAGACGTCAAGGAATCTGAAGACGACGATGAAAATTACAGTTCATCGGCATATATAGAATGGCCAGAAATCTTGAAGAAAGAAGTCTTAAGACCCGAAGCTTTAGAAAAGGCAGTCAATCTGGAAGATTTTGAGAAGGCGGCAGAAAGTCGACAACTCTCCAAAGAACATTTAGAGGAATCGACCGAACAAGGCTCATGCATAAAGGCTGAATCAAAACCTTGGGAAGATCCTATTGAATCCGGCTTAGCAGCCGCAGAGTCTGATAATCCAGCAGTTCCCGAAAGAGAACTGGCCAACGAATCTGAAAATCTCATCCAAGATTCACCTCAATCGGATACTCAAAGATGGAAGCTGATTCCATTACCTTTCAAACAATGAGAATTGTAATCTTAGCTACATAGTCGGAATCAATTAGTCCAGCATCTATACTATTGGAACTCTTTTTTATTTTTATTTATTTTTTTTTATTTTCTATTTTCTGGTCATCTCTTCCCAGCCGGGGGAGTATGTTGGATCCTATAGTTAATAATTTCCTTAAATTCAATTTTATATATGAAAATTAAGTCAAAATCTTCTAAATTCAATTGTACAATATAAATCTTTAATATGTAAATTTTAAAGCAATCAACATGTATGTAAATTTACAGTTTTGGTTAATTAATTAATAGCTTTTTTGTTTTCTCTCTCTCTCTACCACTAGTATCAAAATCTAAGTAAAATTCATGTATTCTAAATTCATGTGGTAGCTACTCATAACTCTAAAACCAAAGACAATAAAACAATTCAAGACAAGTGGCAAAGTGCTTCTTAGTATCTTTTACTGAACATTGAAGCCACGAACAACAAGGTAATAAGACCAAATCTAATGATAAGGTACAATTTGGATTATAGATTATAAACACAAGGTAATAAGACCAAATCCAATGATAAGGTACAATTTGGATTATAGATTATAAACACAAGGTAATAAGACCAAATCCAATGATAAGGTACAATTTGGATTATAGATTATAAACACAAGGTAATAAGACCAAATCTAATGATAAGGTACAATTTGGATTATAGATTATAAACACGTGGTAATAAGACCAAATCCAATGATAAGGTACAATTTGGATTATAGATTATAAACACAAGGTAATAAGACCAAATCCAATGATAAGGTACAATTTGTATTATAGATTATAAACACAAGGTAATAAGACCAAATCCAAATAAATAAATAGTGTGTGACGTTTCGGTAACAGCATTGTTACCATCTTCAGACATTCAGTACTTTTGTCTGAAGATGGTAACAACACTGTTACCGAAACATCACACACTTTATTTGGATTTGGTCTTATTACCTTGTGAGTATTTTCTCAAATTATTATTTTACCTATATATTTGGTTATCATTAATTGAAATAAACCACTAGAAATGAATGTTGTGATGAAATCATCCAACTAACTTTAATTCAACACTTGCTTTAATTCAACGGTAAATTCAGATCCCTGTGGGGTGTCGAATTAAAGAGGTTATACTATAACTACAATATTAATTAGTAAAAATGCAAAGTCTAATGGTGTTTAAAACTTGATAATAAGAAAAAACAACACTATATAAAAGAACAACAAGATCAAATTCAGAAAAAAAAAATTAAAACTAACAAATAATTTAGTAACAGCACCGGTACCCTATATCAGGGGCTGGCAAACTTTTGAATCAGAAGAGTCAATTGCAATTTATAAAATTTAAAAGTTTTTAAAACTCCGCCTTTGCCGGTCCCAAGCCCGGATGAAAAAGGAGGAGGGGGAGCAGTAACAAGCTCACTAAAAAAACTGGGTTCAGCTGGCCCGGCTGATAGTACCCTGTAAGGGCTCCTGATCCAAGGATACAGGATGAGCAGCGTTAGTACTCCATGTTAGGAGCGGCTGCACATGGCGTCTGTTCCTCATGTCAGAGGCGGCCATTTCTTTTGGAGCTAAGTCGGCCTGCCACTGAGTAGTGCTCCCAGTCTTAATGACAAAGGCAGACACATTCTACTTCACCCAGTGTGGAGATAAGAAAGAAGAAGAAGAAGAGTTTTTAAAGAGCCACCAAAATTTGCCAACAATATATATTACTTGCATCAAGTTTATATTTGTGATTAACAGTTACCAAGAAATTTTTCAAAAAAGAAAATAAACAATATTAAGGTGAAGGGTTTCTTTTAATTTTGATTTTCGCAAGTTTTTGAGGAAAATTTCTGTTCTTCAACGGGCATATACTTCTATGTACAATATCAATATAGCCCTTACAGGGTACTATCAGGTACTATTCGGTAACAATGCTTATACTGAAACGTCACACACTATTAATTCATTTGAATTGGGTGTTATTTTCTTGTATCTATGATCTATAATCCAAATTGTGCTTTATCATAACAAAAATTAAAGTTTATATTTAGGTGAGTACTACAGGCAGTTTCACATCCAAAGAACCATTGTGGCTCGCGAGCCACAGGTTGCTGACCTCTGACCTATATCAATCCCAGACGAGCCCTACTTTTTAACTCTTCCTTTGCCAGTCCCAAGCCCAGATAAAAAAAAAAAAAGAAGGAGGAGGAACAGTAACAAGCTTGATAAAAACCTGAGCTCAGCTGGCCCGGCTGATAGTACCCGGTAAGGGCTCCAGGGATACAGGATGAGTCTGTACTCCATGTTAGGAGTGACTGCACATGGCGTCTGTTCCTCATGTCAGAGTCGGCCATTTCATATTGTAGCTAATTGATAAGGCACAATTTGGATTATAGATTATAAACACATGGTAATAAAACCATATCCAAATAAATAAATAGTGTGTGACATTTCGGTAACAGCATTGTTACCATCTTCAGTATTGATTCAGTACTTTTATCTGAAGATGGTAACAACGCTGTTACCGAAACGTCACACACTATTTATTTATTTGGATTTGGTCTTATTACCTTGTTTTATATTGTAGCTAAGTTAAGCCTGCCACTAAGTAGTACTTTCCAGTCTTAATGACAAACTTTCTACTTTACCCAGTCATGATGGTTGTTTAGAGATAAGAATAAAGAAGAGAATACTGTGACATTGATCTTGTTACCCATGATAACTATACGGTACAATTTGGATTATAAGGTAACAAGACCAAATTGTATATAATTTATTATTAAAAATGTTATTATAATTATTAAAAAAAAGTAGTGTGTATAAAATAGGTTTCTAATCTGTAATCCAAGTTGTAGCTTATCAGTGTGCCTGTTGTACTTTTGTAAAGATAACAATGCTGTTACTAAAACGTCACAAACTATTTGATAAAAGCACAATTTGGATTATAAGATTATAATACAAGAAAATAAGACCTAACCCAAATAATTTATTAGTGTGTGATGTTTCGGCAACAACATTGTCCCCATCAACGATTTTATTCTTTTGTCTGATGATGGTGACAATGTTGTTGCCGAAATGTCATACACTAATAAATTATTTGGATTAGGTCTTATTTTCTTTTGTCACAAACTATTTATTTATTTTAAACACAAGGTAATCACAAGACCAAATCCAAATAAATAAATAGTGTCTGACTGACTGCACTGTTGCAACTGCTGCGAGTGTTATTGTTTTTTTTTTACACACTCTGTTATTTAGGCATCGTACACTCTGGGATTAATATTATTATTATTTTCTTTTTAATTTTCAACATAGAAATACTTTACTATATTACAATATAATACACTGCGGCATGTAATTGTAAAACGACACTTGCAAGTTTAACCGCATGAGTTTCTTTTCAACGACAAATTAAAATTTTATTTTAAGGTGAAATATCGACAATTTCTAACCTTTTGGATGAGGTATGAAAGGATGAATTATGAAGGGTAAGTGTCCCCCTGGACACTTTTATTTTTCCGTTCGTCATTACTCTTCATAATTCATCCTTTCATACCTCATCCAAAAGGTTAGAAATTGTCGATATTTCACCTTAAAATAAAATTTTAATTTGTCGTTGAAAAGAAACTCATGCGGTGTAACTTGCAAGTGTCGTTTTACTTTACTATATTGCAAATTTCCATTGAAGTCTATCAAAAATTGTGCTGAGAACATGTAAGAAAACATCTACCTATGTTTTCCCACGTGACGCAGCGGAGCGTGACCTTGGCAGCACGGGTGAGTCAGTTGTTGTTTGGCTCTCTGTATAGATGGACATTAAAACATGGTGGCAGCGATAACTGGATAAAATACGAACCCGTATATCGCAAAATATCGATTTTTGCGTACTTTGGAAGATAATTCAACATGGCTCAGATTCAACCTCCAGAAACTTTCGACTTCTCGACTCCCAACGAATGGCCCAAATGGAGGAAGAGATTCGAACGATACCTCGTGGTCAGTGGAATGAAGAAGAAAGAGGAGGCGGACAAGATCGATGGTCGACCGCGCGGATGATATATTCAGGACCTTCAAGTTCGATAAGGAGGAAGAGGCAACGAAAATTGATTCCGTCCTCAAGGCGTTCGACAGCCACTTCTGTGTCAGGAAGAATATTATCTACGAACGTGCGAAATTTAATTCAAGAATCCAAGAGGATCGGGAGCCAGTGGACGAATTCATCACTTCATTGTACAAATTGGCTGATAGTTGCGAATTTGAGGGTCTTCATGAGCAGTTGATCCGTGACCGAATAGTGGTTGGAGTGAGGGACAAAGCTTTATCTGAAAGAATGCAGTTGGACAGCGAACTGACTTTGGAAAAGGCGGTGAAAATGGTTCGACAGCAGGAAGCCGTTCGACAGCAGCAAGTCAACCTGCAGCGTCCCTCAACAAGCCAAAAGGTCGATCAGGTGAAGTTCAACTCGAAGAAACAATCACCGGAACAACAACAGCAACCTTCGAGGAAGAAGGAGAAGTCAGCCAAAACAAGATCACGATGTCCAAAATGCGGAGGTTTCACCCACAGGGAAGGACAGGCTTGCCGTGCTGAAGGACAAAAATGTAACCTATGTTCAAAAACTGGCCATTTTGCAAATTGCTGCCCAGATAAGCAGGCGAAGACTGCGGAAGTCAAAGCTGTTTCTGAACTTGATGAAGAAATTGGTTTTCTCCTGGAGGTCTCAGCTGTGGAGGATTCATCTAATCTCGATGATGATGAAGGCGAGTGCAGGAGGCGATGGACAGCAGAAATCCAAGTGAAAGGGAAAAAGGTGAAGTTCAAGCTCGACTCCCAGGCGGATGTTACATGTGTTCCTCTGTGTCTCTTCAAGAAGATAATGGGACAGCAACGACTAGTGGAAAGTGATATCAACCTTAGAGCTGCTGAATTCTCCGAACTTCAGACTGTGGGTATGTTTATATCAACGCTGCGAAATGGCATTTATGAAATCAAGGAGAAGATTTATGTCATTCGTCGTTTGAGTGAACCTCTTCTGAGTCGCCGGGCATGTGAGCTCTTGAACCTGGCGAGGCGAATTGAAGTGGTTGCGACGAGAATCAACCCGATCAAGGACGAGATGTTGACGAAGATTTTTGAAGCTCAACAGGAAGATACGACCCTGAAAGCAGTAGTCAACTACCTTGAGCAAGGCTGGCCAGATAAGAAGAAGATGTCACCGGCTCTGCTCTCTTATTGGCATGTCAAGGATGAACTCGGGTTTCAAAATGGACTACTGATGCGTGGCTGTCGTCTTGTTATTCCAGCAAGTATGAAACTGGAGATCCTAGATAAGTTGCACGCTGGGCACTTCGGGATTACAAAAACAAGACTTCGCGCACGTGAGACGGTATGGTGGCCTGGAATTTCGGAAGAGATCGCGGAAACGGTCAGAAAGTGCAGTGTTTGTATCCAGGAAGCCGTCTCAAAACATGAACCTTTGATACCAACCAACTTTCCTACACGACCGTGGCAAAAGATTGGAATGGATTTGTTCAAGTTCGAGAATAAGTGGTATCTAGTCGTCATTGACTATTATTCTCGATTTCCTGAAGTGGTTCAGCTGGATCGGCTCACAGCCAATGTGGTGGTGCGTAGTTGCAAATCCATATTTGCCCGACATGGAATATCAGAAACTGTTGTAAGCGATAATGGGACGCAATTTGGAGCTGCTCGTGAATTTGCAAATTTCGCAAGGCAGTACGGATTCCAACATGTCACTTCAAGTCCTCGATTCCCGCAGAGCAATGGGATGGCAGAAGCAGGTGTGAAAATTGCTAAGTTGATCCTCAAGAAAAATCAAGACCCATCGCTTGGACTCCTGGAGTATCGATCGACCCCTTTGGAGAACGGTTACAGCCCTGCTGAGCTTCTCATGGGACGTAAACTCCGAACGACCTTGCCAATTGCACCAGAGAATCTTAATCCAAAGTTGGTGGACTCTCAGACCCTGAAAAGAAAGGAGGGGAGAAGGAGAAAGGATATGAAATCCAGATATGATCGACGCTGCGGAGCTACGGACATGGAGGAGCTATCCGAAGGTGACACGGTTTGGATTACAGATATGCGAACCTGGGGGATTGTAAAGAAGAAAGCATCGACACCAAGGTCGTATATGGTTGATACTCCAGTTGGGACTTTACGTCGAAACAGGTTCCATCTACGAAAAGGATATGCAGTGCAATATCCAGCCGACCCATCGACGCCGACCTTTTCGGGGGAGGAACTGGTTGAAAATGAAAAGACCCCAGTTGTGGATTATCCCTCTAATGACTCAGAAGACGGCCAGATAAGAACCCGGAGTGGACGAATTGTTAAACCTGTGGATCGCCTTCATTATTAATTATATTATGCATTTAAAGTTTGTAATGTATATATATATATATTTCAAGTCTTAAAAAGGGGGATGTGCTGAGAACATGTAAGAAAACATCTACCTATGTTTTCCCACGTGACGCAGCGGAGCGTGACCTTGGCAGCACGGGTGAGTCAGTTGTGTTTTGCTCTCTGTATGGACGGACATTAAAACAAAAATGATAAAGCACAATTTGAATTATAGATACAAGAAAATAAGAGATTTGTAATTGCAAAGTCGAACAGATTTTCACATGTGTAGACATGTGGTGTACTTACAGTAAAAGCAGTTATCTACTTCTACCCACCATGATTATCATGGCCTGTACCATGTGTACTAGGGATGAGCAAAAAAGTTTCAAAATAATAGAGAAAAGAAAGGAAACCCTCATTTAAATAAAGACTTACCACAGAACAAGCAGGTTTCAGAAGAGGTATATAGGGACAAGATATCAAATGACAAACCTAGGATGGATAACGGAAAGGCATAAAGAAAAATATATGTTTATATAAAAGGGGCGTTTTTTTTTTTCTTTACAGATCCAGGTACACCCTTTTTATATAAACTTATTTGATGGATCTAAAAATCAACGAGAATAGTTGATATTTATTCCGATAGATGGCGCAAGCCATCAGCAACTTTCAGTTGCACGATAAGGAGATGCCTTTTTTTCATAATATATGTTTATGTTTCATTGGCTATAGTAAAGCTTTTTTGACTGTGTAACTCAGACAAAACTATGGACAACACTATGGGAGTACCTGAACACCTAATTGATCTGATTAAAAAACTATATACAGAACAGGAACCCACAGTTAAGATGGGAACACTGATTGGATCAAACCAAGGAAAGGAGTGAGACTGTCACCATATCTCTTCAACCTCTACACTGAACATATCATGGGCTGATAACATAGGTGGACACACACATTGGAGGAATGAATAACCTTCACTATGACACCCCACACTGCTAGCAGAAACTCCGCCTTTGCCGGTCCCAAGCCCAGATGAAAAAGGAGAAGGGGGAGCAGTAACAAGCTAAGTAAAAAACCTGGGTTCAGCTGGCTCAGCTGATAGTACCCTGTAAGGTCTCCTAATCCAGGGATACAGGATGAGTAGCGTTTGTACTCCATGTTAGGAGTGGCTGCACATGGCGTCTGTTCCTCATGTCAGAGACGGCCATTTCTTTTGGAGCTAAGTCGGCCTTCCACTGAGTAGTGCTCCCAGTCTTAATGACAAAGGCAGATGCATTCTACTTCACCCAGTCATGATGGTTGTCAAACAGACACCATCAAGGGTCACAACTTGATACCCTAATATGATTGAGTGGAGATAAGAAAGAAGACTGCATGCAGAAAACAAAGAAAACCTAAAAGAGATTATTGAGAAAGTTGATGAAAAAAAGTGAAAATTAAAAATCAGCAAGACCAATATTATAACACTACCAATATTTTTTTAATAATAATAAAGGCATATCCTGACCAGGAGCACATATGCTTTTTAGATGGCAGAGCACCATCTAGTGGAACAGAAATCAACTAAACATTGATTTAGCCTGTTCTATGATATTTGGCCAACCCAATTTCTTGATAAATCAAGAAAAGCCATCCACGAACGTGTTTCACGTTGTTGGAGTAGTAGTAGGCTGTACCACTGCGACCAAAAATATTTTTGGTCCCAGAGGCTTCTTGAGAAACCAAGAAATGGGTATTTAAGGCTACACTTGCGTAAATACGCTTAACACTACACTTAACGGTTAACTACCGATAATAAAAATATCTTTGAGATTCAACAAGAAAAAAATGGATAGGGTTGATCTCGCTTCATAGTCTTAGGATCCAGGATTGATAAGATGGAAGGTTGCTTAGAGAAAGTAAGAATAGCACTAGGAAAGGATGCACAAGGATGAAATTGTGTTGTTGTTGTTTCTTATCCCCTTGTATAAAGATTACACGAATTCCATGAGTTCATGATCTCATGGAGTGGGGTATAGAGGTGCAGCTTTCATTGATCATGGTACCATGGCACACTTTGGTGAAAGTCTGACTTTGCCTGTAATTTGAGACTATTCCTAACATGGAAGTCTTTCCTGCTGACTCTAACATAAGTACAGACGCAGTATCCCTGGAGTGGGACCATTGCTGAGGTCCATCAACTGGGTCATTTGAACTCGGGATTTTTAAAGAGGGATGAAATTGTATAATATTGTAGCGTAGTTGATTTGTTTACATAATATTTAGATTGTATTGATTTACATAAGTTTATGTCATATAGCTATATAAATTTCAGTAGATTTTAAGGTAGACAGTTAGAGAGAATAAAGTTGGGTTTACCTCTCCTCATGTCTATTTTTGCAACGCGACAATTATTGTGAAAGATAAAGGCAGTTCATCCAAGATGAAGAGAATTATAGAGACATTGGTATTCCCTGTGGTCACTTATCGGATGTGAGACTCTCAGATAAGAATAAAGAATGGAGAGATAATGGTCAAATCTTTCAATATTAAATGAAATTAATCCTACACAAGGTAATAAAATCAAATCCAAATAAATAAATTACCTTTTTTTTTTTTTTGTTTATCCCTAGTACATGTGGTACAGGCCATGATAATCATGGTGGGTAGAAGTTGGTGATTGCTTTTACTGTAAGTGCACCACATGTCTATACATGTGAAAATCAGTTTCAACTTTGCACTTACAAATGTGCAAGAGGCCTGTTTGGGTACTTGCACTCGCTGATGGGGTTAGACTTTTGCACGGATCGGGGGTCTTTGGAGCATTTTTTTTTTCATCAGAAAAAAAAAGTGCCCAATGCGGGAATCGAACCTGGGTCGTAGCGGTCGAAAACCAACGGTTTAAACCATCCTTCCACCAACCCCTATAAATTACCTTATTATTAATCTATAATCCGAAAATATGCCTTCAATTATGATAAGGCACGATTTGGATTATAGATTATAAACACAAGGTAATAAGACCAAATCCAAATAAATAGTGTGTGACGTTTCAGCGTTGTTACCATCTTCAGACAAATGTACTGAATGTTTTGTTTATAATCTATAAACCAAATTGTGCCTTATCATGACGATTGGGTGAATGATCTTATTTCTTATCTCCAATCAACAATCATATTAGGGTATCAAGTCTGTAGAGCTTGTTGATGGTGTCTGCTGGGGATGCTGAGTAGAGTTCATCAATAGATGAGCCAATACAGCCCATTCTTGCAGGCATTGATCTTGATGGTATAGTTTAGGTGAATGTTGAATGGACGGTGTATCAACCAATCAAATGTGCTGGTAATGATCATGAATTGCTATCTGAGATATCAAAGTAATAAATCATCTCTTGAGTCAACACCTCTGGAGACATCCTTTATAGATGTTTGCCTTTAGGGTATAAACCACAATAAGACCAAATCCAAATATATAAATAGTGTGCGACATTTCGGTAACAGCATTGATACCAGACAAAAGTACTGAATGAGAAAGAAATGTTACCACAGCATGTTTTAAATAGTTACTGTTATAGAGTGTGTAAACATTTGTACTATTTTTCCACATTATAATCTAAGGCATTGTTCACATTGGTGACTAGTGGTTGCTTAGGTTATTGAACCAATAGCACCTAATTCATCAACAAAAAGTAAAATTCACGCTCGAATTTGTGGCCAATGTCACGGCAGCATTATGTGCATTTGCTAACTGCAACCTCAATGCCCAAGTATTGCATTTATAGGAATAAATTAACTCTGCCTTTGCCGGTCCCAAGCCCAGATGAAAAAGGAGGAGGAGGAGCAGTAACAAGCTCACTAAAAAACCTGAGCTCAGCTGGCCCGGCTGATAGTACCCTGTAAGGGCTCCTAATCCAGGGATACAGAATGAGCAGCGTTTGTACTCCATGTTAGGAGTGGCTGCACATAGCGTCTGTTTCTCATGTCAGAGGCAGCCATTTCTTTTGAAGCTAAGTCAGTGGCCTGCCACTGAGTAGTGCTCCCAGTCTTTAATGACAAAGGCAGACGCATTCTACTTCAACCAGTCATGATCTCAAGCTTTACAAGCTTGATACCCTGATATGATTGAGTGGAGATAAGAAAAATGAAGAAGAGAAATAAATTTATATTTAAACAAGAAAAAAAGCTGTTGTCAAAATTTGATTTGAGAATTGGTCGAATTAACATAGGTTATTTGATAGGCTGAAGGACATGAAAACATGGTTGAATCATCCCAAGTGTCGAATTATCGTTCGTCTAATATTAATGAGGTTATACTGTTTTTTTTAAAGTAGAAGTGAAAAAAAAAATGGAGATATAATTAATATATCTATAAATGTGGTATTAATATTTCCTATTTCTTCCATTCTGTTAATTGAAGAGCATTTCTTTTGAATGAAAAAAGCTTCTTTGTTTCTATAAAAAAATATTCCCATAATCTAGCATGTTTAATTCTTTTGGATTGTTGTGGCCAGTGTCTAGATATTCTTCTTCCTTATCTCCACTCAAACATATTAGGGTATCAAGTTGTGACCCTTGATGGTGTCTGTTAAAAATATGCGACGGCCAGGAATCGAAAGGACCAGTGTCTAGATTGTTGTGTCCAGAGTTTCAATTGTTGTGGCCAGTTTTTCTATTGTTGTGGCCAGTGTCTCGATTGTTGTGTCGAGTGTCATGATTGTTGTGTCCAGTTTCTAGATTTTTGTTACCATGGTCATGATTATTGTGTCCAGTGTTTTTCCATGGTCTACAAGGGCAGAAATCTCTGCTTTATCCCATTTTAAAGCAAATTACTGGTTTTCCATTTTCTTTTAAAGTTCTGGCTATTTGTCGTACATATCATTAGTCACAATTTTGACACATTACTTCAGAAATTAAACTTGCCCTTTTGATAATTGGGTTGTTGTTGTGTTTGTTAATGAATTGAGAAATAGGGTTACAATAGAACAACCTCCATGAGAGGACACTCCGGCTAGATGACACCTCTCTACAAAAGGACAGTTTTCATTGTTAAAAATTACCATTTTTATTATTTAAGAACTCTCAAATAAGAGGACACCTCTTCATAAAGGATACTTTGGCTCTGCAACTAGGTGTTATCCTTTACAGGGAGGTAGTTCTACTGTACATGGTTTCCATGCAATTTTTATATTTTTCAGATTTTCTGAATAAATTGTTGAAATTTCTTGCAAATTTTTGGTTTTTAATGGTAAGTATGATTTACTTGGCCTCTTGAGATTTTTGTACTTTATATTTTCACTCAAAGTATCATTCTTATATTTATGGCTTAGGTTTTCTATTAAGCTATTGTTGTGTGCACCTCAGCTGCATCACTATCAATCAATTTGATGGGAAAATCTTCATTAATTTTTTATTAGCATTATTAAAATTTCTATATATAAATAGTATTTCTAATATATGGTATAATAAGACTAAATAATAAGTATAAATAAGAATAAATAAGTATAAATAAGACTTAATTCAAATAAATCTTAATACACCTATCCCCCGATTTACACGGTACTTTTTTTACGTTTTCGTTTTTACACGGTTTTCTAAATAAGTTTTTTTTTTTATCGCACTATACTAAATGCTACTGTGATTGAACACATGCGCTGTGTACACATCTCACGAGGAATCCCGAGCTTATGTGCAGACTACATATTTTAACCTGTCAATGCATTTTATTTTTATTTCTGTGTACACCTATCCCCCGATTTACACATTTTTCTCAGGAATGTATCTACCGTGTAAATCGGGGTAAGGTGTAGTGTTTCTAATCTATAATCCAAATTGTACCTAATCATAGTATTGCTAATATGTAAAAGTTCTATAAATAATAGCTTTGAATAATCCTGTTTTGGTTGAAATGTTGTGAACAATATTTCCAATAAGTTCTTTACCCAAATTACGGTTAAAATAAATTAATTAACTTTTATATTCTTAAAATACAATTAATTATTGTTCCACAATGAGTAGAAAAACTTTTTTTTTTCACATTTTTTTTTTTTATTATTATTTTGACCACTAACTATAAATAATCTAAATAAAAAAAATTGCGATTATATATAATTTAATCTTCTTAATATATATATTTATATATAATTTTACTATGATATAATTATAATTGCAGGATGTGTTCAATTTGTTCATGTGAAACTACTTCCTGATACCGATTTGTTTATAATGAAATCGGGGTTGTTTCCTTTAAAACGAAAGTAAGTGAAAATAAAAAGGAAAACATATGAAATAAAATATTTATATCGTTTATTTTAAGTTATACATAATATTGTATAAATTTAGATTGTTTGGTAAATAAAAATCTAGGTATTTAGGTTTTTTTTTTTTTTTTTACAAGTCAAATAATGAATGCTGACACATAATTGCGAAACAAGCAATTCGGAACACCATTAGACATATAAATATTTTCTAAACTATTAATTTTCACCTAAATAGTGACAAAAATATTTAAATATAACATTTATACTTACTCATAACTTTCGTATGATTAAATTTTTTTAAAAATTTCGATAAGAATCTAGAAGACTACGGATTACGTCGCTTAGGTATATTTGTTTATTTTATTTAGGGTTACACTGTCAGACAAATTCTTTAAATTTTATTGTAATAAAAAAAAAAACTTTGTATTCAGCAAAGCTAATTAAAATGCTGGAATGTTTTTAATAAATTCATAATTATATTAGTGTTATTTAATCAAAATACACTGGTTAAGAAATGTTTTCATTTAGATTTTTTTTTTTTTTTTTTTTAAGAATTGTTAAAAAATACTTTCAAAATGGATTCCTTTCCATCCAGGATAGCCATATTTTAAAATTTTGAAGCATTATATGAATTTTCAGATCGGATACAATTTTTTTTATATATTACTTTTGAATTTTTTAGATAAAAATTACTTATATAATTGAAACATGGAGTCACAATGTCCAAGATTAAGCCAGCATTTCCAATGGCATCTTTAACTCCAAAATTTCTCAACAATCGCCATGAAATTTCCTGACAGGCCCGGGCGTTTGTCTACCTTTAATATTCTATTTGTGCATTTAAAGAGAAAATTATCTATAAAGAAACCTTTAAAAACAAAAATCCTAATATAATAAATAAATAAAATATTGGACGTTTTTAATGATATTTCAAAGCGCAACTCTATATAGAAAAGCTTTTAACTTCAATATTTCTCAATCTTTTTAATATTGTAAAATAAAGAATATATATTTACCCTATTTATTTAACCTATAAAGTTATATTTAGAATGTTAAAGAGATTTAACTCACATTTTGTAGCAAACAAGTTTTTTTTTTAACCACACATATCTATACTTAAAAGGGCCTGATACAGAAGACACTATTTATAATGATAATTTGTAAATAACTGGGACCCAAAAAATCTAAAATTTTAATAAAAGGAACAATTTTAACAAAAATAGTTCATCTCTATGGCAACCCTCCAGAGCAACTTTAAACCATCTGGTGACCCAGAATCTCATGGACATCTAAAAGTATAATAAGAATGCCGCAGGGGCTCACCACTAGACCAGGAAGTGCGTTGAAAACTGCACCGAGCCTGTTGCGAGGACAATTAATAACTGTGAATAGCTGGGGAGAAGCAGGCCATGAAGCAGATGAACCTGAACTTCATCACAAGAACCTTCATAGTCATCACTAGGCATGCTGCTGGAATCGACATTGTAGGACATTAGAGAATCCATTTAAGAAGCGATGGAGCACTACAATAAGTAGGATTGAGCCGGAGGACCTGTAAAGCATAAAAGTCCTGGAACGCAAGTCCAACCAGGAGAAGGTGGCAATGGAACAAAAGAACCATCCAAGACATACAGACATGCAGTTTTATTGAAAAATGTATATATTAATAATAGAAATATTTAAACTATGAAAACTGTGTGGAAGTGTAAGGAGATAAAAAAAAAAAGAAAGTTGGCTAACAAGACCAGGTCTAGTTGCGGGGCGAGACCTCAGATGGTCCTACCTTCTATGAATGGAAATTTCGAGGAACTGAGAGACACTGCTCGTTCCCTCCATCCTGCTCAGAACAATGTAAACTCCTCTGTATTTGATTATCTGGGGGGAGGTCTCTCCGTGGTCATCCCCACGCCAGTTGTTGCCAGGACCTTCTGACCTACTCCTTTCGGGTTTTTGCTCCTGGATTCCGACTTTTGTGTAAGTCCTTATCACTACCATGACTACTTCGAAAATCACCACAGGAAACCCTCTTCTAGCCGCGAGGAAGCAGCTTGGTGCAGTCTTTAACGTTTTTAAACCCTAAACAATAGTATAGCTTAGTTTTCTTTATTTAAAGGGGAATTACGCACCTCCTCAAATCTGAATGACATTGGCTGATAGCCAATCCCCATCGCTACCTGCTGATGTCATCAGCGACCCTCAAACCCTAGCGGTTACTGTGGTAACAAAAGAACCACAGCCTGCAGGCTGTCGACCAAGGTAAAACAAACTCCAGATGGAGGAAGAAAACAATGGCTTCTTTCTCCTTACCATGAGGGAAGGAGGCCCTCCAAAGACGCGGAAGATCAGTAGAGCAAAAGAGGCTGCGTAAAACCTACAGCCAGCAAACGCTGCGAACAAGCCCCGAGTGCAGAGGTGCACCAAAATTTTGCACAACAGATGGACTTCAGAGCCAAGACGGCGACTGGTCAGGTAGACCAATGTGTCTACCTGGAATTCTCCCCAGAATTCATCCAGAGACAGTACCTCATAGCGTTGGAAGCTGAGAAAGAGCTGCCTCTACCAGCTGAGCAATGTGGAGGGGCATATCTTAGTCAGTCTCTCCAGCATGCAGCTTGCTGAACGACTCATTGAGAAGGGCCTGGACATTGGAGACGCCACACTGCGAGCCTTTCTTAAAAAGAAGGCGGAGCGTATCGCCTTGGGCAACGTGCTTTTTTTTTTTTGTAACAGACGCTGACCTGAATGCGGCGCTCAAGCCCTATATCTGAGTGACATATTTTGTCCAAAAAATGATGGATATGGACAATTCCTGCTGGGATGACGCTAGTGGGAAGCCTCTATTACTCTGCACGACTAAGTTAGGCTCTCCCAGATTCCTCCCCTGGTGGATATCAACAACAACAACAAAAAGCCTTTATTTAGGGTCACTGACCCTATACAGGATTCACCAGAGGTATGCATAAGAACAAAGCAGTGAGACAAAGGAAATAACAATATAGACAGAAGAAAAAGAAGAAGAAAAAACAAGAAAGAGAAAGAGGGAAGCAAGACAAACAACACAAAAAGAGTAGCAGTAAGAAAGTGAGGAGTGAGTGTCACTTGGCCTTCTTCTGAGATACGGACTTGTGGAAACCATAAAACGCCGTAGCAATATACTTATTCTGGGTCATATTGTCAATTATTGATGGAAGTGAAGCACAGAGTTGTCCAGTTTTGAGCATAAGGGTTCTTCTTTCTTCTTTCAGAGCAGAGCAATCAAAAATATAGTGAGTGATTTCATTTTTTAGTTTTGAATTACAGAAGGTACAAATCGGGTCCTCACCGCAGAGCATCTTGGTGTGGTTTTCTCTAGAAAAACTTGAAAGTATTCTAACTTGTGCGAGTAGTCTTACAACCGGGAAAGGAAAATCCCCTAAAAGGTATCCCTCCGTCATGAAAAATATGTGAATGTCTTTGTAGTGAGAGTATAGCTTAGATTTATCCATTCTTGTAAGGTCGTTTTGTATAGATTGGTCTGCCGCTGTTTTTAAGAGCCCTGTAATCGCGCTCCTCAGCGTTTCAGGATCATCACAGGAAACAAGTTCAGGGGATCCATTATTGTTAAGCAGATTGGTGAGCTTTTTAATGAAACCGATGGGTGTGCCCGAAGCATTAGACAGTTCCCGTGTTCTATTAAAACATATACGGGCAATCTGTCACTGCTCATATTCAACACCCGCAGCCAATACTTCAGGGTTAATTTTAAAGCTGTTACACTCAATGAGATACGACCGGTTTCTAATCTGATTATGTAGCCTGAAGTGTATCTGGGCAGATTCAGGAACCTACGGATAAATATGTCTTGTATACTGTCCAGTAAGTCTTTATGCTCTGTTGCCCACAATGGAGCGGCATACATCAGGACAGCTCTCACTATTGTATCAAAGAGTTTGATTGATAAATTTATTGACTTTGCTTTTGATTTTATTAATATTGGGTGTGTGGCGTTAATTGCTGTAAGTGCTTTTACTTTAAAGTAATTTGCCGGGTGAGAAGTTGTTATTGTTGGTGTCAGAGGGAATCCCAAGTATGTATATCTTGAAGTTATTGTTATGGGTTTATCATTCCAGAACCATCTATCCTTATTTTAGGGTTTACCTCCATTACGGAACACCATAATCTTTGACTTGGACTCATTTATTGTCATTAAGTTCTCATCGAGATATTCTTTCAGTATTTTTATCTTCTTTTGGAGGTTCATCCTGGACTCACCTATAATTGCTATGTCGTCGGCGTACAGCAATAAATGGATATCTCCAAATTCTGGCAAATTTACACTCGGAAGGTCTGAATTATTATAAATTTCGATTAAGTCCATGATAAATAATATAAAGAGCAGTGGGGAAAGTGTCTTGTACAGGAAGCAGACGCCTCCTCCGGGTCGGAGCTGTATACACCAAATCCTTCCCGCTTCCCAAAAGGGGTGAGGCAGGACTGCAGGCCCTCTTCAGCATCGGAATTGGGCGTCTGCTACACACCGCCTCGAGAGGATCTTAGGCCTAAGATACGTGGTCCCCTATGCGGACGACAACATTCTAATAATCAGGGACGGCGCTCAGTTTGAGCTCGTACCTTTGATCTTCGAAGAGTTCCGCATGGCCTCCAGGATGGCTGTTAACTTCGACAAGTGCTGCGGGTTCAGGTGTGGTTCTTTGAAGCACCGGACGGATTATCTGGGAATATTCAGGACTTCCGAGTCATTGACTGTCCTGAGCTGCAGGATTTTTACCCGGGATGCCATCGCCTCCTAGGCCTCCCACCTGATGGGGCTGCTGGAACGATCCAACCCAAGGCAGTCTCCCTTCACACACTGCCTGTCACTGGTGGGTAGTACCCGCGTGGCCAACAGCCTGGTCTTGGGATCCATACTACACCACCACCACGGCTACGTTTCACCTGAAATCACCATCGGCCGGTTGCTGGCGCGCTTCGTTGGGAACGAAATGAGTCTCGTAGCTTCCCGAGTAGAAATTTGATGAGTCCAGACTCCGAGAGTGGCGTCGATTTGCTGGACACCCCGGGCTGAGTTCGATAACAAGCATTATAATGCTTCCATTCCTTATATTACAATTAAATTTAATCATTTTAGACGTAATTACAAAAAGAGCGCTAGCACTTGAGGCATCAAAAAACGATAGCCAAGAACTTTCCATAAAAAACTTCAATATATGTAATTCAAATGGTGAGGTCAATAGAATATCAAGGGATTGGTCAAAGAGAGAGAATGATCACAAAAACTTGACATCGACTTATCAAAGCAGATAAGCATCTAAAAATAGGTCAAAAATGGTTTTGAAAAACTCGGTTTAAAAGACCCCTGTCTCCGCTGCGGCCGAGATAATTTATTTCAACAGATTGCAGATCTAAGCGGGAAACAATCAAATATCAGCATACTAGAAGACAGAGCATATCAAAAAAGGTATGTTTACAAAAACATTCCTGAGAGAAAAAAAGCCACCCAAGAAGAAACTTAGCGAATAATATTTTACATGAAGATCCCCATTCTTATGTCATAAAAAATGCTGGCCATATATCAAAATAGGCAATACAGATCAAAAGACCTCGCTAAATATTACGTTATGTGAACATAGAAAGGAAAAATTCGAAGTGGGCTCTGGTGTCCAGGGATAAGTTCTCTAGACTTTAACACTAAAACACAAATTCTCTCTCAAGATTCAAATATGGCATTCAGATCATATACTGGTAAATTTTTCGTACCAGATGGAAAAGTAAAGCTTTTTGTGGAATACCAGGGAAGGACATCATATGAAGAACTTCACATTTCTCTTGAAGAATATAAATCTTTACTGGGACGTGTTTGGATTCGTCACATCTATATTAATCTACATATGTGGACTCAAAAATTCAAGAAAAACTGATAGCAAAATTGCATCGAGACAATTAAGCGTGATATTTTGAATGAAGTATGGACATATGCTTTTAAGGACAGTAGAAACACATTAAACAATAAGTACAAAATATGCTTGATAAGCTTATGTACATAGTTCATTCGAAGTACCCATCCCAAGAGTCTAAATAAGGATCACCAAAAAATGTAATATAACATTGTCAGATTAAACTGGCGAAACCGCTATGGGTTGATGAGCCGGGCCTTCCCATTGATTTTTCATTGCAGTGAGGCTAGTGGGAATTGTTCAATTAAAAAAAAAAAAGAATCATGCGCGTCTATGATAGTTACAGACTTTCGTAAACAGGTTGCCAGATGTTTAGGGTAAACTCAAAAGCTCATCAATGCTGCGCTCTGTTTGCCTTTTCGTTATTTCTTCTCTATAGAAACCAGAGGCCAAATAATCTAAAATTCAATAAATTATTTTTACCCATTGCGATATATATATAAAAAAAATTAAGTGTGAAGATAGGGCGATGTTAAATGAATAATAAAGCAATGTGTAACTAGGAAAAATAAATGCAAAATGGGAGAAGCTTACATTATCAGTGGAAATTTGGACGATGGCTACATTTTTAAAGGGCTCATCAACCAGTTAAGCAAAACCGAGTGCTCTAATAAGACCGTTACATTCGCTCCAGATACAAAACAAGAAAACGACTCAAACTTCAAGCCTATATGGATTCAACAATTTTATACTGGAGCTAATACACAGCATCAAACAGCAGGTACTGGTGACGAGGACAAGAGCCAACCTTCCCAGACAGTACCATTCCACCTAGAACTGGAGCTTCAACTTCGCAGGTATTCGCGACAACACAAGCCTCCATCCTACTTAAACGAATATGTTGTATATAAAATGTCACAGCCCTCAATCATATAAGCATGGGAGAACTGTTGTAGCAGAATATATTTGGACACGCTGCTTATTATCATATACTCTTATTTGAAAACAATGTTTACTACAAATACTGTTTTTGTAATATAAAAATGAATAATCAATAATTTACATGAACTCTCCATAAATTCTTCTCTAGAAGGAGGGAAGCTAGAAGAAAAGTGGTGGAAGGAGAGAAATCTCTCTCTAGAGGAAATGATGGAAGTAGAGAAACTAAAAGAGAGAAGTGATGGAAGGATATAAACTCGAGGAATCGGTGAAGGTATAGAAGCTAGATGGAAGAAGAGATTCTCTTTCTAAAAGAAGTGAATGAAGATGATAAACTAGAGAAGTGGTGGAAAAATACATGCTACAAGCTAGATGGAGTGATAGAAGAAGATAATCTCTTTTTAGAAGAAGTGGTGCAAGGAGAGAAGCTAGAGGAAGTGGTGCAAGGAGAGAAGCTAGAGGAAGTGGTGAAAGGAGAGAAGCTAGAGGAAGTAGTGAAAGGAGAGAAGCTAGAGGAAGTGGTGAAAGGAGAGAAGCTAGAGGAAGTTGTGAAAGGAGAGAAGCTAGAGGAAGTGGTGAAAGGAGGGAAGTTAGAGATTGAATCTACTTTTATTATATCGTTCATATAATATAGTGCTAAATTGAAATATATATATAAAATAAATATGGAAATAAGGATAAATATAAATAAATGAAGTAAATACAAAGTTTCATTAGTGGTGCCCACCGCGGGAAAGACTCCGCCACCGATGGACTGCGAGAGTTCTTTCCCACAGAGTGGGCAGGTCGATGTGATGGATGGTGTTACCCAACTCAAGACCAAGATAGTACTTGTAGATGGTAGCCTTCGCCATACTTGTTAGTTTCATTGCCTCGGGATGGAAGTCGACGCCGAAGAGCCAGACCTGCAGATCCAGGAGCAAACCTCTGGAAGTGAACACCTCCCGGAGCAGGGGTCGCACGGCTCGGCGACTCCAATATCTGTGGGCCAACGACCCGTCGCCATGTGTGTAAATTCTTCACAAAGGGGAATATATTCCTATTTATTTTTTATTACAAAGTGTTTTTTTTTTTTTTTACGAATGATTGGATGAAAATAACATATGAAAAATATAAACGTTCACCCCCTGACTTATAATTTAACAATATTAAAAATCATCCAGATCTAAGTACAGGGTGATCCAAAAGTCCCGCACAACTTTAAAAATTAATAACTCCGCGAATATTTGCGCTAGAGCAATGCGGTAAACACCATTGTGTTCAGGATGCAATGGGATTTTTTATGGCAAATAATAAAAAATTCGAAATTGATTTTAGTTACAACTTTATTCGCTAGATGGCGCTCTACCAGAATCAGAGATTCAGCGGCCAAATTGTTTGATAACTTGAAAAATATAACTGAACGACACGTATTTTTCCTTTTTGAATACCAGGAAAGAACCCTAATAATATCAAATGATAAATTAATAAAACACCATTTCGCCAAAAGTTAGAAGAATTGGTTGACGATTTTTAAATACAATCTGAGATATGTAAAATAGGTATATGCAAATTAAAACATGTAGCAAAAAATATTTATATTTTAGATGGAGTTTTTTGAAATAGATTGAATGTTTGAAAATAACTACTGATATCAATACACGATTTTTGAAATGTTAATATTGTTACAACATGATTAATGGCGTATTTATTATATTATTTTTAATATATTTGAAATTTAAATTATATATTTATTTATTTTTATATAAAATATTCTATGATATTTATTTAAAACAGATTATTTAGATTATCATCATTTGTATTTAGGTACACGTGTGACTTCACTGCTCTCTTTGATGTGAGAAAATAAATAGATCATTCTGGAGGCTACTTAAAGTAGACTTATCTCATTATCCTCTTATATAAATTTGTAGGATGGTTGAAACACGCTCTGGTAAGATGCAAGACCCAGCACAGGAGAGAATCAAGGCTGAAGAGTCTGCCAAGCCGCAACCTGGCGCAACAATATAGTACCAAAAATTATGATAGCACTACTAATAGGATTTCGTGCTATAAGGAATGTATAGTTTCTTGACTAATTGTCGACACTTGACTATTTAACTGGATATTTGTCATGATCCAAAAATGAAATATAGAGGGGAGTGACAAAATATATTTGTCGTACTTTATTCCAAATATCCTATCGGTTTGTCAAATGTTATCATTGTTTATTATACTGTACATAATTTTGAAAATGTATCCCCTCAAAAAAAATCATTTTTAAATCGACTTTTGCGTTGAAAAACGAGGTAGTAAAATCATTTTGTATTATTTTTTGCGCAAAATTTCTAAAATTGGGGGGGGGGGGGGATACAGAGAATATTCCTTATGCTATTTCTTCTAATGAGCGAAAAGCGATAAACTAAACATAAGGGATAAAATTGTGTATACCAGTGTTATTCGAGAAGTTATAACACTTTGTTGGCCTGCACGACATAATATAAGATGTGGGCAAATGACAAACAAAAAATTACTGTTCACAGAAGAAAATGAGTCAAGATGTGAGGACAGAATTTATTATTCCATAACCCAAAACAAAGAGCTGCAAAATATAACACATGAGGTAACTGCCTTCTCTATTGTATTAGGTCACAATCCTTGCTCAATGTGGCGCCCTTCATTCTCAAACACCGCCTGCAGACGATAGATGACAGAATGGTCACAATTAAATAGTTGAAATTTAAAAAACGTGCCATCTGATAGAAGCCTTCAACATGGCCAATGTGGTAGGCCGGCATCGATAAAAAGGCGACTTAATGTACCCCCATAACCGAAATTGTAAGGCGTCAAGTCTGGTGATATTGGAGGCCACTGGTATATAGAGTGGCGACCTATCAACGAATTTCACCGAACGTATCCTTCAGCAATTGTTTGGCACCGCGGGAGATATGAGGAGGTCCTCCAAATTGCATGAATGTTATTTCGCTTAGTGCTTGTCTGCCCTGCAATATGGGAATACCCTTTTCTCTCAAAAGTTGAACATAACGTTCACCAAGTTAGAAAAACGGTTTTTAAAATTCTTCCATTGATTTTTTTCAAAGAAAAATGGCCCAATAATAAAAGAAGAAGTGAACCCACACAAAACTATAACTCTGTGCTGATGAAGTGGTATTTCTGTAAAAATCCTAGGGTGTTCTGTTGCCAAAATGTGGCAGATTTGAATGTTAAATTCCTCCTTTAGATAAAAGTGAGCATCATCTGTTCTTAGAACATTTGACAGCCAGTTTTCATCAATATCAATTTGCCGGAAAACCCATGCAGCGAATTCTTGACGCTTCTCAAAATCGCACACTTTCTACTCGTGAAAACTTTGAATTTTGTTAGGGTATTTTTATAGAAAAATCCTAAATGTGTGTTCTCTCCAAACTGTTCCATACGAAATCCCTGTTTGTCGAGAAACTTGTCTAGCACTTACTTCTCCATACGTGGATAACGTTTCAATAGCTTCAGCATTCTGAAAAACCGTAACAGCCACTGACTTGCATGTCGATGGTCTTCCACTCCGAGGTTTTGCTTCCAGAGATCCAGTTTCCTAAAACTTTTTATCAATCGCTTTAGAGAATAGCAACTCATGGGTCCTTTACCGCTTCGAATATCTTTAAAGGAACGAAACGCTCGTAAAGCTTCAGTGGCAGATTCTGAATCACAATTAAAAAAATTCACCAAGAGTGCTTTATCCTGTAGTGACGGCATTCCAGGGGGAAGGGGAGAAGTCCGACCACACCTCCTTGCGGTCTCCCCTGGACCCTTGGAATATTTGACCAAATTCTGGTTCGTTTCCAAGATGACTAACGTTGCAACGGCACCCATTTTCAAATGAAGAGCAAAACTGATATCTCCAGTAATGCTACCGCGTCCGGGGTAACCGCCGCGTCAGGAGCTGTAGCTCGAGCTCATGATGAGAAATCTACTACGAGGACACAATTCAATCTACTACAACTCAATATAAATGGTACCCAGAGGAAAATAAAGAGCTGACTTGTGTTCTCTGTGACAACAATGTACATATTTCTTGTCCTCAGGAGACAAAATTGAATCAGAATCTGAGATTCAATATCAAATATTATACAACACTAAGAAAGGACAGACCGGGAAAATTCGGAGGAGGACTTGCCGTTTTGATTAAAACCTTAGAAATCAAATTTAAGGTAATCGCATATAATCAGAGTAAGCATAGAGAAATCACCACAGAAGCTCAGTCAATAGAAATCTATCTTACAGATAAAACAATTCCAATCATAAATGTTTATCACCACGATAATACTAACATCAATACAGGCCTGACAGAGACATTATGTGAAGCGTCTTCGGATATCGCAATCATACTTGGCGATTTTAACGCCGAAAGACCAACTTGGGGATCACCTGTCCAGGATAACAAAGGTCAGCAGGTTGAGGACGTGCTAACCGACCTCGACCTTACACCGTTAAATAACGAAAAGAACACCTATCTATCCAAGTCCACAGGCACAGAATCCGCAATAGACATCACAGCGATAAATTACAACATCGCACCCACAACACAATGGAAAATTCTGAAAAGTGCAATCAGTGACCACAGACCAATTTTAACAACCCTAAAATTCAAAATTGAGAATTTCCAACAGAATAAAAGAACACTGGAAAAAAATTCACAGAAAAGCTTGAAGAACTGTGCAACGAAGAATTAAATCACAGAACGATTGACAAAAAATTTAAAAAATTCTCTTCGAACATATCCAAAGCTGCAAAAGTATCGACACCTAGAGGTAGACGTAAAGACCTGTGAATACTTTACTGAAAGGACCACAATATCGAGGCAATGATTTCAGAGAGACAATATCAATGAACCTTTTAAAACAAATAAAACAGAAGAAATCATAAAGGAACTCATTGAAATTAGTCACAAAATAGAACAAGAAATTTGGATATTCAAACAAGAGAGAGAGAGAAAAAATGGGCAGAATTCTGCGAAAAAATGGATCCAAAAAAGGAAAGCCATCACTGGAATATAATTAGTGTTATAAAACAATCAAAACCAACACTGATCCTCCAATACTCTAACCGATATGAATAGCGAGAACAAACAAACAGATGGCTGAAATAATTGCTGAATATTTTTCAAGCACTTCCAAACTCAGCTATACAAATGAAGGCAGGACTCTAAAAAATAATATAAACAGGTTAGTTAAACAAGCAAGAAATTACCATCAACAAGATATTTACTCGAGAGACTTCACACTGAATGAGCTAAACTCATCAATAGAAAAGTTAAATCCAAGAGGTCACCAGGAGATAATCTAATTTTTGGTTAAATGATTAAACACTTTGGAGACAGAGCTAAAAATCAACTCCTACAAATGCTGAACATTTCATGGCAAACTGGTAAACTACCAAAGAATTAGAAGATATCAATTATAGTGCCAATACTGAAACCAAACAAAGATGCCAAGGAATACAAGAACTATCGGCCAATTGATCTCACCAGCATACTTTGTAAAATAACAGAATGAATTATCCACTCTAGGCTCATAGTCTGGCTCACAAACAATAATAAAATAAACTTCTACCAAACTGCCTAAAGATCCATACACTGTACAACTGATAAACTGTTCTACTTCTGTCAATCAATAATAGATTTCTAGGAAAAACCGCCAAAGAAGACAACGGCCGTATTCCTGGATAAGACCTCAGCTTTTTATCGAGTGTAGAAATTATTTGAAAGGCTGTGTGCACAACATCGGAGTAAGAGGAAAAACCATAATCTGGATTACAGACTTCTTAAGGGGAAAAGGGATAAAGTTTCGGGTCAATGGAACATTTTCCAAGGACCGAAGAACATGGGCTGGTGTACCTCAGGGATCTGTGCTCAGTCCTCTACTCATCTCGCTATATATTAACTGTTGTTTATGTAAATAGAAGAATATTATTTGTATTATTTAAAGCCTCATTATGTAAAAAATATATGTGTATATAAATTGGACATTTGTTGTTGGTCAAATGAAAAGAATAAGAGCTAAAAAAAGAGTCATGGTCAAGTTTGAGTTGTCGTACATCTAATTACGACACAACCTTAACAACATCCATCCTCACTGAAGACACAAAAGTTGCCTGTTATGCAGATTATATAGCCATATGGCACACAAGTAGCAGTACAGAAATATCAGAAAAATACTGAACACATCAATGAGAGGACTGGAGAAGTGGGCAATGAAACTCAAAATGACAATAAACCCAATAAACACAAACCTATAGGTCTCCTTCACTGACAGGAAAAAAGGCATGAATTCAACTCCAAAATAAGCATAAACAATCATATAATTGATAAAATTTGATCTGCAAATTACCTAGGTGTGATACTTGATGAGGAATTGCGATTTACAGAACACATAATTAGCACCTCAAATAGAGCTACCAGAAACCTAAACATTCTGAGAAGGCTATGTGGAACAAATTGGGGAGCAAAACCCAAAATTCTCAGAACAACATATATCACCTTAATAAGGCCAATAATGGAATATGCAACACCTGTTTGGGCTCCCTCAAGTTCATCACTAAAAAGAAGACTAGACAGTGTTCAAGCAAAAGCGGCCAAATTAATCACTGGTTCTATTTCAAATACCAACAATTAGAAAATTCAGAGAGAATGTGGTCTAGACCTACTTGAAAGCAGAAGACAATTAAAAACAATAAAATTCACCAATAGCTTAAAAACTAAAGAAACTGAACACATATCCCATAGAACCTATTTAAACTGGACACAAAAAGAAAGGCTCAAAAGATCTTCAACACTTTAGTACAACAACAATATTAGAAAGAGCATAAAAATAAACATAATGAATTTCAAATTCGAGAATAACCAATATTTACTACCCCATTGCCATCAAATGTAATCATCAATCTTAACCTGAATGAACCCTGCAATAAAAAAAAAAGAGAACAAAAACATACTTAAAAAGAAAGGACTTGACACAATTGGTTTATGCGATCAGATAAATTATTTAACAGCATATACAGATGGATCATCAGACCTTACCATAAGTAATGGAGGGGCTGGAATTAACATAATACTGCAAGATGGAACATACATCAAAATCAAAGAAGGAGCAAGAAAGTTTTCGTCAAACTTCACTTGTGAACTGACAGCTATCTGGAAAGCTCTTGATGTATGCCTCTACCAACCATCCCTGCATCAAGCAGAAGGAATTATAATATACCGTACAACGACTTCATATCCGATCTAGAAGCAATTCAGAAGGGCAATACTATAATCACACAGAAAATACACTCGTTACTTACTCAACTGATATCATTGGAGAATAACTGCATTCTACAATGGTTTCCTGCCAGTGTTTGGATCGGGGGTAATGAAATGACAGTTGAATTTGCAAAAGAAGCCAGAAAGTTGAGCCGAAGGAAAGAACAAATGTCATTATTTGACGCTAATGCTTTTGCAAAATACAAGATAATTAAACAAAAATAAGAAAAGATCAAAATGTGAAATAAACTCCGAGAGAAAAATGACAAAACTATAACAAGTTTAGAACAAAACATTATAAAGGATGACAATACATCCAGATGGCACAAGAACCTATAGAACATGCAACAACTGTCCTGGTGTGGAACCAACACCTATCCACATATTATCATGCCCGCAGCCTTGCAGAAAATTGACATAGACCCAGAGCAGCTGCTTTACACACCCAAGATAGTGGACAATGCTGCTGCTGCAGTGATAGAGAGATGCATGGACAATCTGAGGCTCTTTATTGGACACGACAAAAACAACAACGGCATTCCAGAGTAAAATAAATCATCAGAGATAGATAAATATTTTTCAAATGAATTAAAATAAATATAATCGATACTGAGAGAAAGTTGAATTTAAAAAAATAGAAAATTATTATTTTCGAAATTTAAAATGCTGAGAGGATTCCAGCAAACCGCATCTAAAATATCTTTTTTTTTGCTACATGTTTAAATTTGCATATACCTATTTTACATATCTCAGATTGTATTTAAAAATCGTTAACCATTTCTTCTAACTTTTGGCGAAATGGTGTTTTAATAATTTATCATTTGATATTATTAGGGTTCTTTCCTGGTATTCAAAAAGAAAAAATACGTGTCGATCAGTTATATTTTTCAATTTATCAAACAATTTAGCCGCTTAATACCAGATTCTGGTAGAGTGCCATCTAGCGACTAAAATTTTAACAAAAACAATTTCAAATTTTTCATTATTTGCCATAAAAAATCCCATTGCATCCTGAACACAATGGTGTTTACCGCATTGCTCTAGCGCAAATATTCGCGGAGTTATTAATTTTTAAAGTTGTGCGGGACTTTTGGATCACCCTGTATATTGTACACTTCTATTTCTCTAACTTTTGTGCTAACATACTCTTCAACAGAAGCAACTAGCCGTATAACCTGTTGAAGAGCACGTTAGCCTGAAAGCTCTAGAAATGAAATGGTGAAAAAAATTATCCCTGGATGCTTTTTGGTATTATTAAAAATGCGCGCGACAATATAAATTTTAAAATGGATGACAAGATATCCAAGAGGCCAAGATTCCAGAGTAAAGTTGGGGAGAGACTCCAGCTGCCATGTGTGAGGAGCAAAAACGGCATTCCAGCGTGGGGGAGAATAACGGGCAGTCTGGTCATATCTGTGGCAAGTAGAAGACGTGGAGAATTGCCTTCGAGGCGTGTGGATGATCCTGCAAGACGTGCCAGGAGAGCCTGACATAGGGCGGCCTACAAGGCGGTGTAGTCCAGGCTGGACGTGGGCAGTGTGGAGCGGAACGTTTCACAAGAGTAACATCCACGGAGCCAAGAATCCTTCTGACAGTGAAGTTGAAGGCAAGTCCCACTTATTGTACTCCTTCTGTCCACTGAGACGTAAAATAAAGCGCTAACTTTTGCTGCACTCACGTGTCTATCTCTGTGGCATCGTGATTAGACCAAAAACATGAACTGCATCTGTGGGTAGATGTAAAAATATATATTTAAAAATCTACTTATATATTTGCCTTATTCTGTCTGTTTGTTTGTCTGAAGCTCACGGATGGGAATTTTCATAACCATCGGTGGTTCAGTGGTAGAATGCTCGCCTGCCACGCGGGCGGCCCGGGTTCAATTCCCGGCCGATGCATTTTTTTTTTTTTTTTACAATTTTTAAAACTCATTTATATATTATACAAGAATGACATCCACGGCGCCAATTTATAATTGTAACGAATAGTATTTGAATAAAAGCATTTAATCGGGTAAAACCCGGGCGTTGCCCGGGTCATTCGTATCTACTTATATATTTGCCTTATTCTGTCTGTTTGTTTGTCTGAAGCTCACGGATGGGAATTTTCATAACCATCGGTGGTTCAGTGGTAGAATGCTCGCCTGCCACGCGGGCGGCCCGGGTTCGATTCCCGGCCGATGCATTTTTTTTTTTTTTACAATTTTTAAAACTCATTTATATATTATACAAGAATGACATCCACGGCGCCAATTTATAATTGTAACGAATAGTATTTGAATAAAAGCATTTAATCGGGTAAAACCCGGGCGTTGCCCGGGTCATTCGTATATAATAATTGTATAAACGAATGCAAGACAAAATCACCGCGAATGTTTCTTTTTTTTAAGGCAATTTCTTTTTAAGGCAATTATCGTTATTTATCGTTAATTTTTGTTTCGATTTTATTGAAAAAAAAAACGATATGGTGCCTTTAAAAAATGATCTTTATTACTATGCAGTTTTCTATTTAGTCAATATACCTAAGTTCATGTTGCAAATGTAATTATCTCTATCGATTTAGTAGGTGAAATGCAAAAAAAAAAAAAATCGACATGATGAAATCTTTATGAAAATTCACATTTTTATTTTTATATTTTCAAGACACACACAGTTTGGGGCGGGACGTTTCACAAGAGAGACATCCACGGCGCCAATTTATAATTATAACGAATAGTATTTTAATTAAAACATTTTAAAAACACACAGTTTGGAACGGGACGTTTCACAAGAGTGACATCCATGGCGCCAATTTATAATTGTAACGAATAGTATTTGAATTAAAACGTTTTAAAAATATATACGCACTCGGGTAAAACCCGGGCGTTGCCCGGGCCATTCGTCTAGTTAAGTATAAAGGAGAGAGAATCTTTCCACAGCCATTTTTTGCATATATTCTAAATATTTTATTGAATCCCAATAGGCTTGTGTGATAATCGTAGCTGCTACCTTCAGCACGCATATTGGTACAATTTCAAATCACCACCTTTACAGTAAAATATAGCTGCCTAGTTCAAAATAGGCTTTGAATAAATTAGCCTTAATCGACATTGACATTCTGATTTGTAACTGTAGTTTAAGGTGTCCATGGTAGCAATAATCTCCCCAGCTAGGAAATACAACAAAGTCCAATTTTTCCGATCTCCCAATGGAAGATCTACTTGGAAGTTACCAGTTAGTTGACCATTCTCCAAACTACGAAGAACTTCTATCAAAATTTGGTATTGACTACGTCTGGACCAAAATGACTGCCAATACTCTAGCCTTACTGAAGTTTTCCAGAGTCGGTAACCATTATGAATTTGAGATTAAACGACCTTTCAAAACGACCGTAACGAAATTTCGACTTGGTGAACAGTGCAAGGAAGAACGAGTGGATGGATCCAAAGTTCAAACAATTTTCCAAGAAGATGAACGATGTCGATCGCTAGTACAGACTCAAACGGACGAAGAAGGTCACAGAATGGTCACCCAATGGGAACCTACGAAGGATGGACTCATTGCAACTCTGCATTTGAACAATACCTGCGTCATGCAACGCTACGAACGAATCGAACCTGAGCCTTCATCTTCGTCTGCCTCCTCTTCTTCCTCGTTACCTGACGCCACGCCAACTGACGCTTAGAAACTCTTTGCTGAGATATCTTGTGCTCCATGGCATCGAGACATTAAATAATGCTATACCAGTTTGAAGTTGAATTTTTATTAGAAGACAAAATTTCTATAAAGTATAAAATAATAATATAAACAGTAATAATACGTTTCTTTATTCATGCAAAGTACAAGCTTTCGGATCTTTACAATCCTTCCACAGGCATAACTGTAAGTTGAGAGAATGAGGATACAGTTAAACCTGTCTATAGCGCCCCCTCTTGGGACTCACCAAAAAAGGTGCTATAGAGAGGGGGTGCTATAGACAGGTCACTTTTAATATAAAAATCGCATGTACTATGTATTTAAAATTGGGCGCTATAGAGAGGAAGGGATTATTTAGAGGAGGCGATATAGACAGGTTTAACTATATAAATATTCAATATTATTTAAAGACATAAACAAAAACTAAATTTTAAATTTACATAAAACATTTTATAAAATATTCTATGCATTTCATAAAACTATAGGACATCTACATCTATCTATATATATAAAAATCAATGTTTGTATGTTTGTTTGTTTGTATGTCCGGTATACAAATTCGCAGTATTTCACTAATTCAAACCAAAATTTCCATACATAGGTAAAAAAATACGGGGAAGACGATATGCTATTTTAAAAAAATATATATAAATAAATTATTAAAACTATATATTCAAATTATTCTACTTAGCTCACGAACAGCGCCCTCTATCAAAGATTAGATTAAATTATGCTGATGCAAACAAATAGATATAATGCTAATAACAAACAATTATAAAAAATCTTATCTAAATATATATCACTCGGGTAGATATGCACACGGGTCAATCCCGGGGCGAAGCCCGGGTCACCCGTCTAGTATTTGAATAAAATAAACATGAACTCATAGCTATGTCTGTAGAAGGATAACACATATATAGACAGTTAAACCTAATGAGAAAGCAACCCGAACCATGGAAGACCTCCCTGCACCAGAAGCCCCCAAAAATAATTTTACCAACCCCAAATACCCAGTAGGTACCCGTAAATATTCAATTTGGAAACTTCCAGAATGCCCAGAATTGAAAAATGAAGAAGATTCTCAAGCCTTGAAAAAATACTCCAGCGCGGTCGAAACCACTTTTGCCGAGCTAATAAATTTTATTGACTTTTACGAAAGGGAACTGTGCGAACTGCGCTCCAACTACCTAGAACACAATACTACAAAAGCCCCCGCGAAGCGCCCAAGAGAAAAATCACCAGTAGCCGCAAAAGAAACAACAACGCAAAAAACAACCTGGTGCCCCAACCAAAGGTCACAAGGTAATCCTGAACCAAAATTACAATCTAAACAGCCTGAAAAACCTAATGAAGCAAAAACAGTCGAAATGGAAATAGAAGTGACACCAAACAAAATCCCAAATCACGAACAAACCCATAAAAACTCTAACCCATCAAAGAAACCTAACGAAACATTGAATAACAAACCTAACAATCCCACCCCTAACCCCAAGATCAGAATACCACCAATTAAAATAAGCGGAGTAAAGGAATGGTCAGGCCTTAGAGATGGTCTTGTCAATTGTACAAAACAAAAGCCAGAATTTTACACATCAGGCCGATACATCAACGTTCAGACTCACACAACATCGGACTACCGGATAGCTACCAAGTGGTTGGAAGATCGCCACTACACCTTCCACTTCAAGATCCTAGACGACGAAAAGTGCCTTAGAGTCGTCGTCAGAGGTCTCGACCGCTGCATCACTATCCCCGAAATACAAGAAGATCTGGAAAACAAGGGATTCGAGATGTCTAAACTTGCAAGACTACGAAATTCAAGAACAAAGGAGGAGCTCCCACTAATCCAGGTAACCCTTCCCAAGACTGCAAGGAATAAAGAAATTTACAATATCACAGATCTCTGCGACATGAAGTGCAACGTCGAGGCTTACAGGGCTCCCAAAGGCCCCGGACAATGCCATAGGTGCCAAAACTTTGGGCACTCTCAGTTTGAATGCAGGGAAACTCCCAAATGTGTAAAATGTGGAGAAAATCATTTCACATCCGAATGCGCCAAAGAAAAAGAAGTCCCACCTAAATGTGCAAACTGCCAGGGTCAGCATACAGCAAGTTGGCGTGGTTGCCCACTATACAGAAAAATAAATAGAGTGCCCCAAACCCAAATTAATAAGAAACCAAACCCCAATACAGAAAAAGAAAAATCCAACCCTACAGGTCCAAACCCTTCTGAAATTCCCCAACCCACTCAAAACAAGAATAAAACTCCATATGTCAATAAAGAACGTCCCAATCCTCCTTCAGCCACTAAGGTCAACCAACTAGAGAGCGCTATCAAAAAGGCTCTCAGTGACCCCGCAATAATAGAAAACATCATGAAGAACGTTGTAGACACCTTTAGATGTAAATGAATAACAAAAATATGTATAAAAATAGCCTTCGAATCGTTCACTGGAACGCGTGCAGTCTCCGAAACAAAAAACAACAATTCTCAGAATTCCTGAACGACCACGACATCGACATCGCACTAGTGTCAGAAACCTGGCTTAAGCCGTGCCATAAAATGAGGATTCAAAACTTCATCACCATCCGCAACGACAGACTAACCGGACAAGGTGGTGGAACTGCCATTTTCATCCACAAGAAGTACAGCCATGCACCTATTCATGCCACCACCTCAAGCCTGGAAACAACAGGAATTTCAATCAAAAACAAAAACGGGTTAAATATGAACCTGTATTCGTGCTACAAACCACCAAACACCTATCTAGATCAAACCGATATCTATAACATTTTTTCAACGGACACACCGACCATCATAGCAGGGGACCTAAACTGCAAACATCCTGCCTGGGGTTCCACCACCACTAACCCAAGCGGGAGAAGGCTCCAAAACGCAATCAACGTTATGGACCTAGATGTGAGCTACCCCGACGAACCTACTCATGACTCACCTCCAGACATCATAGATATCGCCGTGCACAAAAACATCTCCCAAAGCGCATACTCTAAAGTCCTGCACGAACTAACCTCTGATCATCTCCCAGTACTACTTGTGCTACAGGATTTCAAAATCTCCTACTCAAATACAAAAATAAAAATTACAGATTGGGCCCTATTCAAGTACAAAATGGAAATCGCTGAACCTCCTGAACTGATCCTAGATACATCTTCAAAAATAGACGAGGCCATTACACACATTGAAGAACAAATGGTGCAAAATTTGAAAGATTCAACAAAATATAAGGACCCGGAACTAGAACGAAGATATCCACCTCACATCAAAGAAAAAATACGATCCACCAACAGATTAAGGAAAAAATGAAAAATACTTGCGACCCCCGAGATAAATCAGCCTACATGACGGCCCGGAGAGAATCACAGAAACTTACAAGAGAGCACGATAACACCAGCTGGGACCACTTTATCGAAAACTTGAAAGTCACGGACCAAACCATATGGAAAGCCATCAAACGATTATCCAACTCTGAAAAACAAGAAATAACCCTGAAGACAAACAATGGGCAGACACTAACCACTGAAGAAGCAGCTGAATCATTTGCCAACAACTATGAAAAACAGTTCACCCCCAATCCCTATACATCCCACTCCAAACCTACTCGTACATACATCAAACGTGTGAATTCATACATGAAAAAAAATAAAGAAACAGGACTAGAACCAACAAACATTGGTGAAATAAAAGCGATTATTGAATATCTACCAAATAAAAAAGCTCCCGGAATCGACGAATTACCTAATGAAGCTCTCAAACTGCTCCCTAATCATATACTAGCATCAATAACCGAAATATTTAACGCCTCACTGCAGCTTGCCCACTTCCCTGACAGATGGAAAACGTCCATTATCTGTCCCATACTTAAAAAAGGAAAATCCATCCATGAACCAACAAGCTACAGGCCCATCTCACTGCTACCTGCCATCTCAAAACTATTCGAAAGAATTGTTTTAAGAAGACTCAGAAAATCCCTAGAAGAAAAGAATCCACTCAGACCTGAACAATTTGGCTACCAAGCCAAACACTCAACATTGCACCAGCTAGTAGTTGTCACTGAAAAAATAAGAAAAGCCATGGACCTAGGCCAAATAACAGGAGCCGTATTCTTCGATATCGCCAAAGCATTCGATAAAGTCTGGCACGAAGCCCTTCTCTACAAAATGTGCAAAAAGCACCTTCCCGGAGACATCATAAAAATAACGCAAAACTTCTTAACAAATAGAACATTCAAGGTACGAGTCAAAAATGAACTTTCAACAGCTAGGAACATCCTTGCCGGGGTCCCCCAAGGATCAGTCACAGGACCAACCTTATTTGACATATATATAGACGACTTCCCCTGTATTGAAGACACCTCTTTACACCTATTTGCCGATGATACCGCCATTTTAGCCTCAACATATAACTTCGACAATCTCCACATGAAACTCCAAGAGGCCTGCATCTTTTCCACGCTCTGGTGTAAGGAATGGCGAGTCACAATGAACCCCCAAAAAAGTGAAGCAATCATTTTTTCCAGAAAAAAAGACAAAATTAAGAAACCTTTAGACGAACTTTTTGTCTTCGAAGACAATATTAAATGGAAAGAGAACATCCGATACCTAGGGATGACCCTAGACGAGCACCTAACCTTCAAAAAACACATCGAAAACAGAATTAATTTGGCGAAAGCTGCCCAACACCGACTATCCCTACTTCTAGGACCAAAAAGCAAATTATCCCTTCATTGCAAAAGAACCATTTACACTTCAATAATAAGACCAATACTCATATACGGCCACCCAATTTTTATGACAGCACATAAGACCATCCTTAAAAAGTTAGAAGTATTTGAAAATAAAATGATCAGAAAAATCATGTCTCCACCCTGGTTCGTTCGGAACACAATCCTCAGGAACGATCTAAATATCGAAAACATCAATGACTACATTATTAGACAATCATTTAAATTTTACGAAAAATCCGAAAAATTAGAAAATCCCACCTTTAAGGAAGCCACAAACTACAAATGCGGAAAAAGGAAAATAAGAAATTTGAAACCTAGACAAATTCTCCATCAATTAAGCCAGAATGACGAAAAGTGGAAAAAAAGGAAAAACAAACCCACCTTGAATATCAAACAAGCCCGAAAAAACCTTCTCAAGAAAAATATCCCCAAGGACCTGAGAATCCGGACCCAATGACATCATTATAAATTATAATTGTAAATGAACCCCTGTACATAACCACCCCCCTCAGTATATTGTAAATATGATGATCTAGGTTGTTCTTTTTGAACGGCACCTAATAAAGTTATTTGGAACTTGGAACTTGGAACTTGTAGAAGGATTGAAAAAGAAGTCGGTGAACGAGTGGGTAACTCCCTCGATTCCCGACAGTCATGAACCGGGATTGAATCCCGCGTTAAAATTTGTTTAATATGTGAATAACCCTCACTTATTATTCATTGTTCAATTATCATGAACTAGGTTGCTCTTGCTGAGCGGTACCTATTTATGTGAATTTGAACCAGCGAACGAAGGATTGTGAAGATCCGAAAGCTTGTACTTTGCACTAATAAAGAAACGCATTGCTACTATTTATATTCTTAGGAATTTCTATATAAATATAGAGAGATAATTATTAAAATAAAAACATAAAACTTCCAGGAAAAAGTTTCTTTTAAAATATTTTTTATTTAAAAAATATCTCGAGCTTTCGGGCAAGTACGCCCTTCTACGGGAGAAATTGCATTATATGATTAATACGCCAATAAAATGTTTTTATTTTAATATTAATTCAAGGGATTATTTTATCGAATAGAGAGATAATTGTAAAGAAAGATGTGAGAAGCTAGAGAAATTTTCAAAACGTTTTATAATTTTAAATAATTAGGAAAGTACGGAAACTATATACTGCTGCTGTCAAAATATTCTCCTAAAATATTGTAAAAAGTACAAAATAATGAGTCAGGATAGTTTTTTGTAAGGTTTTTATTTAGCCGAGATTTTGAGCATTTCTGTCCTTCTACAAGAGTAAAAAAAAGGAAAACAAGAAGATATATTAAAAAAAAAAGAGAAGAAAGAAAAAAGGCATCTCCTTATCGGGCAACTGAGAGTTGCTGATGGCTTGCACCATCTATCGGAATAAATATAAACCATTCGTTGATTTCTAATTATCCCATATTTGGCCAAATACCCATTCTGCGAATCAATGTGGAAAAAAGAGTATAATATAAAATATAGTATTATAAACAATAGTATAATATAAAAGAGGATTAATTATTTTATATATACATATCTGCACATTTACATATATGCGCTACACTAGCGCACCATCTGTTATGAAAAAATTCGAAACTATTTTACACGCGTAAGATTCTTTTTGAAATTTCAATTTCTACTGTCCTTAGTGCAATGGAAAATATAACAGCGGTATGGTAGAATAAACTGGCGAAACCACTGGGAGGGTTCACCACTGATGAGCCAGGCCCTCCCATTAATTTTTTTAAATTGCAGTAAGGACAGTAGAAATTGTTTAATTTCAAAAGAATCTTACACCTCTAAAATAGTTTCTAACATTTACATATATGTAAATGTGCAGATATGTAGATATATATATAACAATTTATCCTCTTTTACATTCTCATTTTTACTCCTTTAGAAAGACAGAAATAGTCGAAAAATCTAAGCTAATTAAAAACCCTTAAAAGAAACTCTACCTCACGCGAGGCTTGTGGATAACGTCCTGGACTTGGGAGACAACCTTGCACTGCTTCTATTCACCGAGTGAGTCAAAGACTTTCACAGACACCGAGCGAGCGACCACGCTTTTCTCGAGCTCCGCCGTTTTCCCGCCCTGGTGGGTGGATAACTGCTGGCAACATGCCGAATTTGGTACGGGCTGATAGCCCTTTAAAAGCTGATCCAGTACCTGAAAGGTACAGCTTCGCACCTCCAACCAGTGCAGAGATATCTGCAAAAGTTGTTTTTCAAAATGAATTTTCAATTGAAATGCAGGAAACTGCTAACAATGTAAATTCGCCTACGGGCGGAAACTATGCAATTTTTGCCACGTCGCACGACTTCGCGACTAAGACGCCTTCAATTGGCGCTGTAAATGTTCATACGAACTGGGCAGACCTACCGGAGCATGAAGATCCTGAAATTGGAGATAGCTATACCGTCGTACAGAGCAAGAAGAGAACGCGCGACTCGGGAGCATCAGGCGTCACGGCCGCACATTCCAACAGTGCCAGAAACACTACTCGGCGACAGCAATCGTCGGCAGCATGGATACCGCGCGTGCAGGTGGTGAAAGCCACGAGGGCACACATCGCGGAGGCCAGGGCGCGGCAGGCGTCCTCTACACAGGAACAGCGCGTCTTTATAGAGCACTGCCCTGATTTCGCGCCTTACCATTACCTAAAGGCGATCGACAGAGTGGTCGGAGGGGCCAGGCACATAGTCCAGCTTACTAGGATGAATGGCCACGTCCTGAAGGGCCTGGCCAGCAAGAACTAAACGGAACGCCTTATTGAGGAAGGCCTCGAAATCGAAGGCGTGATCCTCAGGACCTTCCCTTTCCGAAAAAGGTCGTAAAAGATCACCATTGGAAACCTCCCCTTCTACGTGGAGGATGCCGTCGTCATTGACGCCCTCTCGCCCTATGGGCGTGTCACTTCCATCGCCCCCAAACAACTCAAGGCTGGCGAGTACGGCTACACTGTCGGCCGCCGTGAGGCCTATATCCTCCTCCACGACGGCATGAAAATTGAGAGGCTTCCTACCCTCCTCGATATAAAGACCAAAGGCGACACCTGGCCGGCGTTCCTGACCTTAGGGATCAGGTGTTACAAATGCCACAGCCAAGGCCATCGCAGAGCCAACTGCCCCATGCTTGCTAGGCAGTCCACCGGCCCCAGGCAGGCCTCACCACCCTCTCCCACTGATGTCCTAGCATCTCCCGCGCCTCAGCTGCCCAGACAGCTTGCATCTGCGCTTCCTGCACCAGCGCCCCCTGCTCCATCTCTGGAGGTGCCAAGTAATGGTCCCGCGGCCCACACTTCGCCCCGTCGGTTCACTGCGCCTCAGCCTGCTGAACCAGCGCCGCCTACTCCCCATGAGGAGGAGTCAGCTCCAGCCATAGTAGCCACACCGTTACTACTACCTGCCCCGACGACCCATGAGCTTCAGACCACTCCTGCACCCACTAATACTTCTACCTTTACGTATGATGATCTCAAGAACCACGTAGTGGATTTACTCGAACGATTGAATGATGAAACCATCCTGAGCCCCCTATATGAGGATGTGGTAATCAGGTTTAATATCGCGTTTGCGATTCTATACAGCGATGAGAGGAATTATATCCTCAGGATACTCTCGCCTGCGCAAAAGACTATTCTCGCCAAATTCCTCAACACTGTCACCGAGCATGTTGGGGGCATGGATCCCAGAATTGTAAAAGTCCTGTCCAAACTTAGGATCGCTCTCGGCTCCTGATAGGATCCAGAAGTCCCTTCAGAGAAGGCCTTGTCTGGTGTATATATTTTCTCTACTGTTTTAAACTCTCTCTTTGACTGTTGACTAGATGTCAATAAACCATTTTTAATTGTCAATTGTCACACACACAAACCTTTATTAGGGATCAAGCCCCATACAGAATTCTCCCAGTGTAGCAATGGTTTTAATTGAACATAAATTAAGTACTATATACACCTCAGTATTAACATTAGCCCCCTTACCCCCCCCCCCCCTCCCCAAATGAAAACTACTTACACCTGTTTCTCATCCTTCTCACAAAATGTGTATAAATCTATTGTGTCTACTTTTCACCGTTTCTGACAGCAGAGCATAGAGTGATACTCTAAAAGTCAAAGACTTTCAAAGAAATCAAGAGGAGCCGTCACATTTCAATTCACGTCGTTATCCATCCTTTGTAAGCATCCCCTTGGCATGATCTGCCGTATTTACTGAGCCAGTAACTGGCTAAATTGGTCTCATCTCGGCCGAACCACCGTCCAGGACAGATTCTCCAGTTTCAAACATGTGCGTTGGACTTTGGTTGTTAAAATTCGACCAGTCATCATCGATGTTCCACAGAGGTGAACAATCTGGAAAACGATCAGGGGAGGTTTTGTTGAATTGGAGGAACTGTAGGCGCCATCCCGACCAGAGAGCCACAGATAAACAGATTATAAACGCACAGAATATAGAATCCGAGCTCCCCAGTAGAAGGAATACCCGGAAGACGACGGTACTCTCTGTTATATGTGTTGTTCACTATTATGATTTTGTTCTAATAAACACTACTAAATTATTTTATTGGATCCTCTCTTTCTTTTTCCCAGTAAGAAACGCCTACGGAAGCCAACAGAAATTCAGAAGTGGGATAGTCCTGAAGAAAATTGAAGATTCACTGGAATAATTTGGAAACGAGAAGGACGTGGCGCGGTGACCGATCAACGTAAGAGGAGTTGCATGGTATGTACGAAATTTAATTACCTATTCCTAAAAGTATTATTACAAGTCACCTCGGTAAAAGTATTATTGCAAAATCATCTCGATAAAGAAAGTATTTTAAAGAAAGTATTTTAAAGTAAAGTGAAGTATTTTAAAGAAAGTATTTTAAAGTAAAGTGAAGTATTTTAAAGAAAGTATTTTAAAGTAAAGTGAAGTATTTTAAAGAAAGTATTTTAAAGTAAAGTGAAGTATTTTAAAGAAAGTATTTTAAAGTAAAGTGAAGTATTTTAAAGAAAGTATTTTAAAGTAAAGTGAAGTATTTTAAAGAAAGTATTTTAAAGTAAAGTGAAGTATTTTAAAGAAAGTATTTTAAAGTAAAGTGAAGTATTTTAAAGAAAGTATTTTAAAGTAAAGTACAGTATTCTAAAGAAAGTATTTTAAAGTAAAGTAAAGTATTCTAAAGAAAGTATTTTTAAAGTAAATTGAAGAAACAAATAAAAAGTATTATCGCAAAGTATCGCGGTAAAAAGAAAAAAAAGTATTGTCTCAAAATTACCAAAGAAAAGTTGATTTCGTTTAAAGAAATAATTGAAACAGTACGTATCTGGTTTAGTCAGTTTTATTTGTTTATTTTAAAAAATTTTGCCTTGTTTATTTTTCCTTTTGAAAAACATGACTTATTTAGCGAAAGTAAGGAAATGCGATTTGAGCAAGTTGGCGTATGAACTCGGCGAGGTAGTACCGCCAGAGAGCAGGATCGTCGACTTAAAACACCTTATTTTGAATAGCCAATCCTACGAAGAAGAATTCGCAAAACAACTGTTGGAGACTCTGATCAAGGATCGGGAACGAATCGAGGAGCGGGAACGAATCGAGGATCGGAAACGAATCGAGGATCAGGAACGAAAAGAACAAATGGTAATGGAATTCGAGCTTGAGAAGCTGCGCATCCAGACTACACGCGGAAACAACGATACGTCTCGAAGTACCAGCAATGACGCACATTACGAGATACGTAAACTGATGCCCAAGTACGAGTCGAAGGACAATGATTTGAGTTTTTACCTAATTCTTTTCGAAAGACAGGCAAAGCGACTAGGATTGGATGAAGACCAATGGGCGTTCAGCCTCCTAGGATTGCTACCTTACGAAATGACTCAATTAATCGCTCGGGAAACAGAAGAACAAAGCGGCGATTATAGGTTCGTGAAAAGGTTGCTCCTAAAACGGTACAAGTTGAGCCCCGAACAATTCAGACAAAAATTCGAGAAGCACGAGAGATCTCAAAAGGGTTCCTGGAGAGACTTCGCTTTCGAATTGCGAGGATATTTCAACGAATGGATCGAAGGAATGAACGTGGAAAATTTCGACGCCCTAAAGGATTTGTCCGTCACTAACCAGCTAAAGAAAAAAGTTCCAAATGTGCTGCGTAATCATCTCATTGACGATTGGACCAAGTTAAACAACCCAGATGAGTTGGCGGATAAACTGGACGAGTACGAAAATGTTCGCACCGAGATGGGACCTCCGCATTGGAATGCGAAACACCTCATACCACCGTCGTTTCAGCAGAAATCTGCGAGATTCCCCAACCAAAGCGAAGTTAAAGAGACTAAACAAGGAACGAATGTTTCGGGTCAAGACGCTGCAAGGAACGAAATCAGTGAAACGTACCCTAACACCTTGAGGAGAATGGTCAACCGTACGATCAGAAACGACAAGGGAGAACCGAAGTGCTTCAACTGCAATCAGTTTGGACACATTGCCAGAGACTGCCCAGCACCCAGGACTACGTTGACATGCCGAGGATGCGGTCAAACGGGACACAAGGAAAGGAATTGCACAAGACCCAAAGAAGGACTAAAAGTAGCCAACCTGGAAGTCGAAGGACTGGAGACTGTCCCGCCAGATGTATATTTGAAGGATGTCAAGATCGACAACAAGGAAACCGTGAAGGCAATGATAGACACCGGGAGCAGCAGTTGTCTAATGAGAGAATCGGTCGCAAGGAGGATCAGCGTCGACATCGAACCAGACTCGACTAGTCTGTACGGCATCGGTAACCAGACTGCACCAGCTGCCAGGACCGTTGGGAAGACGACAGTCGACCTGGAGATTGATGGCATCGTCGGAAGGGAAATCACTGTATTCATTGTCAACGATGATGCCCAACCCTATGACCTATTAATTGGAAGAACATGGACAGATCTGCCCTACGTATCCTTCGCCAGAATTGGTAAAAACTTGCATATTGGCTATTCATCCGAATTTCCGTTTGCTAATCTGCAAGAAGAAATCAAGTCGCGTCGCATCGAACTGAGAGCAACCGAAACTGTTCAGTTGGAGAGCGACTCCATTAACTTTACAAGTGCAATCACAGACGAGGTAAAGGATGGATATGTATTGTTCACAGGAGTAGATGACGCCTGTGTCGATTCCCTATTGGAAGTGGTCGACGGAAAGACGACCGTACCCATCATCTCAGCTGGCAAGGGCAAGTTGAGAGTAAGGAAGAACCAATGTGTAGGGCGGGTTGAACTACTGAACCTTGATGATATTGTTGTTAACCTGGACGTCGCAGAGGATTCGTTTCAGACTAAAAATGAAGAGAAGAGGGAAGGACAAGACCAAATGAAACGTAAGCGCCCCATACTGCCTGAGGACATCAACGTCAATCATTCTCTGACTTCGAAAGAGAGACAAGAAATCCTAGATGTAGTAAACGAGTATAGAGACTGTTTCGCTCTTGGCATGGAGGAATTAGGGTGCACCGATGTCACCAAGATGGACATTAAGGAGGTTGATGGAAGCAAGCCAGTCTGTCTGAGACCGTATAAGACGACTGCAAGTGAACGCGAAGCAATCAGGGAGATTGTCAGAGAGTGGAAGGACAATGGAATAGTCACGGAAACTAGATCACCCTACGCTAGTCCCGTCCTACTTGTGAGGAAGAAAACTGGAGATCATCGTCTGGTGGTAGATTATAGGAGACTCAACATTCAAACAGTTAAGGACAAGTTCCCATTACCAAGGATAGACGACCTTCTGGAAGGCCTAAGGAATGCGAAATTCTTCACCACTCTGGATCTGGCGCATGGATATCTGCAGATACCACTGACCGATAAGGCAAAATTAAAGACAGCATTCATCACCCCAGATGATACAGGTCAATTCGAAAGGATGATTTTTGGACTCGCCAACGCACCAGCTGAATTCCAAAGACTGATGCACACTGTCCTAGGTCCACTGCTGAACAAGAAGGCATTCTGCTATCTCGACGACGTGATTATCCCGGCAAAGGATTGGCGGGAGATGATCGAAAGGTTGAGGGAAGTCCTCGAAAGAATAAGATCAGCGAAGTTGACACTGAAACCCTCCAAATGTGAGTTCGGAAGGAGGGAAGTTGAGTTCTTAGGGTATGTCATCAGTACAGGCGGACTTAAGCCAGGCCCAAGAAAGATCAAGGCGATAGAAGAATTTCCAGAACCCAAGAATGTCCACGACATACGACGCTTTCTGGGACTGACGAACTTCTTCAGACGATTTGTAAAGGACTTCGCGAGGAAAGCAGAACCGCTAAGCAGACTTACGAAGAAAGGTTCACAATTTGAATGGAAGGAAGAACAGCGAAGGTCATTTGGAGGACTACGAAAGGATCTGGTCGAATATCCGGTACTAGCTCATTACAACCCTGAACTCAAGACAGAAGTACATTGCGACGCGAGTGCTGAGGGATTAGCAGGAATGGTGCTACAGATGGACGAAGACTGCAAATGGCGCTTGGTCTACTGTGTGAGCAAGAAGACAACAGAGGCCGAGAAGATGTACCACTCAAGCAAATTGGAGCTGATGGCGATAGTGTGGACCTTGGATCGACTACGTCAGTTCCTCGTAGGAATCAAGTTTACAGTGGTTACAGATTGCCAAGCACTGGTCTACATGAACGCGAAGAAGACTACAAATCCTCAGATAGCGCGATGGTACAATCTGATTCAGGAATACGATTTCGAAATTCGACATAAACCAGGGGAGAAGATGGCCCACGTAGACGGAATGAGTAGAGCTCCAGTCGACGACCCTAGAGACACGATGGAGGAAATCGTGGAGAAGAACCTTGAAGTGTGCTTCGCAATCACACTGGAAGAACAAATCTTGATGATTCAGCATTCCGACCCTGAATTGAGAGACCTGATCCAGATCTTTCGAAAGGACCCGTGTGATAGGACAGTAGGAGAACAAAATAGAATTAACGACTACAGCTACAGAAGAAAGTCCGGACGAGGAGCCAGAAGTAGAAGATACCCCCCGACGCAACCCACGACGTTCCTGCAACGCAAGGTTCAATCGAGGACGATTGAAATCCAGGAATGGCCGAATGTAGGCGCCATCCCGACCAGAGAGCCACAGATAAACAGATTATAAACGCACAGAATATAGAATCCGAGCTCCCCAGTAGAAGGAATACCCGGAAGACGACGGTACTCTCTGTTATATGTGTTGTTCACTATTATGATTTTGTTCTAATAAACACTACTAAATTATTTTATTGGATCCTCTCTTTCTTTTTCCCAGTAAGAAACGCCTACGGAAGCCAACAGAACTAACCACCTTTTTTGTAAGGATGTTTGAAGCTGTAATTTCTGTAGGCTTGCCATATGCCACCATTTGTGGGTTATTTAGATGTTTTTAGAGAAATAATTGGTGAATGTATTATACTAATATACACTCATGGACAAAACTTAAGGAAGTAGAAAATCTTTGATATCGACTGTCATCTATTTTTTTTTTTTAAGTCGACAGAGGCAATTTTGTTCACACTTGGTTATCTAGTGAATCTTCCATAAAGGTCACTGTTATATATTTCAGAGTTATTGTCTTGAATTCCAATATACATACAAAAAGGTACAAATTCCTTAAGTTCTGTCCATGAGTGTATCTTTCAGAGTTATTGTCTGAATCCCAATATACATACTAAAAGGTACAACTTCCTCAAGTTTTGTCCATGTGTGTATCTTTCAGAGTTATTGTCTGAATCCCAATATACATAATAAAAGCTACAACTTCCTTGAGTTCTGTCCATGGGTGTATCTTTCAGAGTTATTGTCTCAATCCCGATATTCATGCTAAAAGCTACAACTTCCTTCAGTTCTGTCCATGAGTATACTTATCCTTCATTTTTCAATCTGCCAGGTTTCATTACAGATGAGCCAGGTCTACATAAAAAGGAGAGTAAGCTTGGCAATTTATAAAGTGAAATATGCTATGTACAATACACGTATTGCCATCACACTGATAACATGTTTAACTATATGATCTAACAGGAGTTTCTAGAAAATCGAAGTGAATGTGAGAATAATTAAAAAAAACTAGAGAGATTATAAAAAAAAATAATCTTTTATTTATGTAGGTGATGATGACAATACAAACAACAATTGAGTTCCTGGTGAAATTCTCCAAACCATCGCTGGGGGAAGGCAGAGAAACATTATTGTCAGGGTGATGACCAGCCAATGGTCAAATAAAAGCTTTAAATAACCTCAAAATATCAAATTCTAAAAATTAATTAAAGTTTGTATTTCGAAGAAAAGTGCCATATGACCATTTTAGTTTAAAAAAAAAATTAACCTATTATCTTTGTATATATCTACTTATATATTTGCCTTATTCTGTCTGTATGTCTGAAGCTCACGGATAGAATGCGCGCCCATTGGCTGCCAGCGAACACGTGGCCTCCCTGCCCCCCTCTAGACAACCCTGTTATCAGCTGTGCGATACATACACCTGTCTATAGCGGCCACTCTAGACAACCCTGTTATCAGCTGTGTGATACATCCACCTGTCTATACAGACCACCCTGTATATAGCGGCCACTCTGGACACCCCTGTTATCAGCAGTGTGCTACATCCACCTGTCTATACAGACCACTCTGTCTATAGCGGCCACTCTAGACAACCCTGTTATCAGCTGTGTGATACATCCACCTGTCTATACAGACCACCCTGTCTATAGCGGTCACTTTAGGCAACCCTGTTATCAGCTGTGTGAAACATCCACCTGTCTATACAGACCACCCTGTATATAGCGGCCATTCTAGACAACCCTGTTATCAGCTGTGTGATACATACACCTGTCTATAGCGGCCACTCTAGACAACCCTGTTATCATCAGTGTGTTACATTCACCTGTCTATACAGACCACCCTGTCAATAGCGACCACCCAAGACAACGTTTTTAAAATATATTCGCACTCGGGTAAACCCCGGGCGTTGCCCGGGCCATTCGTCTAGTAATTAATAAAACTTTGCTAAGGATTTGTCTTGAATTTGAAATTAGACATAGAGGTACATGTATGCTAATGATAAGAAGAACCTATCATCTAATAATTTCTTTTATTATTCAGTATTAAGGTAAGGAAATAGGTCAATTAAGGTAATTAAAACAAAGTGACCACTATTAAGAGGCAGTCTCTTCCAGTGTGTATGGCTGTCCTTTAATTATACGGTCTAAAATTTTTGAAAAGTAAAAAAAAAATAGCCAAACCGTGGCTATAGTGAACCGTGGCTATAGTGAACCAAAAGCTCTGTCCCATTGGGGTTCACTATAGAGGGGTTTTTACTGTAAATTAAATATAATATACAGTTAAACCTGTCTATAGCGCCTTCCTCTCAATAGCGCCCGATTTTAAATACGTAGTACGATGTGATTTACATTAAAAGTGACCTGTCTATAGCACCCCCTCTCTAAAGCACCCTATTTTGGTGAGTCCCAAGAGGGGGCGCTATAGACAGGTTTAACTGTAGTAGAACTTAAATAATTCAAAGCCCAAGGGACCAAAAAAAAATAGAATTATTCAAAAAAATTGAATTAAAAACGGAAATACTATTTATAGGAAATACTAGGGAGCAAGAAAAATATTTGAATTAAAGATGTTTGAATTATCCAGGTTCTATTGTATATAGTTTGTTTATTTTTCTGTTCATCATTACTCTTCACAATTCTTCCTTTCATACTTCATCCTTAAGGTTAGAAATAATCGTTATTTCTCCTTAAAATAAATTTATATTTTTCGTTCAAAAGAAACATTTGCGGTATAATTGTCAAATTTCGTTCTACGATTATAAGATGCATTATATTGTATTATAGTTTGTTTAAGTGCCATTTCTATGGAAATAAATCTTCTCAACATTTGCCAGCCAATTATAGTTTTAAAAAAAAGGGGGAAAGATGTGTGTGTTGTAACAGTGATAAATGTATTGGGAAATTATGGCTTTCTGATGAGAGAAGCGTGGACCGGCGCTGCATGGAGATGACTAACCAATGGGAACGCCCCTCCCCTTCTGCTGTGCGTCATTTTGTATATAGTCTTAAGCCTGCCTTTGTTTTTACTGCTGTGTCATCATATATATCCTCATATATCCTTATATTAAATAATAATCCTATATTCATAAATCATTTCTTTTGGCTGTTCTTTTTGCATCACCGACCCACAACATGGTAGCAGAGCGTGGTTAGCTGCATTAAAAGGAACGAAAAGTAAGTGAAACCAAGATGGCGTCGTCTTCCCAAGCGCTTGCCCTGAACGTCGAGAAGTTCACCGGCAGCAATTATCGATCATGGAAATTTAACATGAAGATGCTTCTGATCGAAAGAGGATTATGGGAATGTGTGATTAACGGAGAAACGATCGACGCTGATGAGGATCAAAGAAAATATGAGAAGACAAAAATTAAACAAGAAAAGGCACTGGCAACGATTGCTCTATCAATTTATACAGAGCAACAAATACACGTTATCGACTGTAAGACTGCAAGTGAAGCCTGGACGACCCTGGAACAAATATTTGAACCGAAATCAAGGGCGCGAATTCTTCAACTCAAGAAACAATTCGTGAACATCAAGTTCATCGAAGAAGAAAATATGATAAATTACCTATCAAGATTAAAGACCTGCAGTGATCATCTCAGAGAAGCGGGATGTGAAGTAAAGGATGAAGATCTGGCATACTCTATGCTAGCTGGACTACCAGACTCCTATGATGGGATTATAATGCACTTTGGCAACATGACGGATGATGAGTTCACGTCATCCAAGGTAAGGCAGGTCCTGCTAACGGAACACGAGAGGAGAAAAACCAGAAAAGAGGATTCATCCAAGGAGGTGCTACAGGTAAACAAGCTTCAAAATAACAACAGCACCGACAGTCGAAGAAAATGCTACCGATGCGGGAAGATCGGCCACATCGCCACCAACTGCCGAGGAATGAAGCAAACAACTACTTGGAACCGCGATAATCAGCATTATCAGAGGAAGGTAAACAAATCAGATAACTTCCTGGCTGCACTCAACCTAACGAGCGACGAGGATTCGTGGCTGCTGGATAGCGGAGCAACCAACCATGTATGCAGAAACAAGGACTGGTTCGTTTCCTTCGGGAGGTGTCATCTGATCCTATTATGACTGCGAGTGGGACAACTGAGGCCAAAGGATATGGACACATATTTCTCCAGACGTCTATCCATAATGAAAGCATCGAAATCAAGCTAAACAATGTGCTGTACGTCCAAAATGTGCGAAGGAATCTGCTGTCAGTCTCCAAGATAGAAGAAAGCGGCAACCGTGTGACCTTCCGTAATATGGTAGCTCGCGTTTTCAACCCAGAAAACAGGATTATAGCGGAAGCGACAAATGTAAATGGCCTCTACATTATGAAAGGTAGGACCTTAAACTCCAGTAAAACAGCATTTAATAGTGAAAGGGACCATTTTCAGAACAATTCCTTGAGAACGTGGCATCAAAGGTTATGCCATATTGACAGTAACGCCATTGAAAAGATGGCGCGGGAGGAGCTGGTAATAGGCTTAGAAATTTTAGTTTTTTTAACTTAGAAATTTCCTCTAGAGACAAAGGCCTATGCGACGATTGTTGTATTGCTAAATCTACTAAAGCGTCACATAAAAACCTAGGCAATATTGATCTAAACAGACCTTGGAGCTTATCCACACAGATATTTGCGGTCCAATGCCGGTAAAATCAACCAGAGGCAATAGATACTTTCTATCTTTTGTTGATGATTTCTCAAGAAGGATTACTGTGTATCTTATGAAAAACAAAGATGAGGTATTAAAACATTTCGATATCTATAGAGCCACTGTAGAGAGACAAACTGGTAATAAAATTAAAGTGTTACGATCGGATAATGGACTTGAGTTTTGCAATAGAGAATTCCAAGACAAATTACAAAAACTAGGGATAAAGCACGAACGCACAAACGTGTATTCTCCGCAAATGAACGGTGTGGCAGAACGTGTAAATCGAACACTTTTAGATATGGCCCACGCTTGTTTACATAGCGCTAATCTCCCCCAAAGATTTTGGGCAGAGGCGGTAAATACAGCTGCTTACATTTAAAAAAATGTTATAATAGTGCTCTAAAAGACAAAGTACCTGATGGACTTTGGTTAGAAAAAAATCCTAGTGTAAGACACCTAAAAGCATTTGGATGTTTGGCATATAGCCATATACCAAGAGAAAGAAGGCGAAAATTAGACCATCGGGCATGTAGATGTATTCTGGTAGGAGTCTATCCCTGCTTTGAAAGATACAGATGGGCACCTGTTAACACATCCCTCTTTTCGCAGAATCTTGACAACAATCAAGTCTCTACCGACCAGAATCTTGACAGCCTAGTTAATACATTTTCTAAACAAATACTAAACGCAATGCTTGCTGCAGATATGCGCATTAAGGTCAGACCTGGCCGCCCAAAATCGAAACCCTGGTATAGCAGGGAATGCTATTTAGCCAAAAAATCTGCTAAGGCAAGCCTCACAACCTTTAAGAAAACGAACACTGACGTAGACCGCAATATTGATGTCTCAAATAGGAAAAGATACACGACCTTAATAAACTTCAACAAGAAAAAATATCTTCAGGAAAAACAAGAACTTCTTAAAAATGCCCGTGACTCCGCAAACTTTTGGAAAACTATAGCTACCTTGAAAGACAAAAAGCTATATACAAGGAAATATAACAATTTTAGAGTGGCAATGCTTTTACAACAAACTGCTCTCTGCTGAAACGACGATAGGAAGCGACCTATCTACTCTCTCACGAATTGATCCTGAACTCTACTGTGAAATCTCCATAACAGAAATAACTAGAGAAATCTCCAGTCTGGCAAATGAAAAAGCTTGTGGCGCTGACGAAATTCCGAATGAAGCATTAAAGACCCTACCTTTCGAACACCTTGTTACTCTAAAAAATATATTCAACAGAATCATTAATTCTGGTTCATATCCCTTAATATGGTCTAAATCTATCATCCATCCTATTTTTAAAAGCGGTGACCGGGATAATCCATCAAACCACCGCGGAAATGCCCTCATTAGTAATCTGTCAAAACTTTTCACATCAATACTAAAATCGCGATTACGCAACTGGATTGAAGGTAGATCAATTATTCCAGAAAACCAGGCCGGATTCAGAAAAGGCTACTCCTGTCAAGATCACATATTCACACTGTTGTCCTTGATACAGCTGACTCTCAGACGTAAAAGAAGAAAACTTTATGCTTTTTTTGTGGACCTAAAAAAGGCTTTTGACACTGTTCCGCACTCACTTCTGTGGTCAAAATTGGGTGAATTAGGTCTGGATTTCCGCTTTGTTAACCTTATTAGGAACTACTTCGAACAAATGACAACAACGGTGAGATGGAATGGACTATTTACTGAACCCATCAAAATCCGATCGGGAGTGTTACAAGGAGAACCCTTATCACCCTATCTATTTATACTCTTTGTAACTGATTTAATCAACATTTTTAATGACTCTACTCTACCAGGCATATACCTCCCTAATTTTGGAACGGTCCACCTTTTGATGTATGCCGACGACATAATTCTCATAGGAGAATCAAAAATCAATCTACAAATAAAAATCAACATGTTGAAAAAATACTTCGAAACAAATCATCTAACCCTGAACGAATCAAAATCCAAAATAATGGTTTTCCGAAATGGTGGCCGCCCTGCAAAATCGGACAAATGGTTCTGGGGAGACCAACTGTTGACAGTGACATCGAAATATCTCTATCTTGGCTATCCCCTCACAACAACAATCTCGTTTAGTCAAGTGGCTTCATACTTTAAAGGCAAAGCGCTTGCAGCTACCGGCGAAGTATGGAAAATTATGGAGAAATCCAGGTTGAATTCATTTGGTTCATCAATGAAACTATTAGACTCGATTATCCTGTCAACTCTGCTGTATTCTGCTCCAATTTGGGCAAACGAAAAGTACAAAATCTTGGACCAAATTCAGAATAACTATCTCCGACGACTATTGAACTTGCCGAGTAACACACCAGGCTACATACTACGCATGGAAACCGGACGCTTCTCACTAGGAGTCACAGCAACCAAACTAATTCTAAAGTTCTGGTTAAGAATATTAAAAATGGAAAAATCCAGATTGCCCGCAATCTGTCTAGCCCAATTATGGGAAACGTCCACTCTGACGAATACCTTTATAGGTTTTACAGAAAATTTAATGAATATCCTAAACTCAACTGGATTCATGTGGTTAAAGAATTGTTCAGACCCCAATATTCTACAGAAAGCAATACCTCAAATTATCAGAACCACTATAGAACAGTCTATCCAAACCGATCAATCAAGAATAACCAATTCGAAGCTACACACACACTACAAATATTTACATAAAACATTCGCAGCAGAGAACTATCTACTAAGTGAACTCCCACTGCCGGCTAAACGCCTCATTGCGCAATTGAGAATTCTATTTGTTTTATATCGAGAAGACCATATAAAATATCTAAGGACAGAAGACTTGTATTGCCAACTATGCAAAAATAGAACCGAAAATGAATTAGAACAATATATATTTGAATGCATGCCTCTTGACACGGAAAGAAAAATACTCTTTTCTAAGATAGGCCATACACACTCCACATTATATTCTTTATTATCCAACTTTATAGACAATAGTTCAGTAGCTCTAAATCTATATAACTTCCATAAAAATGCTGTAAAAAAGAAAGACTTAACCAAACATCCAAACATACCAAAAATTTCTGTTTGATGAGAAGGACAGAACCAACATCCAATTATTTGTTTAGGCAGGTACGATAAGTTAACCCCCACACTGATAAAACGGTGTTTACCTTACAACCCTGAACACTCGGATTTTACTGGGAAATCTCTTAAAGATTTCTTAAAATATACATGGCCCACCTGTGCTGTGTGAGCAGAAGAGCTTAAATTGTCTTGTTCCATATGTAAATACCTGTTTTCTTTCCTCTTTTCGCTCTCCACTTCTCCCATCCATATTTCCAAATTTTTTATTTTTTTATTCTTCTTATTTTTTTATTCTTTCTTATAATCTGTATATATTTACCATATGTATATAATCTTTCTCCATTTTTATTTCCCACTTTCATAGGTTTCTCCGTTTTGTAACCCCAAGGAAAATCCTCTGTAAGACCTGTGTGTCTTAATAAAGGCTTTTGTGTGTGTGACAATTGACAATTAAAAAATATTTATTGTCATCTTAGACAATATTACATATTTTCAATCATAGGGAGAGAAAAAGAAAATAAGAAGAGAGAAGAAAAGAAAATATATACAGAAATGAAACATATTTTACAAGATGGTGATGGGAGATGGAGGAAGAAAACCTCGGCGCTGGAGGGTCCTGGACCAGGCGATGAGCGGGTCTTCCACTGCTTCTCCGAGCCCAACCTGTACAAAGTAGCGATAAATTCGCAACTTTGCCGACGCCAGGATGGAAAGGGCGTCGTCCTCAAGGCCGGACCCGCCGAAGATCCAAGCCTGCAGGTCAGGGGGCCGCCCTATGATGTTGAAGGCCTCTCTAATGAGGGGCCTGATGGAAGGACAGCACCAGTAACGGTGGCTGAGGGAGCGGTCGATGGACCCGCAGGCAGGACAGGAGAGGCCGACCGAGGCAGGATGGGCCGGATGGGGCAGGGCGTGGAGGGCCAACTTGAGGGCCGCGTCGGCCTCGTGGCCCGAGTAGGCGCAGCGCCGCAGCGAGGCCCAGTCGATCCTGGATGGTGGATTGATGGTGGGCGTCCATCTCGCCAGGAATCTGGAGATGGGCGTGGCGGCGAGGCGCGGACGATCCAGGGCCCGTCGGGCCGAGCGCGTCGTGAGACCGTTGAGGAACGGCGTAGCCGTCCCACGCAGCACCACGGCCGCAGCAAGGGAACTGGATGAAGGCGTGGACTCCGCCCCGAAGCCCACGGCGTTCTCGGAGGTCAGCCTCCGACAGAAGGCGCCCAGGGCCGCGGCGTCAGCCAGGGCCGAGCGCGTAGGGCGGGCGATGAGGTTTTCCTCCTCGATGAGGTCCCGGACTCGGGCTCCGCTCCAGCGTGCGGGGGCCAGGAGGTCGGGAGGGCGGAGGAACCGGCAGCCGCCGATGATGGGGAGGTCCAGCAGCTGAGCCGTGGGGACCGCCCGGTGGTTGAGGCCCAGGATGTTGGAGGCCTCCTCCCATAGCTTCAGCAGCCGGAGACGGCGGGGCTGGAGACGGGTGCCGTCCGGTGGAGGGTGGATCCAGGCTTCCCCGCTGTTGCCGCCGACCAGCCAGCTGAAGGCATTTCTGCCCCCGCGGAGCGCGACCTGTACCCCCTTGAGGCAGGCGAGCTGGAGCTGGGTCGCGAGGTCGAGAAGGCCGAGGCCTCCGATGGCAACTGGCCTCGCCATGACGTTGGCGGGAAGCCACGCCGTGTGGTCTGGCCCCCAGACGAACCTCGCCAGTCGGGCCTGCAGCTTGGCGATGGTCGGGGGTGATGGGAGGTATCCATGCAGGGGGTGCTGGATCGTGGACCCCACCAGCGTGTTCGCCGCTCTTGCTCGTCCGACGAGGGAGAGGCCGCGGGTGAAGGGCGTCCATCTGCGGCACGCAGTCTCCAGGAGGGCCAGGAGATGCTGCTCCCGGTGGGCGACGGTGCTCCTGGGGGCGATGTCGAGCCCGAGGACCCTGATGGAGGTGGTCGACCAGGAGGCGCCGAAAGGGGAGTCGCCGCGGTTGCGCCAAGCGCCGCACCAGAGGCCAGCGCTCTTCCGGAGGTTCACGCCAACTCCGGAGGCCTGCTTATAGTCTTCGAAGACGGTCGCCACCCGCTCGAAGTCCTCGTCGCGATGGAACAGGAGGACGATGTCGTCGGCGTAGGCGGTGACGTTGCCCACGCCGAGGGTCAACTCCAGGCGACGTAGCAGCGGCCCCGTGGCGATACTGAAGAGTGCGGCGCTCACGGCGCAACCCTGTCTTAGGCCGTTGAGGAGGGGGAAGGCGGTGGTATAGAAACCTCCGGCCCGGATCGTAGCGTCCGCCCCGGCGTATAAGATGTTGATCCATGCCAAAAAGGCCGGCGGGAGGCGGAGGGATATCAACAGGGACTCCAGGAAGCCGCGGTCCAATGAGTCAAAGGCGGACTCCAGGTCTACGCCCATGACAGCCAGCGGCGAGCCCAAGGCGGTGGCCTCCTCGACGGCGTCCGTCACCATGGCGATGTTCAATGACGGGGACCTCCCGGGGACGGCGTAGGTCTGGCATTCCGGCAAAAGGATCCGCAGATGGGGCTTGAGGCGCCGGTGAAGGATGGCGGCCAGGACCCTGTAGTCGGCCGAGGGCAGCGCGACGGGCCTGTAGCCATCAAGGCCGCGACCTCCGCGGGCCTTGGGCACGAGGCAGATGGAGCTGCGCCGCGTCGACGGAGGCAGGGCACCGCGGAGCCGTGATGCCGCGAACACCCGGGCCAGAGCTTCCGCGAAGAAGTCCTCGCTGAAGGCGACGAGGAGCTCGCACGGCAAGCCGTCCCAGCCGGGGGCCTTTCCGCGAGGGAGGTGCTCGATGGCGTTGGCGATCTCGCTGGGGCTGATGTCCGGCCGGTGGAGCGGGTCCTCCTCACTCAGCTCGCGGGTGGTGGTGGGCGCGCTGCTGGCGATGAAGGCAGCTCCCGCAGCTGGATCGCTGGTGGGACGGGCGAAGCGGGGCTGGAAGGTCGCGAACGCCCTCCGCCGAAGCTCGGGGCCCTCGATGATGTTATCCTGCTCGTCCCTGATGACGCTGACCGGGCGTCGGAGGCGGATGGCGCGTGCTAGGTCCGGCAGCGATGGGTAGTCGGCCCGGATGGAGGAGGCCTCGAGCTGCGCCGCGATATAGCGCCTTGCCCTGTAGATGTAGCTGTCGCTGGCAGCGTGGCGCGGATCGTGCAGGGATCTGGCCTCCGCCAGCAGTCCCGCCTTGATGGTGGTCCACCTGTCCCATAGGATCCCGTCGTCGTCATCGTGCGCCGTGTCTTCCTCGAGCTCCCGGATGTAACCAGCCAGATGTTCGAGAACGAGGCCCGAGCGGAGCATCGCGGCCAAGCGAGACTGGGTGGGGGAGGAGACGGCGGTGGTGGGCGGGCCCACCTGGAGCAGCACGAGGCGGTGGTCCGAGAGGTGGTAGTGGCTGGTCGCGTAGATGGACACGCGATCCAGGATTCCAGCAGGGACGAGGATCCGGTCCAGGCGGTTCGATTCGACTTGGTCGCCGTGCATGGCGACTCTGGTGGGCAGGTGGGCGGCGTCGAACTGGGTGGCCACGTCGACCAGCGCGGCCAGGACCAGAAGAGCGGCGAGGGCATCCGACGATGATGATGACGAGGGGCCCCGATCCCTGATGTTAAAATCGCCGATGATCCAGCAGGCCCCCTCCTCCTCCTGTGCCGCTGTCGCCGCCAGGAGCTCCATTTGCCGGTTTCTCTCCCGGGGTTCATGCGCCAGATGAACGGCGATGGCCGTCATTTCCTCGCCGTGGACATCTATGGTTGCCAAGGCGATGTGGCCCGGCCACAGGACGCGCTGTTGTATCACGGCTACGCCTGGCCCGAAGACGCAGGCGAGTCCGGATCCCGAGATGGCTACGGGATGGGCCAATACGACAGCGCTGTAGCCGAGGCAGAGGTCTTGGCCGCTGCCCAGATGAAATGCGTTTGTCTCCTGGACAAACGCGATGTCCACGTGATGTTGTTTGAGGAGATGACAAAGGGCAAGGCTCCTCCCCCGAGTGGCGAGCCCTCGCGCGTTGATGGTGGCGACGCGGTGGTTCATTGGCGCTGTAGATCTCGCCGGACCTTCCTGGTCTTCTGGAGGGTCTTGCGGATGGTGGAGTTGGAGTCTGGGCACGAGGCCTTGAAGGTTTCGTGCAACTTGTCGAGGGTGGCGACCTGTTCCTCTGTGAGCGTGGGCGCTAGCCTCTTCATGGTGGTTTCAGAGGTGAGGAGCTGCTGTGCGGCCTTGCAGTTAAGGCCGGGCAGCTTGTCCCAGTCGATGGAAAGGGTGGGGGTCTCCTCGATGTGCTTCAGCAGCTGTTTGAGTGCGGATTCTCCCCGGGCAGGCGTGGAGGGAGGTGAGGTCGATCTCGTGGTCGAGCGGAGAGATGCGAGGCTCGAGGGGCCGCGAGGCAGCCAGGGGAGCAGGGAGGGCGGCATGGGCGGGCTGGGCGAGATCCATCGGTTCGGCAGGATGGGGCGTCGAGGGGATCGCCGGAGCCTCGGTTGTTGTCTTCGCCGGTTGGACAGGGGACGCCGGTTTGCGGGCGCAGGTGCCGGCTTCCTTGGCTGCTGAGGAGGAAGAGGAGGAGGAGGGGGGGGAGGCCTTGCGTCGGTGGGAGTCGCTGTTTGCCTGGGGCTGCCGTTCCCTTGCCTGGCGAGCGCTGGGCAGTTGGCTCTGCGGTGGCCCTGTTTCCCGCATTTCGAGCACTTGATGCCAAAGGAGAGGAAGGCAGACAGGGTGTCTCCTTTGGACTTGATGGTCATTCTGGTGGGCAGCGACTCCAGCCGTACGCCCTCGCGGAGCAGGATGAACGCCTCCCGGCGGCCGTCGTTGAAGGTATACTCCCCCATCTTGATCATGATGGGGGCGATGGAGGTCACGGTGCCGAAGTTGCGCAGGCCCTCCACGATGGCGCTGTCCTCGACGAAGCCGGGCAGATTTGCGATGACGATGCGTTCTGCCCTTTTTCGGTAGGGGAAGACCTTCAGGTGGGTTCCCTCGATGTCAAGGCCCACCTCCACCAGACGGCTCGCATGGTCCTTGGTCGCGAGGCCCACGACGTAGTGGCCGTTCATTCTGTTAAATTGGCTTATTCTCCCTGGCCCTCCGACCAGCATGCCAATTGCCTTGAGGTAGGAGTAGTCCGGGATGTCAGGGCACAGCTCCACGAAGATGTAGTTCTCGTGGTTGGTGGTGGCCTGCCTCGCCCTGGCGTCGGCGATGTTGGCGCGTGTCGCCTTGATCTCCTGAGGCGGCACTGCTCTCGGCCCTGTTGGCCGCTTCCGCTGCAGGGAGCTGCGCTGGTTTTCAGGCTTGTTGGGCTGCCTTGCAGCGTGCTCAGGTGAAGTTGAGCCGAGGCGCCTCTTCTTGCCCTTCACGACGATGAAGCCCTCGTTGTCGTCTACCTCCGCCATCTCGCTGTCGGCCCAGTTGAGCGAGGCCGGGCTGGCTGGATTTGCGCTGGTCGTAGCAGCAGTCTTCGGCGCCGTGACGTCACCATGCTCGGCGGCCAGATTTGCATGCCTTCCGCCTGCCGGCGAATTTGCATTTCTTTGTAATTCAGTAGAATTTTCGTTAGATTTCATCTCAATGTTGTTTTTCGGCGATAATTCCTCGCCTGATTGAGACAGGATGCTGGGCCTTTCAGGCACTTGTTCAGCAGAGCCTGGGCTACCTTTCGGTACCGAATTCGGCATGTTGACCGACATCGACACGCACTCCAGAGGCGAAAACGGCGGAGCTCGTGAAAGCGTGGCCGCACGCCCGAGTGTGTGTGTGTGTGTATTCTGGTAGGATACTCTACTCAAACACGTGGATACCGTCTCTGGTACCCAGAATCACAAAAGGTGATTGAAACAAAACATGTTAGATTCGATGAGTCTAAAATTGGACTAGAGTGGACCAAAATAGTCGAAGAGACAGAACCGGAAAGGTACAACCACGTTTGGCTAGAACCTGAGACTAATCATGATAACGACCTAGAGAATGAATTACCGAGTAATTTGGATTCAGTGGGGGTAGAGGACACTCTACCACAACCTTCCACCTCCAAAAACATTGTTCGAAATCCATATGGGAGAAAAGGTAAACCAAGAGTAGAGTTAAATTTTTTAGATGTTACCGAGCTGCAAAGTTTTGAAGAGGCAGTCCAATCTCCCGAAGCTATGTATTGGAGAAAAGCAATGGAAGATGAGCTTAGAGTGCTTCAGGAACGAGGCACTTGGGAGTTATCAACATTACCGCTGGGAAAGAAACCGATTAGCAGCAGATGGGTGTATAAAGTGAAGACAAATGAGAGCGGAAATGTAGAGCGTTTCAAAGCACGTTTAGTAGCTAGAGGTTTCTCACAGAAACAAGGAATCGATTTTCAGGAAACTTATGCACCTGTTATTAACTTAGCTGTAATCAGAGTTTTGATAACGTTAAGTTTGAACATGAAATGGTACAATAGACATCTCGACGTAGATAACGCTTATCTATATGGCGACTTAGAAGAAGAAATATACATGCTTTTGCCAGAAGGGGTCGAGAGGAAAGATAACGAGGTTTACAAACTGCTTCGACCTATTTACGGCTTGCGACAATCAGGGCGGAATTGGAATTTAACACTCGATCATGCTTTACAAGAAATGGGATTTACACGACTAGAATCCTGTAATTGTATTTATACTTATCTAGATAAGGCAATTATTGCCGTTTATGTAGTTGACTTGGCTTTATTTGGTGAGAGTGAAGAGATTTTGCGGAATATAGAACAGAAAATTAATGAAAGGTTCCGAGTTAAAAATTTGGGAGCGATCAGGAATTTCTTGGGAGTTCAGATTGACTATCCAGACGAGGAGACTCTAGTACTATCTCAAAGTACGTATGTTAAATCAATCTTACAAAAATTCAACATGATTGAATGTCGACCGGTATCCACACCGTTAGACATTAGTTTTCCAATCTCAAAAGGAGATTGCCCCACAGATGAAGAAGAGAAAGAGAGGATGAGAGCTATTCCATATAGGGAACTAATCGGGTCGCTCCTTTATCTTGCGAATTGTACTAGGCCAGACTTAATGTTTTCCGTTACGAGATTAGCTCAATTCTCTAGCAACCCTGGACGTCGACATTGGCAAGCTGCCAAACACGTCTTAAGATATTTACACGGGAGCATAAATCTATCTCTCGTTTATCGCCGGACTGATTCCAATGATGTTTGTGCATACAGTGATGCAGATTGGGCTAGCGACATCGATGACAGACGGTCCAATAGTGGGACCGCTATCACTATAGGACATTCCTTAGTCATATGGAAGACTTTCAAACAGAAGTGTGTCTCACTTTCCACAATGGAGGCAGAATATTTAGCGCTATCCCAGACCACTAAGGAAGCAGTTTGGATCGCTACCATCTTGAAAGAATTAAAGTTCTTAACGAATTTTGCCTTTCCCTTGATAATTCATTGCGATAATAGATCCGCTATAGACTTTTCCAAAAATAATGTGGAGAACAACAGATCCAAACACATTGACATAAGATACCATCACATCAGAGAAAGAATAATTAGCGGAGAGATCAAGATTGTCTACATCTCTACAAAGGAGAACCTGGCCGACGTCTTCACCAAGACCCTGAGCAAAGTGGCTCACAAGAACGCCTGTGACTTAATGAACTGTTCTCCAGTCCAGCGCTTCAGTGGGGGAATGATGAGAGAAGCGTGGACCGGCCGCTTGGCGGCGCTGCATGGAGATAACTAACCAATGGGAACGCCCCTCCCCTTCTGCTGTGCGTCATCTTGTATATAGTCTTTCACTCACACTTTCACTCTCTTACCAGGGAAAAAACAATCTTTGTATAAATTCCAATAAAGATATGGGGGGAATGAAACTGTGGTTTATTTTTAATAGAGAGAGAGAATTGTTTTTACTTCTTCATTGAAAAAAAAGTTGAGATAATATTAATAAAAATAAAAAAATAACATTCTATATACAGTTAAACCTGTCTATAGCGCCCCCTCTTGGGACTCATCAAAATAGGGTGCTATAGAGAGGGGGTGCTATAGACAGGTCACTTTTAATGTAAATCGCATCGTACTACGTATTTAAAATCAGGCGCTATAGAGAGAAAGTCGTTATTTAGAGGGGGCGCTATAGACAGGTTTAACTGTAATTAAAAAAAAAAAAAAAAAAACGATCTCTGAGGATAAGCAAAAAAGTTATCCTCGTAGAGAGAGAGAAAGAGAGAGGCCTTTTTTCATTATTAATAACATTTCAGAGGATTTTATCTTTCGAGATGACATTCTTATAGGTTTATTTGGGGAAAAAAGTCAGTAGATTAAGTCCTTGCTATACTTGGTGATAGAAGATGACATTGATCAGAAATTGAGGTCGACATTCCTGAAATTAGAAAAAAAGAAAGACCTCTTTAAAAATCCTGAGTTCAACTGACCGGATTGATGGACCTCAGCAAAGGTTTCTCTCCAGGGATACGGAGGTCTGTACTCATGTTGGAATTGGCAGCAAAGGTTTCTCTCCAGGGATACGGAGGTCTGTACTCATGTTGGAATTGGCAGCAAAGGTTTCTCTCCAGGGATATGGAGGTCTGTACTCATGTTGGAATTGGCAGCAAAGGTTTCTCTCCAGGGATACGGAGGTCTGTACTCATGTTGGAATTGGCAGCAAAGGTTTCTCTCCAGGGATACGGAGGTCTGTACTCATGTTGGAATTGGCAGCAAAGGTTTCTCTCCAGGGATACGGAGGTCTGTACTCATGTTGGAATTGGCAGCAAAGGTTTCTCTCCAGGGATACGGAGGTCTGTACTCATGTTGGAATTGGCAGCAAAGGTTTCTCTCCAGGGATACGGAGGTCTGTACTCATGTTGGAATTGGCAGCAAAGGTTTCTCTCCAGGGATACGGAGGTCTGTACTCATGTTGGAATTGGCAGCAAAGGTTTCTCTCCAGGGATACGGAGGTCTGTACTCATGTTAGAGTCGGCAGCAAAAGCTTCAAGTTAGTAACAACCTCAAATTACAGGCAAAGTCAGACTTTCACCAAAGTGTGCCAGGATCATGGTGCCATGTTCAATGAAAGCTGCACCCCTATACTCCATTCCATGAGAAGAGGCTCCACAAGCATACAAAAGTGGAATTTTTGTAATCTTTGCACATGGGGATAATAAATAACAACAGAAAATTTGAAGATTTAAAAAAAGAATTCACACGATAACATCTATTTTGTCCATTTAGGTTATTTAGAATAGAGCTGAAAACTTACTCACCAGATATGAAGCTGCTCTTGCCTTGCCTCTAAATGAAAAAGTTTGTAAATAAATGTTTTAAAATCTCACTAAACAAATCAGTAGCCATATTCTTTACATGGTCAAACAGTGAAGTATATTCAAGGCTTATCTATCATGTCTTATGTAGTTAAATTGAGAGAATTTATTATTTTTCAATTTGTGCCTTAGAATGACCTGCAATTTTATTCTAGAATATTATGTCAACTATTGGAATAGTTGGAGTAGTATCCTATTTAAACAGTGATATGGCCAATGTCATTGCTACAATGCAGACTCTTTCTCAATGTGATTTAGGGAGAATTGTTCATCATCAAATTACAATTTAAAAAAAAAATGGCTATTTTAGAGAAAAAAAAAAGATACAGTAGAACCTCCATGAGAGGACACTTGTATTAGAGGACACCTCTCTACAAAGGACAGTTTTCATTTGAAAAATTACCATTTTTACTATTTAGCAACTCTACAGTAAGAAGAAACCTCTCCCTAAAGAACACTTTGGCTCTGCAAGAATTAATGCCATTAATAGTCTGTTACATTTTGGTAACAGTGTTGCTACCATCATTAGACAAAAGAGAATAAAAAATGAATATATATAAATTTTAATCTTTTGTCTGATTATGGTAACAATGCTGTTACCGAAACATCGCACTATGTATATTTATTTGGATTAGGTCTTATTTTTTTGTTTCTAGTTCTCCTGTTGAAGCTAGAGAAATAAAAGTAGTTAAATTGATAAGACACAATTTGGATTATAGATTATAAACACAAGGTAATAAGACCAAATCCAAATAAATAAATAGTGTGTGACGTTTCGGTAACAATATTGTCACCATCATCAGATAAAAGAATAAGTGATTAAGATTTATTCTTTTGTCTGATGATGGTAACAATGTTGTGTTGGAATATAAATGGTTTCTATAGGATTCTTTCGATATTTCCACTCCTCGAGCACATAAAGAACTACGAAATTTTTGCTCTACTTGAAACATGGTGCCTGAACAGGACTAACATAACACTAAAAGATTATCAAATTATCGAATTACCTGCCACCAAAGAATCTGGAAGGGGAAGAGGGTCAGGGGGTATAATTGTCGGTTTTAGGGAAGGCGGGAAATATAGAGTAGAGAGTTCAGAAAAGGATGGCACTTGGTTATCTATTTTCTTATCAACAAACACAAGAGCCCTCCAACATGTTATCTGTTTAATATTTGTATACCTTCCTCCAAACCAAATACAGCTGCATAACTTAGATAAGCTGTTTACATACATTCAAAAGCAAATAGCAGATGGAAAAGAAATTATTTTACTTGGAGATTTAAACATCAGAACTGGGAAGTTGGGAGGACTACACAATCCACTTAATTTTCAGCTCCCTCTAACATCGGAAAGAAGGGCCAAAGATCATATAATATCATCTCTGTCTAATAAACTTCTTGATTTCCTGGAAGATAATTCTTTGACAATAGTTAATGGAAGATCTAGAGGTGATAAAGATGGAGATTTTATATACATATCTGAAAGAGGCTCTTCGACTATTGACTATTGCATACTCTCACAGGGTTCACTACAAATTTTACTGGACTTCAAAGTCGATGACCAACTGTACTCTGACCACCACCCTTTGGTTTTAACGATAAAAGGCCAAAACTTCAATGAGAAAAAAACCAAACGGGAAGATTATAATATTACGAGATATAGATGGTCATCCGATGGACTCGCAATGTTTAAAATGAAACTGGAAGAATTGCGGGAAAAAAACATACCAGCCTCCGACGACCTTGTATACACTTTCAATCAGCGAATTTTGGAAGCAATGTCATCTGCAAAAATAACCTACTCAATTAAGGGCGGCCCCAGGAAATCTAAGCCGTGGTTCGATAAGGACTGCTATGATATGAAAAAACTGGCAAAAGAAAGTCTGAAGAAATATCGTAAAACAAATAGATTGGAAGACAGAGAATGTTATGCTTCTTCCAGAAAGAAATATCTCGCTTTATTGGATCTAAAAAAGAAAGGCTTTGATAATGAAAAACAGGAAATACTCAGAAATGCTAAAGACTCAAAGACCTTCTGGAAAACTATTGCGCTCTACAAAAGCACATCTATAATCCAAGGAGAAATATCTATACAGGACTGGCTGAACTTTTACCGCGAACTAATGACTACAGAGAAAAATTTGAGAATTTGTAATTTACATAATGTGATTTCTCAGAACGATCCTATATTGGACTCAGAGATAACCAATGCAGACATATACAAGGAGATAGCTGGTTTGAGGAGTAACAAGGCATGCGGGCCCGATGGCATCCCCAATGAAGTATTAAAAACACTCCCTGATTCGTACATACTGCTGTTGAAACAACTCTACAATAGTGTTATGACGACTGGAAAATACCCAGCAATTTGGACTAATTCCACTATACACCCAATCTTTAAAAATAATTATAAGAACAGCCCCTCCAACTACCGAGGTATTGCACTGATTAGCAATGTATCAAAGCTTTTCACATCAATCCTAAGATCACGACTGGAGGAATGGGTCGAAGGAAGAAGGGTTATACCCGAAAACCAAGCGGGATTTAGAAAAGGAAGATCATGTATTGACCACATATTTACACTAACTACTTTAATCCAAATATCATTAAGAAAAAAGAGGGGAAAACTATATGTCTTTTTTGTCGATCTAAGGAAGGCATTTGACACTGTACCTCACTCAATACTTTGGAAAAAACTTTACAACCTAGGCATAAGTTACCAATTCATAAGTACGATCAGAAGTTACTACGAACAAGCAACTATAGCTATCAGATGGAAGGGATCATTTACGGAAAGTATTAAGATAAACTCGGGAGTCCTCCAGGGAGAACCACTTTCCTCACTGCTATTTATATTATTTATCACGGACTCAATCGAAATTTATAATAACTCAGACCTGCCGAGTGTAAATTTGCCAGAATTTGGAGATATCCATTTATTGCTGTACGCCGACGACATAGCAATTATAGGCGAGTCCAGGATGAACCTCCAAAAGAAGATCAAAATACTGAAAGAATATCTCGATGAGAACTTAATGACACTAAATGAGTCCAAGTCAAAGATTATGGTGTTCCGTAAAGAAGGTAAACCCTCAAATAAGGATAGATGGTTCTGGAATGATAAACCCATAACAATAACTTCAAGATATACATACTTGGGATTCCCTCTGACACCAACAATAACAACTACTCACCCGGCAAATTACTTTAAAGGAAAAGCACTTAGAGCAATTAACGCCACACACCCAATATTAATAAAATCAAAAGCAAAGTCAATAAATTTATCAATCAAACTCTTTGATACAATAGTGAGAGCTGTCCTGATGTATGCCGCTCCATTGTGGGCAACAGAGCATAAAGACTTATTGGACAATATACAAGACATATTTATCCGTAGGTTCCTGAATCTGCCCAGATACACTCCAGGTTACCTAATCAGATTAGAAACCGGTCGTATCTCATTGAGTGTAACAGCCTTAAAATTAACCCTGAAGTATTGGCTGTGGGTGTTGAATATGAGCAGCGACAGATTGCCACGTATATGTTTTAATAGAACACGGGAACTGTCTAATGCTTCGGGCACACCCATCGGTTTCATTAAAAAGCTCACCAATCTGCTTAACAATAATGGATCCCCTGCACTTGTTTCCTGTGATGACCCTGAAACGCTGAAGAGCGCGATTACAGGGCTCTTAAAAACAGCGGCAGACCAATCTATACAAAACGACCTTACAAGAATGGATAAATCTAAGCTATACTCTCACTACAAAGACATTCACATATCTTTCATGACGGAGGGATACCTTTTAGGGGATTTTCCTTTCCCGGTTGTAAGACTACTCGCACAAGTTAGAATACTTTCAAGTTTTTTTAGAGAAAACCACACCAAGATGCTCTGCGGTGAGGACCCGACTTGTACCTTCTGTAATTCAAAACTAAAAAATGAAATCACTCACTATATTTTTGATTGCTCTGCTCTGATAGAAGAACCCTTATGCTCAAAACTGGGCAACTCTGTGCTTCACTTCCATCAATAATTGACAATATGACCCAGAATAAGTATATTGCTACGGCGTTTTATGGTTTCCACAAGTCCATATCTCAGAAGAAGGCCAAGTGATACTCACTCCTCACTTTCTTACTGCTACTCTTTTTGTGTTGATTTCTTGCTTCCCTCTTTCTTCTTCTTCTTATTTTTTTTTTCTTTTTCTTGTTTTTTTTTTCTTTTTACTCTGTATATACCGTTATTTCCTTTGTCTCACTGCTTTGTTCTTATGCACACCTCTGGTGAATCCTGTATAGGGTCAGTGACCCTAAATAAAGGCTTTTTTGTTGTTGTTGTTGTTGGTAACAATGTTGTTGCCGAAATGTCACACACTAATAAATTATTTGGATTAGGTCTTATTTTCTTGTATTAGAAACATGGATTACTTGTTGATCTTATTATATTTGGCTTTATCTTACCTTATTTGATTGGCAAACCAAATTGTGTGTGGGGTTATCTATATATATATATTTTTAATAGTAAATATATTCACACAAAATATATTCTTCATATCCTAATAAATAATAAAAAAGAAAGAGCAACCACCAATATAAAAATGACTATTTTATTTGAAGATTTACTTTTTAAATATGAGAGAGAAACAATACATTTTTTAAAAGGGTTTAAAAAAAAAAAAAGAACTTTATAACATATGCAACTTTATAACATATGCAAAAATGCCTTTAAAGGGAGAGAAATAGGAAATATACAGTGTTAAGAAATATATCCGTTAAGAGGCAAATTTTAAACATAAAAAAAGAAAAAAGTTTTAAAAGGGGTATAGTATAAACATGTGTACTTAAACATACATGTGTTCCGTCGTGGACAAAACTTAAGGAAGTTGTACCTTTCAGCATGTATATCGGGATTCAGACAATAACTCTGAAAGAGTTACAGTGACCTTTATTGAATTCACATGAGATAACCAAGTATAAACAAAAAATTGCCTCTGTCTCCTTCGAAAAAAAAAAAATATTATTTAAAAATAAAAAAGGCATTTCCTGACCATGAGCACATGTGCTTTTTAGATGGCAGAGCGCCATCTAGTGGAGCAAAAATAAACTAAACGTTTATTTAACTTGCTCCGTGATATTTGGCCAACCCAATTTCTTGATAAATCAAGAAATGCCATCTAGGAACGCGTTTCGAGCTGTTGGCGCTAGTCAGCGTGGAGTAGGCTGTAACCACTGCGACCAAAAAGATTTTTGGTCCCAGAGGCTTCTTTGAGAAATCAAGAAATGGGTATTTAAGGTATATATATATATATAGATGACTGACAAAGTACGAAACTTCCTTAAGTTTTGTCCATGAGTGTAGATGAGATTTTAAAAAACAAAAATAAGAAAAACAAGAGGAGCAATGTTTCAATTCAACAACATTCCTGAATTGTCCAAACTTTTTTCTCAACACACCATCCAAGCCACAAACAAAAGTCCTGAAATCTTCTCTTAGAAGGGAGATCCTAACAATCTATCTTATTTGAATTCATTAAGGCATAGGAGCCCTTCCAAACAAGAAAACATAAATACAATTGTAGAACGACATTTGAAATTTATCCCGCAAGTGTTTCTTTTGAATGAAATATCAAAATTTATTTTAAGGAGAAATAACGATTATTTCTAACCTTAGGGATGAAGTATGAAAGGATGAATTGTGAAGAGTAATGATAAACGGAAAAATAAAAGTGTCTAGTGGACATGGCATCTGCCCGGTAAGAGAAACACTGTGGGTTTGGTTCCCATCCCTGGACACTTTTATTTTTCCGTTTATCATTACTCTTCACAATTCATCCTTTCATACCTCATCCTTAAGGTTAAAATAATCGTTATTTGTCCTTAAAATACATTTTGATTTTTCGTTCAAAAGAAACACATGCGGGGTAATTTTCAAATGTCGTTCTACAATCATAAGCCACATTATAATGTATTATAATACAATTATATCATTTTAGTGTATTTTCTTCTGTAGAAGGACTCTCCTGTCTGAGAGTTAGAGATTTGTGAATTGAAATTTTTAAAAAAGAAACTTAATCCTTGATAAGGTACAATTTGGATTATAGATTATAAACATAAGGTAATAAGACCAAATCCAAATAAATAAATAGTGTGTGACGTTTCCAAAAATTGAGTTTTTTTTTTTCATTTTTAATTCTAAGAATAATATTCTGTGTTTCTCAGATAAATATCTTCTTATCTGTTATCTTGTTTACACACTTGATAACAGTAACTATTTAAAAACATGCTGTGGTAAAATTTCTCATTCAGTATTTTTGTCTGAAGATGGTAACAACGCTGTTACTGAAAGGTCACACACTATTTATTTATTTGGTCTTATTACCTTGTGTTTATAAACTTAATCCTTGGAAGCCTTCAATGACCTGATGTAGTGATACAAAGGATTATTGCATTGACTAATGAATAAGAAGTTAGAACAAAACACAGAGCCACACAGAGCTGGGAGACTCAACCAAAGAAGATACTTTTAGAGACACTAGAATTTACTCATGAACTTCCAGATCTTTTGACTTGAAAAAAAAAAAAAGGTAGAAAAGACTTTAACTTGTAAAAATAAAAATTCCCATAAAAACAACTAAATATATAAGTTGGGGAGAGTAAAAATTTTAAAAGAAACAAGTAAACACAAGGTAATAAGACTAAATCCAAATAAATAAATAGTGTGTGACTTTTCAGTAACAACGCTTTTACATTAACACTTTGAGGACGGGAGATTTCACAGTTGCATAGGCAGACAATAGGGGCTGCTGGAACGGTGATCTCATGTGATGTTTTACAGGTACATTAGGTCAGCTCACATCCTCCCAAACTTCACTGATAGATACACAAGAAGGTATGGGACAAGATCCTGGTGGATGCGACTTTGTGTTGGCCGCCGGAGATTTTATTTTCAATTTTGAAAATCGAGGACGCGAATTCACGTTCTTCGAGCTTGATGCAAAATCAGCAAGGACGTACGTCCCTCAGGTTGAAAGTGTTAAATACTATTTATTTGGAAATGGTGTTATTACCTTATGATTCAAATCTATAAACCAAACTCTTCAGCAGTGGCAGAGGTGCCATGTAGATATTCAATGTACATAGTTGTAATTTAAAACAAAAAGTACAGACTGTGGACACTTACATGTATTGACAAGATGTCAATTGTCTATAATCCAAATTATGCTTTATCAGGAACAAGTTTGAAAAAACCAAGACAATTAGAAGTGATTTTTATACAATATTAGTTTTATACAATACGTTCTACAATTATAAGTATAGCCCAAACAAAAAGATGGAAATGATAAGGTAAAAATTTGGATTATAGATTATAAACACAAGGTAATAACACCAAATCCAAATAAATAGATTGTGTGTTACCGAAACATCACACACTTAATTTATTTGGATTTAGTCTTATTACCTTGTGTTTATAAAAAGAGGAAAGACGAGCTTGAAAGAAAAAAAAAAGAAGTGTCAGGCAATCCTGCTCATGGAGAAGGTACGACAAGATAATGGCAGCCATGTTGGAAGTTTGACGATACACAGGGGACAAACTCACATTGCTTCAAACAAACAAAGTTACATGAAATATATGAAGACATTTCCACATTGTATAAAACATCAATGATCATGGTTCCAACAGTGTTAGATTACCTCAGTACAGTACACAGAATGGGGAAAAGAGCAGTGAGATAATGTGACCAGAGAGAGACAGTTTTCCTCATCAATGTGTTATAAAAATAATTGGTCACCCAATAGATGACTTACTGTACATCCATTTACATTGCACGTCACCGGATCCACTTTTTACAAATATATATATAGTTTTGTATACATTCATATATAGCGGGAGGGAGATATATATATATATATATATACTTTGTATGCATATATGTATGTATGCATATAATAATAATAATATACAGTAAAACCCTTCTATAGCAAACCTTAATGGGGAGTAAACCTGTGGTTCACTATAGCCATGGTTTGTTATAGCCAAAATTCATTATAGCCATGGTTTGTTATAGCCAAAGTTCACTATAGCCATGGTTTATTATAGCCATGGTTTGTTATAGCCAAAGTTAACTATAGCCATGGTTCGTTATAGCCAAAGTTAACTATAGCCATGGTTTCGATTCCCGCCCCTGGACACTTTTATTTTTTCGTTTGTCATTACTCTTCACAATTCATCCTATCATACTTCATCCTTAAAGTTAGAAATAGTCGTTATTTCTCTTTGAAATGGATTTCGATTTTTGTTTAAAAGAAACATTCGCTGTATAATTGCAATTTTCGTTTTACAATCATCAGCCGCGTTATATTGTATTTTAAATGGTTTGTTATAGCCAAAGTTCACTATAGCCATGGTTCGTTATAGCCATGGTTTACTATTTAGTCCATAAGGAGTCCTTACAGGGTACTATCAGCCGGGCCAGCTGAACCCAAGTTTTTTAGTGAGCTTGTTACTGCTCCCTCTCCTCCTTTTTCATCCGGGCTTGGGACCGGCAAAGGCAGAGTTACATAGCTATAGTGAACTATGACTATAGTAAACTATTTTTTTTATCCCATTGTATAATGATAAAGCACAATTTGGATTATAGATACAAGAAAATAAGACCTAATCAATGGATCTTTTATCCCTACATGGAGGTGACAGTTATTCTGGAATGTGGGAGACAGGCAGCAACCTGTTATTTCCAGGCTCAAAACTGGCAGCCATACAAGACTGCTTCTCTCCCAGGGTCTTCCCACAATGTACCATCTACAGGACCAAAGAGACCTCACCAGACCACCTCTTGAAATGCATGGAAGCCTCAAGACAGGACCCCAACCCTACCAATAAAGTGAATTTGATCTATGAATTCAGTCTCCATGACCTTGCATAATTATACAATTCATATATAGAAAAATTGCGATTTACTTTTATAAAATATCAAACACCTTTTGCAATAAGTTCATTTATTAAACACGTTAATAAAAAAAACTTATTGTGAAAGATTTTTATATTTTATAATAATTATACAATGGGATACAAGATTCATTGATTAAGTCTTATATTTCTTGCATCTATAATCTATAATACAAATTATGCTTTTTTGTTATACAATGGGATAATTAAAAAAATGGTTTACTATAGTCAAAGTTCACTATAGCCATGTAACTCTGCCTTTGCCGGTCCCAAGCCCGGATGAAAAAGGAGGAGGGGGAGCAGTAACAAGCTCACTAAAAAACCTGGGTTCAGCTGGCCCGGCTGATAGTACCCTGTAAGGTCTCCAGGGATACAGGATGAGCAGCATTTGTACTCCATGTTAGGAGCGGCTACACATGGCGTCAGTTCCTCATATCAGAGGCGGCCATTTTTTTTTAGGAGCTAAGTTGACCTGCCACTAAGTAGTGATTCCAATCTTAATGACAAAGGTAGATGCATTCTACTTCACCCAGTCATGAAGATAAGAAAGAAGAAGAAGAGAAGACTATAGCCATGGTTTTTTATAGCCATAGTTCACTAGAGCTATGAGAAGCGGTCTGGTGGATTAAATTGGCGAAACCGCTGGGAGGGTTCACCACTGATGAGCCAAGCCCTCCCAATATATTTTTTCACCGCAGTAAGGGCAGTAGAAGTTTGTATTATGTTTAAAAGAAACATTCGTGCTTTTAAATCCTTTCATTTTATAGTTCACTGTATTAGAAAATTAAAATGTGGATTATTTTTCAGGTTTGTTATAATGAAAGGTTTGCTATATCCCAGGTTTGTTATATCAGGGTTTTACTGTATATATATATAATAATATATAAATAGCATGCTCTATCTACAAAAAAATATATAAAATAATAATTTTTTTTCATAAAAAAAGAATATAATAAACTTTGGCAAGAATATAATCATAATAATAAAAAATACTGAAAAAGTTTAAAATAAAATTTCTGCTTTGGTTTCAAGCTGTGTAAATATGTAATATATGATGCACTAGCGCGCCATCTGTTATCAAAATTCGAAACTATTTTAGCGCGTAAGATTCTTTTTGAAATTAAATAATTTCTACTGTCCTTACTTCAATGGAAAAACTGGTAAACCGCTGGGAGGGTTCACCACTGATGAGCCAGGCCCTCCTTTTAATTTTTCCTTTGCAGTAAGGGCAGTAGAAATTCAAGGTAATAAGAACAAATCCAAATAAATAAATAGTGTGTAACGTTTCGGTAACAGCGTTGTCACCATCTTCAGACAAAAAAGTACTGAATCTGTAGAATCTGAATACTACATTCAGTACTTTTGTCTGAAGATGGTAACAACGCTGTTACCGAAACCTCACACACTATTTATTTATTTGGATTTGGTCTTATTACCTTGTGTTTATAATCTATAATCCAGGGAGTAGAAATTGTTTAATTTCAAAAAGAATCTTACGCCTCTATAATAGTTTTGAGTTTTGATAAGTAAAAATAGAAGAAAGAGTATTTATATAAAAAAACAATAATAAATATAATCTAACTCCATATATATAAAGGTTGAGTATATCATGTTCAACATAAGTGTTGAAAACTAGGAACATAAAAATTTGTCGGTTAAAAAAAGGATAACAATACAAATCAAGAGGTAAAAGTGGAATAGATGCCAAATTTTAAGTGACAATTTTCTTAGGAAAAAATAGGATTATTTCTTATCTCCAGGAAAGTTTAAAGAATTTAAGGAACAGTTTACACTAAAAATTTACATGATAAAATATGATGAGAGACCTCTTTTTTGAGAAAGAAGGGCTGAGATTCGACAAAATTGTCAAACAAGTTATGATAAAATGCACAATTTTTAAAATTCTACAAATTACAGAAATGCTTTTAATTATATCTAAAAAATAAAAAGGGGATTTTTTTCCACTTTTAATTCTAAGAATAATATTCTGTGTTTCTCAGAAAACTATCTTCTTATCTGCTATCTTGTTTACACACTTGATAACCACTTGATAACAGGAACTATTTAAAACATGCTGTGGTAAAATTTCTCATTCAGTACTTTTGTCTGAAGATGGTAACAATGCTGTTACTGAAACGTCACACACTATTTATTTATTTGGATTTGGTCTTATTACCTTTTGTTTATTGATACAGTAGAACCTCCATGAGAGGACAATCACGCTAGAGGACACCTCTCTATAAAGGAGTTTTCATTTGCAAAATTATAATTTTTACCATGTAACAACTCTCCAGTAAGAAGACACCTCTCCCTAAACGACACTTTGGCTCTGCAATTAGGTGTTGTCCTTTACAGGGAGGTAGTTCTACTGTAGCAACTCTCCAGTAAGAGGACACCTCTCCCTAAAGGACACTTTAGCTCTGTAATTAGGTGTTGTCCTTTACAGGGAGGAAGTTCTACTGTATTTAGCAACTCTCCGATAAAAGGACACCTCTCCCTAAAGGAGACTTTGGCTCTGCAACTAGGTGTTGTCCTTTACAGGGAGGTAGTTCTACTGTAGCAACTCTCCAGTAAGAGGACACCTCTCCCTAAAGAACACTTTGGCTCTGCAATTAAGTGTCCTTTACAGGGAGGTAGTTCTACTGTAGCAACTCTCCAGTAAGAGGACACCTCTCCCTAAAGGACACTTTGGCTCTGCAATTAGGTGTTGTCCTTTACAGGGAGGTAGTTCTACTGTAGCAAATCTCCAGTAAGGGGACAGCTCTCCCTAAAGGACACTTAGGCTCTGTAATTAGGTGTTGTCCTTTACAGGGAGGTAGTTCTACTGTAGCAACTCTCCAGTAAGAGGACACCTCTCCCTAAAGGAGACTTTGGCTCTGCAATTAAGTGTCCTTTACAGGGAGGTAGTTCTACTGTATTGGCAAAATATAAGTTCACATATGTGTGTTGGATAGAATTAAGTATTTGAGGGAACTTATTATTTGAAAAACATTTACTCTATCTAAGAAATTCTAGGTCTCCGTGTTGGAGAGCATGTTAGGCTGAAAGCTCGAGAAATAAGAGAATTGTAAATATAAACCAAACCCTGGATATTGATTTTATCAAAGGGTGAAAGAATCTTTATTATAAAAGTCCTTCTAATAAAAGAAAATAAGACCTAATCCAAATAAATTATTAGTGTGTGATGTTTCGGCAACAACATTGTTACCATCATTAGACAAAAGAGTAAAACTACTCTTTATTCTTTTGTCTGATGATGGTGACAATGCTGTTGCCGTCACACACTAATAAATTATTTGGATTAGGTCTTATTTTCTTTTATTATAATCTATAATCCAAATTGTGCTTTATCAAAGTCCTTCATTGTCACTGAAAATTTGGCACCATTCTGTAGTGTGTGGGGAGATTGTGGGAATAGATGTCGGGGGCAAGCTGCCTTGTGACCTGTGTACCCAGCTAACAGGGTTAGGGGTCCAGCAGTCCCTGGGTGATGGAAGCCTCCAGCTCTATAGGGAAGTCCGCTAGGGAGGCTAGCAGCTGCACGACGAAGGTCACCAGGTTGGGGTCGCGGAGGAAGCTCAGCTCCTCGTACATGGTGGCGGTGACTGGGTTACGGGGGAGCTGCTGCATGAGACGGTGGAGCCAGTGGTCCCTGGGACACACACAGTCAGAATGTGGTGTCCACAAGATTTAACTTTTACAAAGCAGCTGTGAACCAACAGCATCTTTGTTAGAAATAGGAGAAAGACCTCTTTAAAAACTCCAGAGTTCAACTGACCCAATTGATAGATCTCAGCAAGGGTCCCTCTCCAGGGATACGTAGGAGCTGTGTCTGTCCCCATGTTAGAATTGGCAACAAAGGCTTCCATGTTAAGAACAGCCTCAAACTACAGGCAAAGTCAGACTTTCACCAAAGTGTGCCTGGATCATGGTGCCATGATCAATGAAAGCTGCATCCTTATACACCTATTCCATAGGGGATAAGAAACAACAACAACTTTTACAAAGATCTCTGGTCCTACTGAACTGCCATCTTTTTTTAAAGAAGAGAAAGTTAGGTACAGTAGAACCTCCATGAGAGGACACCTCTCTACAAAGGACAGTTTATCATTTTCCAAATTACCATTTTTACTAGTTAGTGGGGGTTGGTGGAAGCATAGTCTAAACCGTTGGTTTTCGACCACTACGACCCGGGTTCGATTCCCGCATTGGACACTTTTTTCTGTTTAAAAAAAAAAAAATGCTCCAATGGCCCCCGATTCTTGCAAAAGTCCAACCCCACCAGCGAGTGCAAGTAACCAAACGGGGTTCTGGCATACTTGTAAGTGCAAAGTCGAACTGCTTTTCACATGTGTAGACATGTGGTGTACTTACAGTAAAAGCAGTCGCTAACTACCCACCATGATTCTCATGGCTTTGAGATAAGAAAGAAGAAGACTATTTAGTAACTCTCTGGTAAGAGGACACCTCTCCCTAAAAGACACTTTGGCTCTGCAATTAGGTGCTCTTTACAGGGAGGTAGGTATGTTTAGAACTAAATAAAAGAGAAGGGTCAAATATACAAAATTGCTGTAGGAAACAGTACAGGGTAGGTACCAAACCTCCTGGGAGAGACCAAAGTACAAAAATAAGGGAGAACTGGTCTCTCCAAGAAGTGGTCGCTCTTTGGAGGTTGGGTTAGTCTTTTTTAAAATTTTTAAACATGGTAGGTGCTCAGGGAGGATGTCACTCACCAGATGGGAGTTTTACAGGAACAGTTAGCTATCGGTGTAAGTATAAGTGAAATAGAATATTAGATAATGGAGAGTCAGCAGTAGGACACTCAATGTCAACTGGGGGAGAGAGAATTGTCCTCTAAACTAGATCAGTCAATAGTGAAGTTACATCAGAAAATGGAAAGTTCTGTTGGCCATTTAGAACATGCATACTCATGGACAAAACTTAAGGGAGTGGAAAATCTTTGATGTCGCTTTTTTTTAAGGAGACAGAGACAATTTTGTTCACACTTTGTTATCTTGCATGTCTTCAATAAGGGTCACTGTGTATCAAATATCTTTCAGAGTTATTGTCTGAATCTTGATATACATGCTGAAATGTACAACCTCCTTAAGTCCATGAGTGTGCTAAGCCAAGTGGTAAGGATTGAGTCTATAATCACCTTATGGCAAGGCACGCAAAAAGCTGGAACAATATCACAATATCTTTCGGAGTTATTGTCTGAATAGCTACAAGAAAATAAGACCTAATCCAAATAAATTAATAGTGAGTGACGTTTCGGTAACAGCGTTGTAACCATCATCAGACAAAAGACTATAATCTATAATCCAAATAGTGCTTCATCATTAATGACTGAATCTCAATATACATGCTAAAAAAGGTACAAAACTTCCTTAAGTCCATGAGTGTACTACGCCAGGTAAGGATTGAATCTATAATCACCTGATGGCAAGGCATACAAAGAGCTGGAATGATATCAAATATCTTTCAGAGTTATTGTCTGAATCTCAATATACATGCTAAAAGGTACAACTTCCTTGAGTCCATGAGTGTACAAAGCCAGGTAAGAATTGAGTCTACAATCACCTGATGGCAAGGCACACAAACAACTGGAACAATATCAATTATCTTTCAGAGTTAATGACTGAAACTCAATATTGTCCTGTCACAGCTACAACCCTTCCTATAGCCACACAGACGAGAACCGGACAACAACGACCCTCCGAGACCAGACCACGAACCCAGCATTGGAACGGGTCCTGGTGACCATAGCCCACCAGGACACTGCAGTCTTTAAATAAACTGAGTATTACATCTCCACCTCAGTCTCATCAAGATACATGCTAAATGGTACAACTTCCTTAATTCCATCTTCTTTCTTATATCCACTCAATCATATTAGGGTGTCAAGCTTGAATGCGTCTGTCCTTGTCATTAAGACTGGGAGCACTACTCAGTGGCAGGCCGACTTAGATTCCATGAAAGTGTTAAGCAAAGTGGTAAGAATTACAATCACCTGATGGCAAGGCACACAAAGAGCTGGAACTTCCCATCCTTGCCCACTGTGGAAGGAAGGTGGTTGACCCGATCCACCAGACGACAGAAGGCCCGCATGACGTGGAAGTACTCCGGGGAGTAGTGCGGAGGGAGAGCCCCCTCGCAGTCAGCCGTAGCCGAGCTGGCTGTGACCGCCGTGGTGAACTGGAGCTGGACTTTGGCTGCACACCACCATGGGTAACATGTATCAAGGCAAGGTGTGGGGGGAGCTGACGCACCTAGAAAGTCCCAAATGTAGAAATGCCTGAAGAAGCGAGTGGCTTTGAAGGCGAAAAGGAAAACTTGTTCCAGGCAGTAGACTAGGCCATGTTCCCCACATAGCAGAACTGTTAGCCCCGTGTTCTGGAACACCACCCTCTATATGGAACATGTCTTTGTTCATGCATGGGTTCTAATAGAGAGCCATAGCTGTCCTATTGAATGATCAAACAGTTAAATCTCTAAGCAACTTTGTATACTATTGTCACGTATTGCCCCTTGGTCCTTTATGTGAAAACGCTGTTTCTTTCTCTGTGGATCACCAACAGTAACACTGTTTCCTCCCCTCTGCAGCTCTTGGATCCCAAACACGTTCTATCGCCTCTAGTTTTCAAAACAAAAACAGTTGCTCAAACACATGTATCACTTGACTCGTGCCGTGCTTCATTCAAACCGAGAGAATCAACTAAAGTCTTCAAGCATGCCATCTGTTAACAGAGGTTAGAACTATTTTCTTTTCTAGACCAATACACGTAACAATATTGAGTTTGTTAGACTGTACAGAATTCATCTGAACATTGAAACTTGACCAAGTTCAATATTGCCACTATTATGATATTGCTGTGTGTCAACAAGTAGCCAACAATGGTACACGGGAGCACTACAAATTATTTTAATTTTAATTAATTACTTATCATAGAAACGGCACCACAGAGAGGACGGGGTTAAATTGTATTTGACCATTGACCACCGTTTCGCTGCAATGCTTTAAATAAATACAACGTGCCCTTATCTTTAGTCTCTCGATCGGAATACACCGTAACGGAATTGTTTAACATGTCCTGCCTTAGCTACAGCTCCATCCCCTCCTACAACAGTGAGACCCAGAACATCATGACCTTCCTGGACTGGACCACAAGTCCAGCACTGTACCAAATAAACCATCTGAGGTAGTACATCCCTGCCTTTGTCTGATAAATATTGTAACAAAGTATTTATTATATCTATTAACAGAGTGGTCATTTTTTTGTTTATATTTTGCTACTCTGTAAATTTACCTCGTGGCTTATCTTTTGTTTACCATCCATAGTTTGTTCTTGTCTGAAATAAATTGTTGTCTCATCCCGAAGTTGGTCTTTCCTAATTTTTCCACGTTATGTTCATTAATCTATTTATGGTGTGTGTTTTATTCCCACCTGCTGAGAGGCTCAGTTTCAACCAGTGAACCCACCTTCTTGTCATGCTTGTAGAAGAACTTGACAATGTTGTTGACAGCGTCACCCAGCAACTGCTGAATCTCCGGCACTGTGAGCTCTGCACACCATCAGCTATTGTAACAAGTTAGACAGAACTATGTATCTTTGATTGGGCAACTAAAAGTTGCTGATGGTTTGCATTATCTATTGGAATAAATATCAATAATTGTTGAATTTAATTATTCTAGAATTGGACAAATACCCTTTCTTGATTAATTAACAAAAGTTAACCACAATGTGTACCTGTTTCATAATTTTTCAGTATGCCACAAAGACCAGTTTTGAGATACAACTTACACCATGCTGACGAGGGCTAACAGCCTGAAATGTGTATGTGGTTAGCTTTTCTTTATTAATCAAGAAAAGGTATTTGGCCAATTCTGAAATAATAAAAATCAACGCTTAGTTGATATTTATTCTGACAGATGGCACAAGCCATCAGCAACTTTCAGTTTCACAATAAGGAGAAGCCTTTCTCCAATTTAATCCACCTGATCTCTATACAATTTCACTTTTTGTGCTATTTTTTCAAATGTAATACATGCCTACAGAAATGGTTAGGAAAGTTAAGTTAGAGTGCCTAAAAAGTCGTTTTTAGAGCATGAAAGAAAAAAATATAAAAGGACTTGTTCCATTGCATGCAGAGAATAAAATGGAATTATAAAGTTGTTCAGCTTTGTTGACTATTCGCTAGTCGGGGCTGTAGTGGTGAACTTGAACAAGGGCAACTGGATTATTCACAGCAGTGATCAATGAACTAGTGTAGCCTGTGATATGTTTACAATACAGTAACCTATTAAGACATTGTAACACAAAGCAATACAAAATCTCAGGCTGAACTACAGAATGATGCTCCCAGCACATTACTATAAAACTACAAGAGCTCATTATTGTCCCTTGTAGAGACCACACCCACCAATTCTAAGGTACCTATACACCTTATATGCATTTCCCTATATATAGGCAGGACATACGGCCCACAACAACAACACTCTATCACATAAGTCCAGTAAAAAAAATAATTAATTCAAACTATTTCATTATTGATATTTAACAACTAGTTATTTTCAGTTGTTGTTTCTTCTCCCCTTGTGCAAAGATTACACAAATTCCATGAGTCCATACTCCTCAAGCTGTTTGAAGAACAGTAATGGCCTCTCCCAAAGTTTAGAGAGAGGCACAAATATCTTGCACAACTATTTTTTGCTTATCCCTAGTACATGGTACAGACCATGATAATCATGGTGGGTAGAGGTAGACAACTGCTTTTACTGTAAGCGCACCACATGTCTGTGCATGTACCAGAGCCCCGTTATACAACTGTAGTAAGTGTATGAAGAAATAAGTAGGTTCAGGGACTCACTCTGGTCTGAGGTCCGGCGAGGGATTGAGGGTGAGCTACAGCCGGACTGTGAGGCCACCTCCCCCAGCTCTGTGCCCCCAAGTTACCAACACTACTATAACATCAGACGTGGACCTACCTTCCAGGTCCCCACAGCGGGGCAGACTCTCCCCCACCAGTAGCCGCTCTGTACTGCCGTCATCCACCCCCCGGCCCAGCCACCGCCCACAGGGGAACCTGCACCCCTTACTTTACTTTAGAGCTTCTACGTGGAATACAACCTATGTTGTTATACCCACAGTTCTCTCTCTTTTTTTGATAAGGTACAATTTGGATTATAAACACAAGGTAATAAGACCAAATAAACAAATAGTGTGTGACGTTTCGGTAACAGCGTTGTTACCATCTTCAGACAAAAGTATTGAATGAGAAATTTTACCACAGCATGTTTTAAATAGTTACTGTTATCAAGTGTGTAAACAAGATAGCAGATAAGAAGTAGATAGTTTTCTGATAAACACAGAATATTATTCTTAGAATTAAAAGTTGACAAACTGACCTGTAGGAATGTCCGGTGATCTCATTACGCACCACCACCTGCTCCACCATCCACTTGGCTGACATCCCTGCGTTGTCATGGCCGATCCTCAGGGTGGACAGCACCCCCAGGTTCTTGTGCTGCCGTACACAGCTGTTAGAACTTTACGTCACACTGTACCATGTCATCAATGATTGACTTGTAAATATAAAAGCTCACATTGAAACATAATTATAAACACAAGGTACCAAATAAATAAACAGTGGGTGACATTTCGGTAACAGCGTTGTTACCATCTTCAGACAAAAGTATATTTTTGTCTGGAGATGGTAACAACACTGTTACCGAAATGTCACACACTATTTATTTATTTGGATTTGGTCTTATTACCTTGTGTTTATAATCTATAATCCAAATTGTGCCATTCAGTACTTTTGTCTGAAGATGGTAACAATGCTGTTACCGAAACGTCACACACAATTTATTTATTTGGATTTGGTCTTATTACCTTGTGTTTATAATCTACTAGCCGAATGACCCGGGCAACGCCCGTGTTTTACCCGATTGAATGTTTTTATTCAAATACTATTTGTTACAATTATAAATTGGTGCCTCAAATAAATGCATATATTAGTTAATAACTATAGCCTATGTGCTTTATCTGTCTATGTACTGTTGGCTTCCGTAGGCGTCTCTTACTGGGAAAAAGAAAGAGAGGATTCCATTTAGTTATTAACTAATATATGCATTTATTTAAGGAGCGACCCGCTCCAACACAATAGTTACAAAAACGAAAAAGCGAGTGGGGGGGGGGGGGGGCAAAGGTGGCGTGATCGTAGCCAACCAATAGGAGAGCGCCATTCCAAAAAAAAAAGGCAAACGGTGACAGAGATGAAAACTGAAGAATCAAGAGATGAACAACGCATGACGCTCGTAACTGTATATTGAATAATCCAAATTGTGCCTTATCAACACTGTTACTGAAACGTCACACACTATTTATTTGGATCTAGTCTTATTACCTTGTGTTTATAATCTATAATCCAAATTGTGCCTTATTATAATTATATTTTTAAAAATTATCTTTTAAAAACAAAAGGTAAAAAGACCAATTCCAAATACATAAATAATGAATGACATTTGTGTAGCTCAAGGAGCATGAACTCATGGAATCCGTGTAATCTTTACACAAGGGGATAAGAAACAACGTGACATTTCTGTAACAGTGTTGTTACCATCTTCACACTATTTATTTATTATAATTTGGTCTTATTAACTTTTTATTTCTAATCTATAATCCAAATTGTACCTATAATGTCATAACTTGTTATAATAAAAGAAATGCCCCAAATGAGATTCCCAACCAGCCAGTCCTGAACATCTATTGAATTGTATCAAATCCTCCAAAAGAGACCTCTGGGAGAACCCCAGGAATATAATAGAAAAATCTGAGACAATGGAACCTAATGGAGATAGTTTAAACAACTCGAGGAATAAGCAACTCCACCTTTGCCGGTCCCAAGCCCGGATGAAAAAGGAGGAGGGGGAGCAGTAACAAGCTCACTAAAAAACCTGGGCTCAGCTGGCCCGGCTGATAGTACCCTGTAAGGGCTCCTGATCCAGGGATACAGGATGAGCAGCATTTGTACTCCATGTTAGGAGCGGCTGCACATGGCGTCTGTTCCTCATGTCAGAGGCGACCATTTCTTTTGGAGCTAAGTCGTCTTGCCACTGAGTAGTGCTCCCAGTCTTAATGACAAAGGCAGATGCATTCTACTTCACTCAATCATGATGGTTGTCAAGTCTAAAGCTCTACAAGCTTGATACCCTAATATGATTGAGCGAAGATAAGAAAGAAGAAGAAGAGGAATAAGCAAAAAAACAACATAATAAAAGAGGCAAGGAGAGATTTCAGTAGAATGGCCGCACACTGTAGGTTACCTACATGGAAGGAGAAATCAAGCCGGTTGCGAGGTAAAGTGATGGTTCCAGTCTCAGCGAGGGTTCCAGCGATGCAGATCCAGGTGTTGGCAGTGGTGGAGCAGCTGGTGACAATGCTGACCTGGTAGGACATCACTGGACAGCCCCCTTGTCACCCTGACATATCTCCAACATGGGGGGATGGTCACTCACTGGTGGTGGTGAATGTATTGGTGAAACACAGGTAATCCACGGCATTCAAGGTCAACAGATGGTACAGGAACTGCTCCTTCTCATCATCACAGCGTAGGAAGGCATAGCGCTTGTACAGGCTCCTGCGCTGGAGAGTCAGCATGGCGTTGATGCAGTGTGAAGGGAAACCTACCTCATCAGTTCTGTGTTAGACAATAGATGGCGCAGGTAGGCTGAGAGCTTCTTCTTCTCTAGTGCCAGCCTCACCCAGGCTCTGGCGTAGCCCATGTCTGTCTTGATCTCTGTCATCCCATGGATGTTCCTGCACCCAGCTGTCACAGCAGTCCAGTGGGACATAGCGGACGGACTCACTTGACATCGCTGACCAGGGACAGGTACGTGGAGCCCAGGGTCCGCATCTCTGTCATCTTACGGACTTCCTTGATATCCTCCCTGTCCAGAGATAAGGTGGAGATGTCTGCACATCAATGGGATGATTGGCAGAAGTCCCATGATAGAACATCCAATTCTCCTTGCCTAGATGGAACCAAAGTAGCGAGATATTGAGAAGAAGGTGCAAATTCACGAATGTGAGTTATCAACAAGTGCCCATCACTTTACTTACACCCATGGACAAAACTTAAGGAAGTTGTACCTTTCAGCATGTATATTGGGATTCAGACAATAACTATGAAAGATATTACAGTGACCTTTATTGAAGACACACAAGATAACCAAGTGTGTACAAAATTGCCTCTGTGTCCTTAAAAAAAAAAGAAAAAAAAGATGACTGGGGACATCAAAGACTTCCATTTCCTTAAGTTTTGACTATGAGTGTATTCGATCTGTCTACTTCTTGTAGTGTGTTCCCACAAGTTGCAGGAATTAAAATGTCTTTTCTCATAAAATATAAACAAACAAACGACCAGAAATTAGCTTTTGTAATCTCTAGCTATTCTAAGAAAGCATCTCCAGGTGAATCAGTTTGAACTCCCCATGTAAGAGGATCCATATTGTATATAAAAAAAGATAATATGCATTATATACACTATGTACAATGAAATGGCACCTCTGCCAACGCTACAGAGTTTGGTGGAGAATCACCAGTGGGTCTCCAGCGACATTATTGTAGACAAAGATACAGAGAGAGAGGTGCGCTACTACAGCAACAACAACAAGAGCACTACAGTGCTACATACGATTGAGGCGCTTCCTAAGCAGACACCAGGCCAGGGCTGACAGCAGTAACATCACACAGAGCAGCATGGGTCAGAGAGGGGCAGGGGGGTCGAGAGGGGTGGGGCAGCACTCACCGGGGGTCAGGAGATTGGGGGGCTTCCCTGAGGCCTTGCATTCTTCCACCTCCATGAAGCTGAGCAGGTGGGACCACAGAGCTGACTTGCCCTGGACACAACACCCTTGGTGCTATAGGGGGGCATTCTGACTCTTACATTCTATGGGCTTCCAGACATGACAAGAGTTAAACTTCACCTTTGCCAGTCCCAAGCCCTGACGAAAAAGGAGGAGGGGGAGCTATAACAAGGTTGATATAAAAAAAACCTGGGCTCAGCTGGCCTGGCTGATAGTACCCTGTAAGGACTCCTAATCCAGGGATACAGGATAAGTAGCGTTTGTACTCCATGTTAGGAGTGGCTGCACATGGCATCTGTTCCTCATGTCAGAGGCGGCCATTTCTTTTGGAGCTAAGTCAGCCTGCTACTGAGTAAAGCTCCCAGTCTTAATGACAAAGGCATTCTACTTCACCCACACTATCAACAAGCTCTACAAGTTTGATACCCTAATATGCTTGAGTGGGAATAAGAAAGAAGAAGAAGACAAGAGTGTTGAAATGGAATATACCTCACAAGCCTTATTTCATGGAGAGAAATGTCATATTAAGATTTCATATCGAGAACAAAAAAAAACATTATTACATAAAAACTTTAGAATTTTTCCATTAGAATTTGTCGAGTAAAACTGAAACACCCTTGGCAAATAAGCCTCTTTCAAATATGTATAAGTACAGAGAGTTGAGCTTTCCACATTTACAAGCCTATACTGGACTTGGAGTAGAAGCAACTATAACATGGTTATCATGGATGGTCTTCTTCTTCTTCTTTCTTATCTCCACACTGGGTGAAGTAGAATGCGTCTGCCTTTTGTCATTAAGACTGGGAGCACTACTCAGTGGTACTTAGCTCCAGAAGAAATAGCCGCCTCTGACATGAGGAACAGATGCCATGTACAGCTGCTCCTAACATGGAGTACAAACGCTGCTCATCCTGTATCCCTGGATTAAGAGCCCTATAGGGTCATGGATGGTATTTGTTAGCAAATCTTGGTGGTTCTGTTAGTGTAGAATTGACAAATCAGCGCACAAGTTATCCATAAAAAGCATCAGGTTCTCCACATCCCATATACTCCTCTCTCACATGTATACCCACCCAGGATATCAAGACAGGAGCTATATTCCCCACACACACATAACCCTACAATGATTATAAATTTTATCCATGAATTCAGTCTCTATGACCTTGTACGACTATATAATGGGATAATGGTAAGGTACAATTTGGATTATAGATTATAAATACAAGGTAATAAAAGACCAAATCCAAATAAATAAAATGTGTGTGACATTTCGGTAACAGCGTTGTTATCATCATCAGACAAAAGTAAGGAATATATTCAGTACTTTTGTCTGATGATGGTAACAATGCTGTTAACAAAACATCACACACATTTTATTTATTAGGATTTGGTCTTATTACCTTATATTTACAATGAGATAATGCCAGCAGATACTCACATGCTTGGAGATGCGGCCGTGGGCCCAGACCCTCTCAAGGAGATCACAGAGGCTGGCTATGAGGGTGTTCTCCTCTAGCCCGGACAAGACCATCTCATGATGGCCAAGTTCCACGGCCTCCTGGCCCATCTTCTCCACCAGCATCCTCTTGGTCTGAACACAATTATTCAGTCACAGCGGGGAACTGAGGCAGGGAGAAACATCTTCCCCATCTTGGGGAGTTGAACATCCCCGTGTGGGAGAAGACAATTCCTTACCCGGGTCTTACACTCCTTCAACAAGGCATCCACAAACTTCCAGTTGCAGTGGGCGACTGAGGAGACATCCAACATCTTTGTTCTGTTGCCATTCTCCTTGAGGGCCACAGGCGGGGTCTGTAGACATCAGATGTTGTAGTAGTTGGTAGATCATATTGTTGGGTGGTGTAACTATGGTGTCTGTAGACATCAGATGTTGTAGTAGTTGGTAGATCATAGTGTTGGGTGGTGTAACTATGGTGTCTGTAGACATCAGATGTTGTAGTAGTTGGTAGATCATATTGTTGGGTGGTGTAACTATGGTGTCTGTAGACATCAGATGTTGTAGTAGTTGGTAGATCATATTGTTGGGTGGTGTAACTATGGTGTCTGTAGACATCAGATGTTGTAGTAGTTGGTAGATCATATTGTTGGGTGGTGTAACTATGGTGTCTGTAGACATCAGATGTTGTAGTAGTTGGTAGATCATATTGTTGGGTGGTGTAACTATGGTGTCTGTAGACATCAGATGTTGTAGTAGTTGGTAGATCATATTGTTGGGTGGTGTAACTATGGTGTCTGTAGACATCAGATGTTGTAGTAGTTGGTAGATCATATTGTTGGGTGGTGTAACTATGGTGTCTGTAGACATCAGATGTTGTAGTAGTTGGTAGATCATATTGTTGGGTGGTGTAACTATGGTGTCTGTAGACATCAGATGTTGTAGTAGTTGGTAGATCATATTGTTGGGTGGTGTAACTATGGTGTCTGTAGACATCAGATGTTGTAGTAGTTGGTAGATCATATTGTTGGGTGGTGTAACTATGGTGTCTGTAGACATCAGATGTTGTAGTAGTTGGTAGATCATATTGTTGGGTGGTGTAACTATGGTGTTTGTAGACATCAGATGTTGTAGTAGTTGGTAGATCATATTGTTGGGTGGTGTAACTATGGTGTCTGTAGACATCAGATGTTGTAGTAGTTGGTAGATCATATTGTTGGGTGGTGTAACTATGGTGTCTGTAGACATCAGATGTTGTAGTAGTTGGTAGATCATAGTGTTGGGTGGTGTAACTATGGTGTCTGTAGACATCAGATGTTGTAGTAGTTGGTAGATCATATTGTTGGGTGGTGTAACTATGGTGTTTGTAGACATCAGATGTTGTAGTAGTTGGTAGATCATATTGTTGGGTGGTGTAACTATGGTGTCTGTAGACATCAGATGTTGTAGTAGTTGGTAGATCATATTGTTGGGTGGTGTAACTATGGTGTCTGTAGACATCAGATGTTGTAGTAGTTGGTAGATCATATTGTTGGGTGGTGTAACTATGGTGTCTGTAGACATCAGATGTTGTAGTAGTTGGTAGATCATATTGTTGGGTGGTGTAACTATGGTGTCTGTAGACATCAGATGTTGTAGTAGTTGGTAGATCATATTGTTGGGTGGTGTAACTATGGTGTCTGTAGACATCAGATGTTGTAGTAGTTGGTAGATCATAGTGTTGGGTGGTGTAACTATGGTGTCTGTAGACATCAGATGTTGTAGTAGTTGGTAGATCATAGTGTTGGGTGGTGTAACTATGGTGTCTGTAGACATCAGATGTTGTAGTAGTTGGTAGATCATAGTGTTGGGTGGTGTAACTATGGTGTCTGTAGACATCAGATGTTGTAGTAGTTGGTAGATCATAGTGTTGGGTGGTGTAACTATGGTGTCTGTAGACATCAGATGTTGTAGTAGTTGGTAGATCATATTGTTGGGTGGTGTAACTATGGTGTCTGTAGACATCAGATGTTGTAGTAGTTGGTAGATCATAGTGTTGGGTGGTGTAACTATGGTGTCTGTAGACATCAGATGTTGTAGTAGTTGGTAGATCATATTGTTGGGTGGTGTAACTATGGTGTCTGTAGACATCAGATGTTGTAGTAGTTGGTAGATCATATTGTTGGGTGGTTGTAACTATGGTGTCTGTAGACATCAGATGTTGTAGTAGTTGGTAGATCATATTGTTGGGTGGTGTAACTATGGTGTCTGTAGACATCAGATGTTGTAGTAGTTGGTAGATCATATTGTTGGGTGGTTGTAACTATGGTGTCTGTAGACATCAGATGTTGTAGTAGTTGGTAGATCATATTGTTGGGTGGTGTAACTATGGTGTCTGTAGACATCAGATGTTGTAGTAGTTGGTAGATCATATTGTTGGGTGGTGTAACTATGGTGTCTGTAGACATCAGATGTTGTAGTAGTTGGTAGATCATATTGTTGGGTGGTGTAACTATGGTGTCTGTAGACATCAGATGTTGTAGTAGTTGGTAGATCATATTGTTGGGTGGTGTAACTATGGTGTCTGTAGACATCAGATGTTGTAGTAGTTGGTAGATCATATTGTTGGGTGGTGTAACTATGGTGTCTGTAGACATCAGATGTTGTAGTAGTTGGTAGATCAATTTGTTGGGTGGTGTAACTATGGTGTCTGTAGACATCAGATGTTGTAGTAGTTGGTAGATCATATTGTTGGGTGGTGTAACTATGGTGTTTGTAGACATCAGATGTTGTAGTAGTTGGTAGATCATATTGTTGGGTGGTGTATCTATGGTGTCTGTAGACATCAGATGTTGTAGTAGTTGGTAGATCATAGTGTTGGGTGGTGTAACTATTGTGTCTGTAGACATCAGATGTTGTGTAGTTGGTAGATCATATTTGTTGGGTGGTGTAACTATTGGTGTCTGTAGACATCAGATGTTGTAGTAGTTGGTAGATCATAGTGTTGGGTGGTGTAACTATGGTGTCTGAAGACATCAGATGTTGTAGTAGTTGGTAGATCATATTGTTGGGTGGTGTAACTATGGTGTCTGTAGACATCAGATGTTGTAGTAGTTGGTAGATCATATTGTTGGGTGGTGTAACTATGGTGTCTGTAGACATCAGATGTTAGTAGTTGGTAGATCATAGTGTTGGGTGGTGTAACTATGGTGTCTGTAGACATCAGATGTTGTAGTAGTTGGTAGATCATATTGTTGGGTGGTGTAACTATGGTGTCTGTAGACATCAGATGTTGTAGTAGTTGGTAGATCATATTGTTGGGTGGTGTAACTATGGTGTCTGTAGACATCAGATGTTGTAGTAGTTGGTAGATCATAGTGTTGGGTGGTGTAACTATGGTGTCTGTAGACATCAGATGTTGTAGTAGTTGGTAGATCATATTGTTGGGTGGTGTAACTATGGTGTTTGTAGACATCAGATGTTGTAGTAGTTGGTAGATCATATTGTTGGGTGGTGTAACTATGGTGTCTGTAGACATCAGATGTTGTAGTAGTTGGTAGATCATATTGTTGGGTGGTGTAACTATGGTGTTTGTAGACATCAGATGTTTAGTAGTTGGTAGATCATAGTGTTGGGTGGTGTAACTATGGTGTCTGTAGACATCAGATGTTGTAGTAGTTGGTAGATCATAGTGTTGGGTGGTGTAACTATGGTGTCTGTAGACATCAGATGTTGTAGTAGTTGGTAGATCATATTGTTGGGTGGTTGTAACTATGGTGTCTGTAGACATCAGATGTTGTAGTAGTTGGTAGATCATATTGTTGGGTGGTGTAACTATGGTGTCTGTAGACATCAGATGTTGTAGTAGTTGGTAGATCATATTGTTGGGTGGTGTAACTATGGTGTCTGTAGACATCAGATGTTGTAGTAGTTGGTAGATCATAGTGTTGGGTGGTGTAACTATGGTGTCTGTAGACATCAGATGTTGTAGTAGTTGGTAGATCATATTGTTGGGTGGTGTAACTATGGTGTCTGTAGACATCAGATGTTGTAGTAGTTGGTAGATCATATTGTTGGGTGGTGTAACTATGGTGTCTGTAGACATCAGATGTTGTAGTAGTTGGTAGATCATATTGTTGGGTGGTGTAACTATGGTGTTTGTAGACATCAGATGTTGTAGTAGTTGGTAGATCATATTGTTGGGTGGTGTTACTATGGTGTCTGTAGACATCAGATGTGTTGTTGTTGTTGTTTCTTATCCCCTTGTGTAAACATTTACACGAATTCCATGAGTTCATGATCTGATGGAATGGGGTATAGGGGTGCAGCTTTCGTTGATCATGGCACCATGATCCAGGCACACTTTGGTGAAAGTCTGACTTTGCCTGTAATTTGAGTCATATGACATGTTGAGTCATTCAGATGTTGTAGTAGTTGGTAGATCATATTGTTGGGTGGTGTAACTATGGTGTCTAGAGACATCAGATGTTGTAGTAGTTGGTAGATCATATTGTTGGGTGGTGTAACTATGGTGTCTGTAGACATCAGATGTTGTAGTAGTTGGTAGATCATAGTGTTGGGTGGTGTAACTATGGTGTCTGTAGACATCAGATGTTGTAGTAGTTGGTAGATCATATTGTTGGGTGGTGTGACTATGGTGTCTAGAGACATCAGATGTTGTAGTAGTTGGTAGATCATATTGTTGGGTGGTGTAACTATGGTGTTTGTAGACATCAGATGTTGTAGTAGTTGGTAGATCATATTGTTGGGTGGTGTAACTATGGTGTCTGTAGACATCAGATGTTGTAGTAGTTGGTAGATCATAGTGTTGGGTGGTGTAACTATGGTGTCTGTAGACATCAGATGTTGTAGTAGTTGGTAGATCATATTGTTGGGTGGTGTGACTATGGTGTCTAGAGACATCAGATGTTGTAGTAGTTGGTAGATCATATTGTTGGGTGGTGTAACTATGGTGTCTGTAGACATCAGATGTTGTAGTAGTTGGTAGATCATATTGTTGGGTGGTGTAACTATGGTGTCTGTAGACATCAGATGTTGTAGTAGTTGGTAGATCATAGTGTTGGGTGGTTGTAACTATGGTGTCTGTAGACATCAGATGTTGTAGTAGTTGGTAGATCATAGTGTTGGGTGGTGTGACTATGGTGTCTAGAGACATCAGATGTTGTAGTAGTTGGTAGAATCATATTGTTGGGTGGTGTAACTATGGTGTCTGTAGACATCAGATGTTGTAGTAGTTGGTAGATCATAGTGTTGGGTGGTGTAACTATGGTGTCTGTAGACATCAGATGTTGTAGTAGTTGGTAGATCATATTGTTGGGTGGTGTGAACTATGGTGTCTAGAGACATCAGATGTTGTAGTAGTTGGTAGATCATATTGTTGGGTGGTGTAACTATGGTGTCTGTAGACATCAGATGTTGTAGTAGTTGGTAGATCATATTGTTGGGTGGTGTAACTATGGTGTCTGTAGACATCAGATGTTGTAGTAGTTGGTAGATCATATTGTTGGGTGGTGTAACTAATGGTGTCTGTAGACATCAGATGTTGTAGTAGTTGGTAGAACATATTGTTGGGTGGTGTAACTATGGTGTCTGTAGACATCAGATGTTGTAGTAGTTGGTAGATCATATTGTTGGGTGGTGTAACTATGGTGTCTGTAGACATCAGATGTTGTAGTAGTTGGTAGATCATATTGTTGGGGTGGTGTAACTATGGTGTCTGTAGACATCAGATGTTGTAGTAGTTGGTAGATCATAGTGTTGGGTGGTGTGACTATGGTGTCTGTAGACATCAGATGTTGTAGTAGTTGGTAGATCATATTGTTGGGTGGTGTAACTATGGTGTCTGTAGACATCAGATGTTGTAGTAGTTGGTAGATCATAGTGTTGGGTGGTGTAACTATGGTGTCTGTAGACATCAGATGTTGTAGTAGTTGTAGATCATAGTGTTGGGTGGTGTAACTATGGTGTCTGTAGACATCAGATGTTGTAGTAGTTGGTAGATCATAGTGTTGGTGGTGTAACTATGGTGTCTGTAGACATCAGATGTTGTAGTAGTTGGTAGATCATAGTGTTGGGTGGTGTAACTATGGTGTCTGTAGACATCAGATGTTGTAGTAGTTGGTAGATCATATTGTTGGTGGTTGTAACTATGGTGTCTGTAGACATCAGATGTTGTAGTAGTTGGTAGATCATATTGTTGGGTGGTTGTAACTATGGTGTCTGTAGACATCAGATGTTGTAGTAGTTTGGTAGATCATATTGTTGGGTGGTGTAACTATGGTGTCTGTAGACATCAGATGTTGTAGTCGTTGTAGATCATAGTGTTGGGTGGTGTAACTATGTGTCTGTAGACATCAGATGTTGTAGTAGTTGGTATGATCATATTGTTGGTGGGTATGTAACTATGGTGTCTGTAGACATCAGATGTTGTAGTAGTTGGTAGATCATATTGTTGGGTGGTGTAACTATGGTGTCTGTAGACATCAGATGTTGTAGTAGTTGGTAGATCATATTGTTGGGTGGTTGTAACTATGGTGTCTGTAGACATCAGATGTTGTAGTAGTTGGTAGATCATATTGTTGGGTGGTGTAACTATGGTGTCTGTAGACATCAGATGTTGTAGTAGTTGGTAGATCATATTGTTGGGTGGTTGTAACTATGGTGTCTGTAGACATCAGATGTTGTAGTAGTTGGTAGATCATATTGTTGGGTGGTGTAACTATGGTGTCTGTAGACATCAGATGTTGTAGTAGTTGGTAGATCATATTGTTGGGGTGGTGTAACTATGGTGTTTGTAGACATCAGATGTTGTAGTAGTTGGTAGATCATATTGTTGGGGTGGTGTAACTATGGTGTCTGTAGACATCAGATGTTGTAGTAGTTGGTAGATCATAGTGTTGGGTGGTGTAACTATGGTGTCTGTAGACATCAGATGTTGTAGTAGTTGGTAGATCATATTGTTGGGTGGTGTAACTATGGTGTCTGTAGACATCAGATGTTGTAGTAGTTGGTAGATCATAGTGTTGGGTGGTGTAACTATGGTGTCTGTAGACATCAGATGTTGTAGTAGTTGGTAGATCATAGTGTTGGGTGGTGTAACTATGGTGTCTGTAGACATCAGATGTTGTAGTAGTTGGTAGATCAATTGTTGGGTGGTGTAACTATGGTGTCTGTAGACATCAGATGTTGTAGTAGTTGGTAGATCATATTGTTGGGTGGTGTAACTATGGTGTTTGTAGACATCAGATGTTGTAGTAGTTGGTAGATCATATTGTTGGGTGGTGTAACTATGGTGTCTGTAGACATCAGATGTTGTAGTAGTTGGTAGATCATAGTGTTGGGTGGTGTAACTATTGTGTCTGTAGACATCAGATGTTGTAGTAGTTGGTAGATCATATTGTTGGGTGGTGTAACTATGGTGTCTGTAGACATCAGATGTTGTAGTAGTTGGTAGATCATAGTGTTGGGTGGTGTAACTATGGTGTCTGTAGACATCAGATGTTGTAGTAGTTGGTAGATCATATTGTTGGGTGGTGTAACTATGGTGTCTGTAGACATCAGATGTTGTAGTAGTTGGTAGATCATATTGTTGGGTGGTGTAACTATGGTGTCTGTAGACATCAGATGTTGTAGTAGTTGGTAGATCATAGTGTTGGGTGGTGTAACTATGGTGTCTGTAGACATCAGATGTTGTAGTAGTTGGTAGATCATATTGTTGGGTGGTGTAACTATGGTGTCTGTAGACATCAGATGTTGTAGTAGTTGGTAGATCATATTGTTGGGTGGTGTAACTATGGTGTCTGTAGACATCAGATGTTGTAGTAGTTGGTAGATCATAGTGTTGGGTGGTGTAACTATGGTGTCTGTAGACATCAGATGTTGTAGTAGTTGGTAGATCATATTGTTGGGTGGTGTAACTATGGTGTTTGTAGACATCAGATGTTGTAGTAGTTGGTAGATCATATTGTTGGGTGGTGTAACTATGGTGTCTGTAGACATCAGATGTTGTAGTAGTTGGTAGATCATATTGTTGGGTGGTGTAACTATGGTGTCTGTAGACATCAGATGTTGTAGTAGTTGGTAGATCATAGTGTTGGGTGGTGTAACTATGGTGTCTGTAGACATCAGATGTTGTAGTAGTTGGTAGATCATAGTGTTGGGTGGTGTAACTATGGTGTCTGTAGACATCAGATGTTGTAGTAGTTGGTAGATCATATTGTTGGGTGGTGTAACTATGGTGTCTGTAGACATCAGATGTTGTAGTAGTTGGTAGATCATATTGTTGGGTGGTGTAACTATGGTGTCTGTAGACATCAGATGTTGTAGTAGTTGGTAGATCATATTGTTGGGTGGTGTAACTATGGTGTCTGTAGACATCAGATGTTGTAGTAGTTGGTAGATCATAGTGTTGGGTGGTGTAACTATGGTGTCTGTAGACATCAGATGTGTAGTAGTTGGTAGATCATATTGTTGGGTGGTGTAACTATGGTGTTTGTAGACATCAGATGTTGTAGTAGTTGGTAGATCATATTGTTGGGTGGTGTTACTATGGTGTCTGTAGACATCAGATGTGTTGTTGTTGTTGTTTCTTATCCCCTTGTGTAAACATTACACGAATTCCATGAGTTCATGATCTGATGGAATGGGGTATAGGGGTGCAGCTTTCGTTGATCATGGCACCATGATCCAGGCACACTTTGGTGAAAGTCTGACTTTGCCTGTAATTTGAGTCATATGACATGTTGAGTCATTCAGATGTTGTAGTAGTTGGTAGATCATATTGTTGGGTGGTGTAACTATGGTGTCTAGAGACATCAGATGTTGTAGTAGTTGGTAGATCATATTGTTGGGTGGTGTAACTATGGTGTCTGTAGACATCAGATGTTGTAGTAGTTGGTAGATCATAGTGTTGGGTGGTGTAACTATGGTGTCTGTAGACATCAGATGTTGTAGTAGTTGGTAGATCATATTGTTGGGTGGTGTGACTATGGTGTCTAGAGACATCAGATGTTGTAGTAGTTGGTAGATCATATTGTTGGGTGGTGTAACTATGGTGTTTGTAGACATCAGATGTTGTAGTAGTTGGTAGATCATATTGTTGGGTGGTGTAACTATGGTGTCTGTAGACATCAGATGTTGTAGTAGTTGGTAGATCATAGTGTTGGGTGGTGTAACTATGGTGTCTGTAGACATCAGATGTTGTAGTAGTTGGTAGATCATATTGTTGGGTGGTGTGACTATGGTGTCTAGAGACATCAGATGTTGTAGTAGTTGGTAGATCATATTGTTGGGTGGTGTAACTATGGTGTCTGTAGACATCAGATGTTGTAGTAGTTGGTAGATCATATTGTTGGGTGGTGTAACTATGGTGTCTGTAGACATCAGATGTTGTAGTAGTTGGTAGATCATAGTGTTGGGTGGTGTAACTATGGTGTCTGTAGACATCAGATGTTGTAGTAGTTGGTAGATCATAGTGTTGGGTGGTGTGACTATGGTGTCTAGAGACATCAGATGTTGTAGTAGTTGGTAGATCATATTGTTGGGTGGTGTAACTATGGTGTCTGTAGACATCAGATGTTGTAGTAGTTGGTAGATCATAGTGTTGGGTGGTGTAACTATGGTGTCTGTAGACATCAGATGTTGTAGTAGTTGGTAGATCATATTGTTGGGTGGTGTGACTATGGTGTCTAGAGACATCAGATGTTGTAGTAGTTGGTAGATCATATTGTTGGGTGGTGTAACTATGGTGTCTGTAGACATCAGATGTTGTAGTAGTTGGTAGATCATATTGTTGGGTGGTGTAACTATGGTGTCTGTAGACATCAGATGTTGTAGTAGTTGGTAGATCATATTGTTGGGTGGTGTAACTATGGTGTTTGTAGACATCAGATGTTGTAGTAGTTGGTAGAACATATTGTTGGGTGGTGTAACTATGGTGTCTAGAGACATCAGATGTTGTAGTAGTTGGTAGATCATATTGTTGGGTGGTGTAACTATGGTGTCTGTAGACATCAGATGTTGTAGTAGTTGGTAGATCATAGTGTTGGGTGGTGTAACTATGGTGTCTGTAGACATCAGATGTTGTAGTAGTTGGTAGATCATAGTGTTGGGTGGTGTGACTATGGTGTCTGTAGACATCAGATGTTGTAGTAGTTGGTAGATCATATTGTTGGGTGGTGTAACTATGGTGTCTGTAGACATCAGATGTTGTAGTAGTTGGTAGATCATAGTGTTGGGTGGTGTAACTATGGTGTCTGTAGACATCAGATGTTGTAGTAGTTGGTAGATCATAGTGTTGGGTGGTGTAACTATGGTGTCTGTAGACATCAGATGTTGTAGTAGTTGGTAGATCATAGTGTTGGGTGGTGTAACTATGGTGTCTGTAGACATCAGATGTTGTAGTAGTTGGTAGATCATAGTGTTGGGTGGTGTAAACTATGGTGTCTGTAGACATCAGATGTTGTAGTAGTTGGTAGATCATATTGTTGGGTGGTGTAACTATGGTGTCTGTAGACATCAGATGTTGTAGTAGTTGGTAGATCATATTGTTGGGTGGTGTAACTATGGTGTCTGTAGACATCAGATGTTGTAGTAGTTGGTAGATCATATTGTTGGGTGGTGTAACTATGGTGTCTGTAGACATCAGATGTTGTAGTAGTTGGTAGATCATAGTGTTGGGTGGTGTAACTATGGTGTCTGTAGACATCAGATGTTGTAGTAGTTGGTAGATCATATTGTTGGGTGGTGTAACTATGGTGTCTGTAGACATCAGATGTTGTAGTAGTTGGTAGATCATATTGTTGGGTGGTGTAACTATGGTGTCTGTAGACATCAGATGTTGTAGTAGTTGGTAGATCATATTGTTGGGTGGTGTAACTATGGTGTCTGTAGACATCAGATGTTGTAGTAGTTGGTAGATCATATTGTTGGGTGGTGTAACTATGGTGTCTGTAGACATCAGATGTTGTAGTAGTTGGTAGATCATATTGTTGGGTGGTGTAACTATGGTGTCTGTAGACATCAGATGTTGTAGTAGTTGGTAGATCATATTGTTGGGTGGTGTAACTATGGTGTCTGTAGACATCAGATGTTGTAGTAGTTGGTAGATCATATTGTTGGGTGGTGTAACTATGGTGTTTGTAGACATCAGATGTTGTAGTAGTTGGTAGATCATATTGTTGGGTGGTGTAACTATGGTGTCTGTAGACATCAGATGTTGTAGTAGTTGGTAGATCATATTGTTGGGTGGTGTAACTATGGTGTCTGTAGACATCAGATGTTGTAGTAGTTGGTAGATCATATTGTTGGGTGGTGTAACTATGGTGTCTGTAGACATCAGATGTTGTAGTAGTTGGTAGATCATAGTGTTGGGTGGTGTAACTATGGTGTCTGTAGACATCAGATGTTGTAGTAGTTGGTAGATCATAGTGTTGGGTGGTGTAACTATGGTGTCTGTAGACATCAGATGTTGTAGTAGTTGGTAGATCATATTGTTGGGTGGTGTAACTATGGTGTCTGTAGACATCAGATGTTGTAGTAGTTGGTAGATCATATTGTTGGGTGGTGTAACTATGGTGTTTGTAGACATCAGATGTTGTAGTAGTTGGTAGATCATATTGTTGGGTGGTGTAACTATGGTGTCTGTAGACATCAGATGTTGTAGTAGTTGGTAGATCATATTGTTGGGTGGTGTAACTATGGTGTCTGTAGACATCAGATGTTGTAGTAGTTGGTAGATCATATTGTTGGGTGGTGTAACTATGGTGTCTGTAGACATCAGATGTTGTAGTAGTTGGTAGATCATAGTGTTGGGTGGTGTAACTATGGTGTCTGTAGACATCAGATGTTGTAGTAGTTGGTAGATCATATTGTTGGGTGGTGTAACTATGGTGTCTGTAGACATCAGATGTTGTAGTAGTTGGTAGATCATATTGTTGGGTGGTGTAACTATGGTGTCTGTAGACATCAGATGTTGTAGTAGTTGGTAGATCATAGTGTTGGGTGGTGTAACTATGGTGTCTGTAGACATCAGATGTAGTAGTAGTTGGTAGATCATATTGTTGGGTGGTGTAACTATGGTGTCTGTAGACATCAGATGTTGTAGTAGTTGGTAGATCATATTGTTGGGTGGTGTAACTATGGTGTCTGTAGACATCAGATGTTGTAGTAGTTGGTAGATCATATTGTTGGGTGGTGTAACTATGGTGTCTGTAGACATCAGATGTTGTAGTAGTTGGTAGATCATATTGTTGGGTGGTGTAACTATGGTGTCTGTAGACATCAGATGTTGTAGTAGTTGGTAGATCATAGTGTTGGGTGGTGTGACTATGGTGTCTGTAGACATCAGATGTTGTAGTAGTTGGTAGATCATATTGTTGGGTGGTGTAACTATGGTGTTTGTAGACATCAGATGTTGTAGTAGTTGGTAGATCATAGTGTTGGGTGGTGTAACTATGGTGTCTGTAGACATCAGATGTTGTAGTAGTTGGTAGATCATATTGTTGGGTGGTGTAACTATGGTGTCTGTAGACATCAGATGTTGTAGTAGTTGGTAGATCATATTGTTGGGTGGTGTAACTATGGTGTCTGTAGACATCAGATGTTGTAGTAGTTGGTAGATCATAGTGTTGGGTGGTGTAACTATGGTGTCTGTAGACATCAGATGTTGTAATAGTTGGTAGATCATATTGTTGGGTGGTGTAACTATGGTGTCTGTAGACATCAGATGTTGTAGTAGTTGGTAGATCATATTGTTGGGTGGTGTAACTATGGTGTCTGTAGACATCAGATGTTGTAGTAGTTGGTAGATCATAGTGTTGGGTGGTGTAACTATGGTGTCTGTAGACATCAGATGTTGTAGTAGTTGGTAGATCATAGTGTTGGGTGGTGTAACTATGGTGTCTGTAGACATCAGATGTTGTAGTAGTTGGTAGATCATATTGTTGGGTGGTGTAACTATGGTGTCTGTAGACATCAGATGTTGTAGTAGTTGGTAGATCATATTGTTGGGTGGTGTAACTATGGTGTCTGTAGACATCAGATGTTGTAGTAGTTGGTAGATCATATTGTTGGGTGGTGTAACTATGGTGTCTGTAGACATCAGATGTTGTAGTAGTTGGTAGATCATATTGTTGGGTGGTGTAACTATGGTGTCTGTAGACATCAGATGTTGTAGTAGTTGGTAGATCATATTGTTGGGTGGTGTAACTATGGTGTTTGTAGACATCAGATGTTGTAGTAGTTGGTAGATCATATTGTTGGGTGGTGTAACTATGGTGTTTGTAGACATCAGATGTTGTAGTAGTTGGTAGATCATATTGTTGGGTGGTGTAACTATGGTGTTTGTAGACATCAGATGTTGTAGTAGTTGGTAGATCATATTGTTGGGTGGTGTAACTATGGTGTTTGTAGACATCAGATGTTGTAGTAGTTGGTAGATCATATTGTTGGGTGGTGTAACTATGGTGTTTGTAGACATCAGATGTTGTAGTAGTTGGTAGATCATATTGTTGGGTGGTGTAACTATGGTGTTTGTAGACATCAGATGTTGTAGTAGTTGGTAGATCATATTGTTGGGTGGTGTAACTATGGTGTCTGTAGACATCAGATGTTGTAGTAGTTGGTAGATCATATTGTTGGGTGGTGTAACTATGGTGTCTGTAGACATCAGATGTTGTAGTAGTTGGTAGATCATATTGTTGGGTGGTGTAACTATGGTGTTTGTAGACATCAGATGTTGTAGTAGTTGGTAGATCATATTGTTGGGTGGTGTAACTATGGTGTCTGTAGACATCAGATGTTGTAGTAGTTGGTAGATCATATTGTTGGGTGGTGTAACTATGGTGTCTGTAGACATCAGATGTTGTAGTAGTTGGTAGATCATATTGTTGGGTGGTGTAACTATGGTGTCTGTAGACATCAGATGTTGTAGTAGTTGGTAGATCATATTGTTGGGTGGTGTAACTATCCTAGAGAAGTAACAAAAAGATATGCATAGTAATGCTACTAAGGAAAGTTTCACTCATTTCTAATATATATATTTGTCATATTATATTTCTTGTGCATATGCAATGTTGTGCATAGGAATGTTCTACAATGAAACACCAAGCCTGATGTAACTTCAAAATGGAGTTCAATAAATTCTACCACTAGAAAAGAAGGGTGCAGCATCCAGTAAGGTCCAATAATAGGTCATTCACATTGTAAAAGAAGCTAAAATAAAATAAAAACATCATTCAGGCCAGTCTTTGATTGGACACAGACACCCAAGGTCAGTCCTCTCTAATGTCACCATTACCATATAAGCTAGGTTCCTTCTGAGCTCACAGGAGTATATGGAGAAGAGACAGTACAGTAGCATTAGGTCGTTATGCAGCCCAATTGATCAGAGTGATCCCAGGACTCCTATAGTTCACTTCACCTTCAATGGTTACAAGGTTTTCCCACTATGTACTAAGTGTCAACCTGCAACCCCAAAACACATTATTGACTGTATTGACTCATCCATTGATGAGCTCTACTCATCCCCGGTAGACACCATCAAAAGTTTCAAGCTTTACAAACTTGATAGCCTGATATGATTGAGTGGAGATAAGAAAGAAGAAGAAGAAGACTTCACCTTCCCGGGTGCTGCCCCCTTCTAAACTGAGATAACCATGTTCCTATACGTGTGGTCTTCATCTATATTCAGGCTAGTGCGCTCCCACTCTGGCCCCATGACTGCATATTAGATGAGAAGCCTGCTGCAACAATGGCTCTCCAAAATTTACAACATATATACAGTTAAACCTGTCTATAGCGCCCCCTCTAAATAGCACCTTCCTCTCTATAACGCCTGATTTTAAATACGTAGTACAATGCGATTTACATTAAAAGTGACCTGCCTATAGCACCCTATTTTGGTGAGTCCCAAGAGGGGGTACTATAGACAGGTTTAGCTGCATATCAACCACAGCATCATTTGTTATTTGATCTATTACATTTTTACCAGATTTCCCCAGTCACCTAGATTTGATCTTGTACAATCCAAATTGTGCCAGCACTGTATTATAGGTGGTTTAAAGAGGGAGAAATACCTTCTTGGTATCGGTGTCAGCAGGAGTTGTGGTCTGGGTGCAGAGGAACACAGGCCTGGCACACAAGGTGAGTGAGTACATCAGGTAGGTATGCACACAACAATCTACCTGCGGTATTGCTGATTCAACAAGGCCCAGTCCAGCAAAGGGAAGCTATCCAGGGGGCCAGTCCTGGCAGGAAAGTTGGTCTGGTCCGCTGTCATCTGATCAGCCTCCCATACTCTGTGTTCCAGGAGGAGGTCCGTCTCTTGGTGGCCGGACCTACAGGGCTCGTAGAGAGCCGTCTTGCTGCCGTAGCTCTTCAGTCTCACCTCAAACACCTGCCACAGCTGGGGGTATTACATTCTGACAATTGGAAACATTTGCTGGATGTAGCCTATCACTTCTAAGTTTAACTCCACCTTTGCCGGTCCCAAACCCAGATGAAAAAAGAGGAGGGGGAGCAGTAACAAGCTCACTAAAAAACCTGGTGTCAGCTGGGCCGGCTGATAGTACCCTGTAAGGGCTCCTAATCCAGGGATACAGGATGAACAGCGTTTGTACTCCATTTTAGGAGCGGCTGCACATGGCGTCTGTTCCTCGTGTCAGAGATGGGCATTTCTTTTGGAGCTAAGTTGGCCTGCCACTGAGTAGTGCTTCCAGTCTTAATGACAAAGGCAGATGCATTCTACTTCACCCAGTCATGATGGTTGTCAAACAGACACCATCAAGGGTCACAACTTGATACCCTAATATGATTGAGTGGAGATAAGAAAGAAGAAAACTTCTAAGTTTGGTAAACTGTGTTAGCTCACTGGGACAGGTATATTGTTGTCGTAACAACGCTGTTACTGAAGCGTCACACACTATTTATTTAAAATTGTAAGATAGAATCCTCTGATGTATAAGTTGCAGTAACACATGAAAACTCCGAGGATAAGTTTCTTTATTTCATAAATGATATCTTGAGCTTTCGGGTATCGTAAACCCTTCGACAGGAGTGTATAAGACGAAATGAATCACAGTTTTTAGCTATTATTTATATATATGGTATGTTATTCACATATTTAAAGATGTGCAAAATATACAACAGACAGGCCATCTATTCCGTTAAATGTAACCATTGCAATATTGTATACATTGGAGAAACAGGCAGGTTAGTCAAGGACAGAATTAATGAACACAATAGAAATATAAAAAACAAAGACAATAGATCACTTATTTTTCAACACATTGAAACAACAGGCCATACTTTTAATTTAGCTGAACCAAAAACCCACTACACCAACATAAATAATAAACACAAAAGACTAATCCTTGAAGCAATAGTATCCACGAAACACGAGAGCATCAATAGACATATAGATATCCCAGAAGTATACAATAGTTTAATACACAATCCTGATACATAAAACTACATTCCAGATAAGCAATAGTATATTTCTCGCTTGTTTTGTATATATAAAATTTAATTCAGGCATAAAATATTCATGTTAATTAAAAAAATTTGCACATCTTTAAATATGTAAATAACATACCATATATAAATAATAGCTAAAAACTGTGATTCATTTCATCTTATACACTCCTGTCGAAGGGTTTACGATACCCGAAAGCTCGAGATATCATTTATGAAATAAAGAAACTTATCCTCGGAGTTTTCATGTGTTACTGCAACAATATTTATTTGTTTGGGTTTGGTCTTGTTGCCTTGTGAATATGCATATAAGGAATGAGAAGCCTCTCTCACATGACCTCTAGATTGAAATTAAATCCAAACATAGCAATGATGTGGAGGTAAGTGAAACCCCAAGCTGGAAACCAAACTGTCCCACCTTGAGCTGAGGTGAGGGTTCCTCCCAGAGTGAGAGGATCTTGTTATCGATGAAGGTGGCGAACATCTGGGACTCCAGGAAGCGGGAGAGGAAGGGCAGATGGGGCTGAGGCTGGTCTGACAGGAAGGCAGTCTTGTCAAAGTTGCTGACAGAGTCCCGAGAGCTCTGCCAGTGCTCTTTGTTGGTCTGTTGACACACATCTCGGTAACTATCACACAATTAGAGATGGGCACCATAGCTGACCTGGATCAGTAGATTATAAAAAAGTAGAAAATCGTGAGGCGAAGAGTTTTTGTAAGTTTTTTTATTATTTAACCAATATTTCGAGCATTTCTGCCCTTTTACAGGAGTAAAATGAGAACTTTTTACTCTTATGGAAAGGCAGAAATACTCAAAAGATCGGTTAAATAATAAAACCTTACAAAAACTCTTCGCCTCACGATTTTCTACTGTAAAGGACAACACCTAATTACAGAGCCAAAGTATCCTTTAAGGAGAGGTATCCTCTTACCAGAGAGTTGCTAAATAGTAAAAATGGTAATTTTGCAAATGAAAACTGTCCTTTGTAGAGAGGTGTCCTCTAGTGTGAGTGTCCTCTCATGGAGGTTTTATTGTACAACCAGATAAGTGCCCCACATTTAAACATCACTTCATTATAAACTTATAATGCCATTACCATTGCACTATTACCTCAGGAGGGAGTGTTAAGCCTGAAATAAGCCTTCCCACTCCACTGAGTTTTAAAACTGCCACCAGGAACCTATAAAACCGAGAGTTCCAATAATAAAAGACATTTTGGGTAATGTATTAGTGTACCTATGGATTAAATGTGCTTATTTAACACCCACTCCAAGTTGAAATTACCAAATTACTGAAATGTTTAACTATCAAAGAGCAAAAAAAATTCACTGTTTTCCTCCAACACATAAATGATGAAGTAAAACAATGTTTGGGTTGAAAGAATCCATCATAACTTGGCCTGACATGACTGAGTCTCCAGACCACCTCTTTGAGAGACTGGGGGTTGCCATGTTTTTGGAGCTATGGTATTTTATGGGAGACCTTTCTGTATATCTAAAGTCTTATGTTACTGTTGATAGTGTCCATCAACTTGACTTTTGGTGACTACATGGACAAATCTTCTTGAATTTTATCTGTTAGTGAAAAGATTTTTGATCTTTTCTTATCAATGGAGACTTTATCTCTCTAAAAGCTTGGCCCTAGCAGGAGGATACTACAAAGACAATAATTCCAGGGGAATAGGTGTTGAAGATTGTTCTTTGGGGATCTCTCATAATCTTTCTAAGAGCTAAAGATGTCCATTAGGCCCAGCTTAAAACATAGTGGATGTTGTATGGGAGCTAATACTGGATTAGCACCAACCAGAGAGGTGAAATAATCCATAAAACACATTCTTACAATACTGCCATCCCCTTTCAGAACTGTTTCAAAGGTCCAAGAGAGATTATAAATACAAGGTAATAAAACGAAAATCTAAATAAATAAATAGTGTGTAACATTTCGGTAACAGCGTTGTTACCAAAGTAGTAAGTACTGAATGAATCTTTCAGTACTTTTATTTGAAGAGGGTAACAATATCCATATGTATATCAGCAAGGGTTGTGAATGGTGGGTGGAATTACCTGACTGGGGAAGATGACAAAATGTTCATAGTGGAGGAAGAGATTGAGGAAGTAGTTGAGGAAAACCTCCCTAAGGACATTGTTCAATTTGAGCATGGCCACATAGCCGTGGATTCCGTCCAAGGACCGCGATGGCTGTCGATGGATTTCCTCCAGAGAGAAGCCTACACACGCTGGTGAATGGCAGCAAACAATCCTGCGCAGCAAGCATACCTGTGCGACGGGCGAAGACATTGATGGAGTGATGGTGGGTAGGATTGCCTCTGGCGGGGGAACTGAGAGTTGAGCTGGCCTGGCGGGGAAGCACAGGCCGCGAGTGCTGCCGAGACAGAGTGAAGCTGTCGGAGAGTGCCAGGATCTCGGCTTGCAGCTCCCGGCGATGGGGAAGTGGCGGTGTGTCTTCCGGTACCTCCACCACTTGCTGGTCAATGTGGACCAGGCACAAGTTGGCCTGCCACAGTAGCCACATTATTGCTACTGGAAATGTGGAGCTTAAGGTGGATAACTATCCATAAGTGATCTCTGGGGCAGTACTGAGGGATATGTGCCTTTTGGATTTTTGATGGAAAAGCCCACAATGGAATTAATCAGAATTCAATGAGACTTTAGTACTCTCTTACAATATCACCTGCTTTTCCCTTAGTGCGCGAGAATGTATATTCACCCATGATATAGATTTTGAAAAAGAATTTCAAGATTTAGGACGTGACAATTGACAATTAAAAATAACTTTATTGACCTTTTGTCAATGTTTACACTCACAAAGAGTTAGGAAAATATAATAAATGAACATTTACAATTAATGTATACATCAGGCGGAGCCCTCACCGAGAGAACGCCTGGACCCTCAAGGCCACCCTGAGCCTGGACAATCCCCTACAAATATCAGAGACGTAGTCCCGAGAATGCTCGATGGCAATGTCGAGGAACTTAGCAAGATTCAGGAAGTGACTGGGAAAAAAGAAAATAAGACATGTAAAAGGTTGTAAAAAATATATAGAAGTAGTGAATTTGGTAGGGATTGGGAGAAGCAGAAAAGAGAAAATACAACAAAACAAGATCTCGTCAAAAAAAGAAAACATGACAGCGACAACAATTCTGATAGTGATTGGTAGGCTAAATAGAGGCGGCAGAAGTAGCGTTCAGAAAAGAGACAATGCCTCAAAATGACAAACTCTTTTGTAACAAAAAAGAACAGTATAAAAACTACACTCATGGACAAAACTTGAGGAAGTTGTACCTTTTAGCATGTATATTTGGATTCAGACAATAACTCTGAAAGATATTATAGTGACCTTTATTGAAGACACATAACCAAGTGTGAACAAAATTACCTGTCTCCTTAAAAAAAAAAAAAATAATAGACAACCGGTGTCATCAAAGACTTCCTTAAGTTTATAGAAGCATTCATAATCCTCTTTCAATCCATAAAAAGCATAAGACCTTATCAAGAAACACCTTGTGGCAGACTGAGATCTGGCAGTGAATGAGGACAGTTAACAAATATATAATGATGCATTAGCGCGCCATTTGTTATGAAAATTCAAAGCCATTATAGATGCGTAATGATTCTTTTAAAAATTAAACTAATTTCTACTGCCCTTACTGCAATAGAAAAATTAATGGGAGGGCCTGGCTCATCAGTGGTGAACCCTCTCAGCGGTTTCGCCATTTTAATCTCCCATGGTAGATTTAACTGACGAAACCGCTGGGAGGGTTCACCACTGATGAGCCAGGCCTTCCTATTAATTTTTCCATTGCAGTAAGGGCAGTAGAAATTGTTTTAATTTTTAAAAGAATCATTACGCATCTATAATGGTTTCGAATTTTCACCGTTTTTACAAACTGGAATTCTACACATGATCTATAATTCTGAAAAAAAAAAATCCAAAAAAAGAGTGAAAGATATGAAGCTTGAACAATGACCAAAGAACTAGATAAAAAATAATCGGCCCTCGTCACAAAACCCGCTTAAACACCGGCTAGTGCAAGGTAAGAATAAGCTTAACTCCGCCTTTGCCGGTCCCAAGCCCGGATGAAAAAGGAGGAGGGGGAGCAGTAACAAGCTCACTAAAAAAAAATGGGCTCAGCTGGCCCAGCTGATAGTACCCTGTAAGGGCTCCTGATCCAGGGATACAGGATGAGCAGCATTTGTACTCCATGTTAGGAGCGGCTGCACATGGCGTCTGTTCCTCATGACAGAGGCGGCCATTTTTTTTGGAGCTAAGTCGGCCTGCCACTGAGTAGTGCTCCCAGTCTTAATGACAAAGGCAGACGCATTTTACTTCACCCAGTGTGTAGATAAGAAAGAAGAAGAAGAATAAGTTTGGGAAAGGCTACTGCTTATCATACACCAGCTTAAGGAGCATGGACTCATGGAATTGGTGTAATCTTTACACATGGGGATAAAGAAACAACAAAGAAACAAGTAAACACAAAGTAATAAGACCAAATCCAAATAAATTAATAGTGTGTGACGTTTCGGTAACATCGTTGTTACCATCTTCAGACAAAAGTACTTGAATGAATAAATAGTGTGTGACGTTTCGGTAATAGCGTTGTTACCCTCTTCAGACAAAAGTACTGAATATATTTATATCATTCAGTACTTTTATCTGAAGATGGTAATAACGCTGAAACGTCACACACTATTTATTTATTTGTATTTGGTCTTATTACCTCGTGTTTATAATCTATAATCTAAAAATTTGGGCCTTATCAGAAACAAGTAAAGTGAGGATACCTGGGAGGGCAGGGTGAGGTGGGAACTGCGGGTGTGGAGCCCCATGATGTAGGGCACAGGGGCGTCCAGGAAGTGCTGGAGGGAAGCTGGCAGGATTGGCACATAGACGTGGGGCCACACAAAGGGGAACAGCAGAGAAGTCAAGCCCTCCGCCACCAGCATCAGCTTGAAGTAGTCTGCGGACAACAATGTTTGAAACACAATATTAACATGATGCATTAGCAGAGAATTTTTTTTTTTTTTTGCTTATCCCAAGTACACGTGGTACAGAAAATAATAACAAAATCTACCCCACTTGCCCAAAATGTAGCTTGGAACCTGCAGCTCCAGAACACATTTTGGCTTGCATTAGATGCACAGAACAGGACCTTTGGGAGAGACTGCTGCTTATCATAAAACAGCTCGAGGAGCATGGACTCATGGAATTCGTGTAATCTTTACACAAAGGAATAAGAAACAACAACACATGGTACAGGCCATGATAATCATGGTAGGTAAAAGTAGGCGACTGCTTTTACTGTAAGTGCACCACATGTCTACACATGTGAAAAGCATTTCAACTTTGTACTTACAAATTTTCCAGAGCCCTGTTTGGTTACTTGCACTCGCTCTCGCTGGTGGGGTTGGACTTTTGCAAGAATCGGGGGCCAATGGAGCATTTTTTTTTTTATCAGAAAAAAGTGCCAAATGTGGTATTTGTGCCCAGGTCGTAGCAGTTGCAAACCAACAGTTTAGACCATCCTTCCACTGACTCCTTAGCAGAGAATTCTATAATATATAATTGAGATCATCAAATCCAATCAAAGCAACAGATGTGTTGAGGCTAAATTGTTGAACTAACAAGAAAAAAGAATTCTGAGAATCTACACAATTTGTATATGGCCCTAAGCACATGTCTATTGTGAAGACTACCAACACAATGTAGCATATACACTCATGGATATATAACTTAAGGACAAAACTTAAGGAAGTTTTACCATGTATATCAGGATTCAGACAATAACTCTGAAAGATACACTCATGGACACATAACTTAAGGACAAAACTTAAGGAAGTTTTACCATGTATATCAGGATTCAGACAATAACTGAAAGATACACTCATGGACACATAACTTAAGGAAGTTTTACCATGTATATCAGGATTCAGACAATAACTCTGAAAGATACACTCATGGACACATAACTTAAGGACAAAACTTAAGGAAGGTTTACCATGTATATCAGGATTCAGACAATAACTCTGAAAGATACACTCATGGACACATAACTTAAGGAAGTTTTACCATGTATATCAGGATTCAGACAATAACTCTGAAAGATACACTCATGGACACATAACTTATGGACAAAACTTAAGGAAGTTTTACCATGTATATCGGGATTCAGACAATAACTCTGAAAGATACACTCATGGACACATAACTTATGGACAAAACTTAAGGAAGTTTTACCATGTATATCGGGATTCAGACAATAACTCTGAAAGATACACTCATGGACACATAACTCTTATGGACAAAACTTAAGGAAGTTTTACCATGTATATCGGGATTCAGACAATAACTCTGAAAGATACACTCATGGACACATAACTTATGGACAAAACTTAAGGAAGTTTTACCATGTATATCGGGATTCAGACAATAACTCTGAAAGATACACTCATGGACACATAACTTATGGACAAAACTTAAGGAAGTTTTACCATGTATATCGGGATTCAGACAATAACTCTGAAAGATACACTCATGGACACATAACTTATGGACAAAACTTAAGGAAGTTTTACCATGTATATCGGGATTCAGACAATAACTCTGAAAGATACACTCATGGACACATAACTTATGGACAAAACTTAAGGAAGTTTTACCATGTATATCGGGATTCAGACAATAACTATGAAAGATACACTCATGGACACATAACTTATGGACAAAACTTAAGGAAGTTTTACCATGTATATCGGGATTCAGACAAAACTCTGAAAGATACACTCATGGACACATAACTTATGGACAAAACTTAAGGAAGTTTTACCATGTATATCGGGATTCAGACAAAACTCTGAAAGATACACTCATGGACACATAACTTAAGGAAGTTTTACCATGTATATCGGGATTCAGACAATAACTATGAAAGATACACTCATGGACACATAACTTATGGACAAAACTTAAGGAAGTTTTACCATGTATATCGGGATTCAGACAAAACTCTGAAAGATACACTCATGGACACATAACTTATGGACAAAACTTAAGGAAGTTTTACCATGTATATCGGGATTCAGACAATAACTATGAAAGATACACTCATGGACACATAACTTATGGACAAAACTTAAGGAAGTTTTACCATGTATATCGGGATTCAGACAAAACTCTGAAAGATACACTCATGGACACATAACTCTTAAGGACAAAACTTAAGGAAGTTTTACCATGTATATCGGGATTCAGACAATAACTCTGAAAGATACACTCATGGACACATAACTTAAGGACAAAACTTAAGGAAGTTTTACCATGTATATCGGGATTCAGACAATAACTCTGAAAGATACACTCATGGACACATAACTTATGGACAAAACTTAAGGAAGTTTTACCATGTATATCGGGATTCAGACAAAACTCTGAAAGATACACTCATGGACACATAACTTATGGACAAAACTTAAGGAAGTTTTACCATGTATATCGGGATTCAGACAATAACTATGAAAGATACACTCATGGACACATAACTTATGGACAAAACTTAAGGAAGTTTTACCATGTATATCGGGATTCAGACAAAACTCTGAAAGATACACTCATGGACACATAACTCTTAAGGACAAAACTTAAGGAAGTTTTACCATGTATATCGGGATTCAGACAATAACTCTGAAAGATACACTCATGGACACATAACTTAAGGACAAAACTTAAGGAAGTTTTACCATGTATATCGGGATTCAGACAATAACTCTGAAAGATACACTCATGGACACATAACTTATGGACAAAACTTAAGGAAGTTTTAACATGTATATCAGGATTTAGACAATAACTCTGAAAGATACACTTATGGACAAAACTTAAGGAAGTTGTACCTTTCAGCATGTATATCGGGATTCAGACAATAACTCTGAAAGATATTACAGTGACCTTTATTGTAGACAAACAGATAACCAAGTGTGAACAAAATTGTCTCCTTCAAAAAATAGACGATTGACAAAATCAAAGACTTTCCTTTTCCTTAAGTTTTGTCCATGAATGTTAAATACCATTAAATATGACAAAGGTTAATGCAGTGTATTTTTCCTATTTGCATGCTAGTGTTGACTTGCTATTTTGCATAAACTATCAATGTGCCATTTCTTTGTGCATTAGCATTGTGAGTGGCTCAATTCATGAGTTAGTCAGCCTACAAGTAGTTAGGAGAGTGGCAATAGAAGTTTGCTGAACTACTCCTGTTGACAGACGACACAATATGTAAATGATGAGGGCATATGTAACTTGCCTCACAATCTACTGATCTTCCATGGTTCTTGACCATCTCAGCTTCCATTGACAATTGGGGAACAAGTACCATTAACTATATGAAGCTGCTTATATTTAACAAAGTGGGAAAATAACTGTAGGATTGTACAGGAACAGAACAGAATTGTATGTTCCCTTTGATATTGGTTTCCATTATCATAACAATGGTTACTATTATCATAACAATGATTCCCATTATCATAACAATGTTTCCCATTATCATAACAATGGTTTCCATTATCATAACAATGGTTCCCATTATCATAACAATGGTTACTATTATCATAACAATGGTTCCCATTATCATAACAATGGTTCCCATTATCATAACAATGGTTACTATTATCATAACAATGGTTCCCATTATCATAACAATGGTTACTATTATCATAACAATGGTTCCCATTATCATAACAATGGTTCCCATTATCATAACAATGGTTACTATTATCATAATAATGGTTCCCATTATCATAACAATGGGGGAAGAGATATAATACTAGAGAAGAGCAGCAGGATCTGATGTTCTATTTGACAATGGTTGCCACTATCATAACAATGGTTACTATTATCATAACAATGGTTGTCATTATCATAACAATGGTTACTATTATCATAACAATGGTTGCCATTATCATAACAATGGGGGAAGAGATATAATACTAGAGGAGAGCAGCAGGATCTGATGTTCCATTTGACAATGATTGCCACTATCATAAGAATGGTTACTATTATAACAACAATGGTTGTCATTATCATAACAATGGGGGAAGAGATATAATACTAGAGGAGAGCAGCAGGATCTGATGTTCCATTTGACAATGATTGCCACTATCATAACAATGGTTACTATTATCATAACAATGGTTGTCATTATCATAACAATGGGGGAAGAGATATAATACTAGAGGAGAGCAGCAGGATCTGATGTTCTATTTGACAATGGTTGCCATTATCATAACAATGGTCACTATTATCATAACAATGGTTGTCATTATCATAACAATGGGGGAAGAGATATAATACTAGAGGAGAGCAGCAGGATCTGATGTTCTATTTGAGAATGGTTGCCACTATCATAACAATGGTTACTATTATCATAACAATGGTTCGCATTATCATAACAATGGGGGAAGAGATATAATACTAGAGGAGAGCAGCAGGATCTGATGTTCCATTTGACAATGGTTGCCACTATCATAACAATGGTTACTATTATCAAACAATGGTTGTCATTATCATAAAAATTGTTGCCATTATCATAACAATGGAAAGGAAGAGATATACCAGAGGAGAGCAGCCATTTGACAATAGTTGCCATTATCATAACAATGGTTGCCATTTACTAACAATGGTGACTATTATCATAACAATGGTTGTCATTATTGTAACAATGAGGAAATACCAGAGGAGAGCAGCCATTATCATAACAATGGTTGCCATAATACTAACAATGGTGACTATTATCATAACAATGGTTGTCATTATTGTAACAATGAGGAAATACCAGAGGAGAGCAGCCATTATCATAACAATGGTTACTATTATCATAACAATGGTTGTCATTATTGTAACAATGAGGAAATATCAGAGGAGAGCAGCCATTATCATAACAATGGTTACTATTATCATAACAATGGTTGCCATTATTGTAACAATGAGGAAATACCAGAGGAGAGCAGCTATTATCATTACAATGGGGACATACCAGAGGAGAGCAGCCATTATCATAACAATGGGGACATACCAGAGGAGAGCAGGAGGATCTGATACTCCAACAGGGCACAGGTGAACAGATCCAGCAGATTGTCCACTCCAAGAAGGTCCCCCACCATCTCCCTGAAGGAGTAGTCAAAGAGGGGCAGCTCCCCACTGCCTGAGGGACATCATGTGACTCTGCAGCAAGGGGACACAGCAGGGAGAACCTACCAGGGCGGTGGGCCAGCAACTGGGTCCCCGGGGGACACACAGAGGCCAGGCAGGAGCCAGGCCGTGGCAGTGGCAGGTGGTGCAGCACGTGGAACACAGAACCTTCCAGCAGTGGAGCTGACCGGCCCAACTGGGAATGGAGGCCGAGCAGGAAGGCTCTGGCAGCCCACACCATGGGCAGGGCGGACAGCAGGCAGATGGCCTTGGTGACATAGAGGGTGTCCTGGCCCGGGTCAAACAAGGCCTCTGTACCTCGCACCCTTTTGGGCTTGAAGGAGCGAGGCAGAGAGTGGCTGGAGCTACCATCCTCTCCTTTCAGGTGGGATGGCCTTCGATTGGTCATCTTGTTCCGCAGGTAAGTGGACTGCAGCACACAATGTGTTAATTAATAACAAAACTAAATAGAATTTACTAAAAAGCCTTTATTTATTGCTTTTAATTAAAATAAATTTTAAACATATTAAAGATAATATTATTTATTTACACATATAACTATATGGTAAATTAAAGAACAAAAGGAAAAGAAACCAAAAAAACGTAAACATTGGCGACCGCCATTTTTCTTTGTCTGCTAGCAACAGTTGTATAGTCGATCCTGCGCAGGCGCACACCACGCCCGCGGCCACCGCGTGCTGCTCGATGGGGCCGTGTTTTCGAGCCGCTTGCCCACTAAAATGGATATTTAACATACTCCCACCTATGATTTGGGGAAGAAAATCATACAATTAAGATAAGTGATATATAGGTGGTACATAAAAGGAGTTAAGCATTATAAATTAAGTCTCTGTGGTGGCTTGACCATGCGTCCACATCGAGTTCGCTTAGCCTCACTATGCTCTTCTTCAATTGTAGTATCTCCTTTGGATCGAAGAATTGGATCCCCACTTGACACTTCCAGGGGATAGAGCTTCTGCACAGGGCGTATAAGGGTTCCCAATTTTGTGCGAACTTTAGCAACCCGAGAATGTCCATCTCTTCCTGGAAACAGTTCCACTATTCTTGCCATAGGCCAGTGGAGTCTCCTCTTGTCTTCCACCTTCACTATAACCACATCACCCACACTCAGTTTCGGAGTCCTCTCATTGGCCTTCTGGACAAGCTGGCCCAGATATTCACTCCGAAAGCGACTTCTGAGAGCTTCTCGCAGCCTTTGGCAATGCCGATATCTATCTTGAAATTTCTTTGAATCCAACTTATCAAGATCTGGAACTCCCACGTATTTTGAATCATGTAGAAACATGGAGGGTGATAAAGGAATCAAACTGTCAAAGTCCTCATGAATGTATGTCAGCGGACGACTGTTGATTGTAGCTTCTGCATCACATAGGATAGTAGACATCTCTTCATAGTACACTGAAGAATGGCCCAAAATTCGAACAAGGAGATCCTTGATGGAACGAATAAGACGCTCCCACCAACCTCCCCACCATGCAGCAGTAGGAGGTATGAACTTCCAACTTATCTTGTGAAGATTTTGGTCTAACACTATCTTCTTCCAGTTTAAAGCCTTGAGAGCATTGTTAGCGCCCACAAAATTAGTACCATTATCAGAATAAATGACTGTTGGTCGCCCTCTCCGGGCTATAAATCTTCTCAGAGCTTGTATGAAAGCTTCAGTACTTAATGAGGTTACAAGTTCCAGGTGTATAGCTCTGAAGACGGCACAGGTAAATAGAACAATCCATGCCTTGGTCTTGTTCTTGAGGTAAAGTGGACCAGCAAGGTCTACTCCCAGAATTTCAAAGGCTGTGGCATCTCTCACTCTATCAAGGGGTAAGTGAATCGGAGTAGTTTTCACAGGTTTTGATGAAAATCTTCTACACTTGGCACACTGAGAGACGACACTTCGTATGCTGCGCCGGGAATTTAAGATCCAATAATTTTCTCTGAGTTTGGCAGAAAGGATCTGAACTCCTGCATGACAATGTCTCAGATGGAATTCTCTTATCAGGCATGTGACAACATGATGTTTTGTTGGAAGCAAAATTGGGTAACGAAATGAATATTCGTCATCCCTTTCAATAAGCTTGGATTTTATACGGATCAATCCAAAATCATCTCTGATTATCATCAACCCGTTGATCGAATCTCCTCGGCTAGAAAAAACTTGCTGTTGCACAGTTTTCCAAATTCCCTTTTCAGCATCTTCTAATTCTGAAAGCTGTAGACTATGCATACCTGATGGGGACAATTTTTGTGTATTTCGTATGAACCTCCGGATCCACGCATTTATTCTGACAATCTTTGTAAAATTTGAAAATCTTTCAAACCATGGCATTACTTCAGTTCTGGCATGAGTAGTCACCAATACTTGCCTATCTATTTCTAAATTGACCAAAGTTCTGTCTGAGTGGAATAATTGCTTTGGCCAGTGATCTTGAGGCTGCTTGAGCCATTCAGGTCCCTCCCACCATCTGGTGCGTTTAAGCTGTAGTACACTACAACCTCTTGAAGGAAGGTCTGCAGGGTTGAGACTCCCTGGTACATAAAACCATTTGTTCGGACCTGAAGTGTTGCATATCTCTTTGACTCTGTTGTTTACAAAGGTGCCCCACTGCCTGTTTGTCTTGATCCATGAAAGTGCTGTAGTAGAGTCTGTCCAGTAATACACCGGTTCCGCAGCCAAATTCAAAGACTCAGTTATGTACCTGCTGAGTCTAACTCCCAACATACAAGCAAGAAGTTCCATCCTAGGGATAGTAGTTTTCTTAAGTGGACCTAGCCGGGATTTGGCCATCAAAAGTTGTACTGACACTCCTTTGTTCTCAGGACAACGTAGAAAAGCTGCTGCTGCATATGCACTTTGGCTGGCATCACAAAATATGTGAATGGACCAATGGGCTCTAATCCCATGGCCCACTCTACGTGGAATTTTTATGTCGGCAAGAGTGTCCAACTCACTGTACCACTTCATAAAATTTTCTTGAATGGTTGATGGTAAAGGTTCATCCCAATCAGTTTTGACTGTCCAGGCTTGTTGAATAAGTAGTTTAGCAGGTAATAAGACAGGAGCTAAGAATCCAATTGGGTCAAAGATCTGTTGGGTATGAGACAAGAGGTCTCTCTTGGAAAGTGAGTTTATTATAACTCCGAACTTAGGGGTCACATTAAGAGTATCTTCTAAAAGATTCCATTTCATGCCCAGAACTGAAGCCTCTTCACTCCTTTCTATATCAACACTAGGAGGTAATCTAGAATAGACTTCCTTGACTCGGTGTATAGGTCCGAATTGCCACATTCTGAGATCCATCTTGGCTTTTGCAAATATCTCAGTAGATTTCTCCACCAGATCAACTAATTCTGCCTCGGTATCCACTGAAGTGACACAATTATCAATATACAAACATTCCATCAACTTCTGAGGAAGAGCTCCAAATTCAGATGAGACTCCCTTAAGATGATGCAGAATGACTGCTCCAAGCAAATAGGGGCTACAGGTCACACCAAAGACAACTCGCTTGTGACGGAAAACCTGAATCTGATGATTATTTTTCCACCATAAGAATCTAAGATAGTCTCTATCTTCTTCTTTCACTTCAATTTGCAAAAAGGCTTTTCTAATGTCAGCAATAACTCCAATAGCCTTTTCTCTAAACTTCAGTAGGATAGCTGGGATCTGTTCAATAACATTTGGGCCACTTGCCAAGCAATCGTTCAATGAAAGATTCCCCTTGTCCTTACATGATGCATCAAACACAGGTCTTATCTTGGTGGTGTTGCTATCGGCTTTAAACACTGGGTGATGAGGGAGATAATGACAATTCCTGTTCAAATCTTCTGGAGACACCTTTTCAATAACACCTTCAGCTAGCCATTCTTGGAACACCCTATCATATTCGCTGAAGATACATTTAGCTCTCAATTTACGGGTTGTGTTGAAAAGTCTTCTCTCTGCAATATGACGATTGGATGGAATTCCTTCTTGGTTCCCCAGCCAAGGTAATCCTACACAAAAGCGTCCATCTTCCAGCTGATGAACAGTATTTAAGAAGTGCTGGTGTACTATTTTATCTTCTTCTAGCTTGGTAAGATTTTCCCTGGGATCTTTTATGCCGATCGTTTCTAAATCCCACAAATAATCAACCGACATATTTCTACTGTGCATGCTGATGACCACCAGTGATGAGTAATCAGTCTGCTCATCTTTCTTCGGTGAAGGTCCACAAATTGTCCATCCAAGATGTGTTTCTATGGCTGTTAGTCCATTTTCCAGCTGCTTCACACGTCCCGACAAAAGGCTTCCATAAATATCACTGCCGATCAAAAGTTCTATCTTGGGGCTATCTCTCCCAAGATCAGACAGCCAAATTCTAGATCCTTTTAGTTCATTCAACCATGCTCCTTTAGGCGTCCTTGGAATCTCTCCACAAATAATGTCTTGACCCAAGAATTCAAATTCTCTCAGAGTGTCCAATTCTGATAGGTTGCTGCATAATGCGACTGTATACACCTTATGGCATTTTGTTTCTGTTTGTGTACCACCAAACAATGAATGAGCAATATTTACATTGCCGATGGGCTTCAATTTTACTTCTAGTGCAGTGGATTCCAAAATATAGGACTTCTGAGAACCAGGGTCCAAGAGTGCTCGCACTCTTCTATAGCCATTATTTCCCATAATATTGACCATCAAGGTCATTAATGTTACATCTTTTGTACACTGCTGATTGGCTAAAGCACTCTGCACTACTTCAGAGACATGCGTCTTTTCCTTTCGGTTGCAGGGCAAGTCAGGACAAAGAAGAACGTAGTGTCCTTTGGCACAAATATTACATTGAACTGTCCTCTTGCAAGCCTTTGCAAGATGTCCAGGTTTAAGGCATTTCAGACAACACCTCTTTTCATAGATCTTTGCTCTTTTATCCTTGAATGGCATAGATTGAGCAGTGATGCAGTCTTTACTTTGGTGATTATTTTCACAGAACAAACATCCCATCTCCTTGGCAGAAAATAAACCTGCAGCTGTAGGTATATTTGAACTCTGCTTAAACTTATTTCTAAGTTTCTCTTTTGGGGAAGACCCTTCAAATCCTCTCCTGGCTAGAAGTCTTCTTTCTTCCCCTTCCACTTCTCTTCTAAGAAAGTCCAAAAGATTGTTAAGGCGAGAGCTGGAGTTAGAATTAGAGTTTTTTGATTCATCACAATTATTCAGCGGTGATCTCTGCCAAGCAACCAGCACATCTTCTGGCAAACAAGACTCTATCATAGGGAAAAGCCATGCTGTGTTTTCCTTGGTGTCAACACCCAAAGATTCCAGAGATCTTAGTTGTGTTTCAAGTTTGTCGTATAGTTTTGCCACTGACCGCCTTTCATCTGGTGGAGTCTTGACATTTGCCATCATTAATTTAAGCAGTTCCCTTACATATATTTCCACAAGCAAATCTTTCTGTCCATACCTTTGTTTCAAGGCTTGGACCGCTTTGGCATAGTTTTCTGCTGTTTGGGGATAGCTTTCTATGAGCTCTCTGGCTCTAGTGTTTGATTGCATAGACTGCACCAGATAATGAAACTTGTCTGCATCATGCAGCTCAGTATCCTCATGAATCTTTTCAAATTGTGCCCAAAATGGAAGCCAATTAATTAATTCTCCATCAAATTTTCTTATTTCGATCTTAGGAAGTTTATAACTTTTGGCCATTAATGACCCATTTGAGCTTCCCAGGGATTTAACCTCACTTTTGTTATCAGAATCAATTAATTCTCTTACCTTTCTTTCCAGGGTGATGAAGGTATCCGAATAATGTTCTGCTTCCTCAATTTCACAATTTAAAGTGTCTTCTTCTGCATCAGCCACCATCATATGATCCAACATCTTCTGGTCAAGATCCTTTAATTTGAAATCAATGTCTTTTAATTTGCTAAATTTGTCCTTGATCACACCTAGATCAGCATTAGATTTACTTATTTCGGAATCCAAAACATTTACTACCTTAGTAAATCGCGTTCTGGTTACTGAGCGCAACTTCTTGTCACGTTCTATCCTGGCAGGCTCGCCACTTTTGTTAATTAATAACAAAACTAAATAGAATTTACTAAAAAGCCTTTATTTATTGCTTTTAATTAAAATAAATTTTAAACATATTAAAGATAATATTATTTATTTACACATATAACTATATGGTAAATTAAAGAACAAAAGGAAAAGAAACCAAAAAAACGTAAACATTGGCGACCGCCATTTTTCTTTGTCTGCTAGCAACAGTTGTATAGTCGATCCTGCGCAGGCGCACACCACGCCCGCGGCCACCGCGTGCTGCTCGATGGGGCCGTGTTTTCGAGCCGCTTGCCCACTAAAATGGATATTTAACACAATGGTTCCCCATATTGATGACAGAGTACAACCCAGGTATGGAATCTTCAGATGAAGGCACAATTTGGATTATAGATTATAAACACAAGGTAATAAGACCAAATCCAAATAAATAGTGTGTGACGTTTCGGTAACAGCATTGTTACCATCTTCAGACAAAAGTACTGAATGAGAAATTTTACCACAGCATGTTTTAAATAGTTACTGTTATCACTTGATAAGTTATGTTATCACTTGATACACTGTTACCGAAACATCACACACTATTTATTTATTTGGATTTGGTGTCTTATTACCTTGTGTCTTTAGATGAAGGCTTTGCTAACAGGTAAAACATCAATTAGCAGCTCCATTAACTCTTGCTGAATGCTAAGCTTTATTTAAGGTCTTGAACCGTGCCAGGGCGATCGGTATAAATCATGAATATCACTATAAAAGGAAGATCGAATAATGCAATATTACAGCGGTATGGTAGATTAAACTGGTGAAACTGCTGGGAGGGTTCATCACTGATGAGCGATCAGGAGATGTTTTTCTCTTAATAAAAAATATTTCCTTTTTGTCCATTTTTTTTTTTTTTTTGTGATAAGGCACGATTTGGATTATAAACACAAGGTAATAAGACCAAATCCAAATAAGTAAATTATTGACTGTATTGACTCATCCATTGATGAGCTCTACTCCTCCTCGGCAGACACCATCAACAAGCTTTACAAGCTTGATACCTTAGTGTGGTTGAAAGAAGATAAGAAAGAAGAAGGAGAAGAAATAAGTAAATTATGCATGGAGTTTTGGTAACAGCGTTGTTACCATTTCCCTGGATGTGGTTTGTTACGTGACTATGAAACTTGGTTAATCGAGGGAGTGAATCACTCTGTACTGAGGGAGAAGAGAGGGATGGTCACCTGGTGGGAGTGCAGGATGGAACAGATCTGCTGGCTGGTGACCTGCTCGTAGAACACCAGGGAGTGGCCATAGTACCGGGAGTTGTCCTCCCGGGTGATGAGGAAAGGATGGAACTGGGGCTCCTTGGGATGTTTCTGGGTGCAGAATAGCAGGCCATTGGGGAGGCTGAGCTGTGACATCACACACAGCCGGGGTGAGTCGTCAATAGCTTTGTGGGCACAGTGGAACCTCCAGGATACAAAGGACAGTTTTTCATTTATCGTAAAGATAGAGGCTGCCTGGCCGGCATTCATATTTCTTGAAAATAAAGATACTTTGTCCAGTAAATCTTTCTATTGCCTCGATGTTAGGACAAAAATCTTTTGTCCTCATTGTTTGCTCCTGACGAGGACAAAAGATTTTTGTCGAAACGTTGAGGTAATAAAAATATTTACTGGCCAAAGTATCTTTAATTTCAAGTTTTTAATTTATTAACAGGTGCTCTTGTTGAAGGGCATGCTAGCCCGAGACCTAGAGAAATAAAAATGATATAAGAAACTTAACCCTGGATTAATTGTTGATATTATTAAATTATAAATCTGGGGATGAACATAAATGTTCATATAAGGACAATTTTGATCACTAAATTACCATATTTACTGAGCTTCTCTCTGGTAAGAAGATACCTGTCTCTAGAGGACACTTTGGCTCTGCAACCAGGGAGACAGACATTCTACTGTAAGACCAAATGTAAATAAACAAGTATCAGCCCCACACACTCAGCATAAAAGGATCTAGTCTATATACCAGGTCTGTTAGAAAAGTATCTTTGGATGGGGAAAACAAACAAGCATAGTTGGAGCACTGGAAACCTAATCACCCTCAAAGTAGTCTCCTTCGAACTCCACACACTTCTCCCAGCGCCATTGTTGCACACATTCTGAGAAAGCCTCTTTCAGAATGGTGTTTAGCTCGGCTGTCGATGCAGTCAAAATGGCCGCTCTTGTCTGAAATTGTTTCCTCCCAATCTCTTTGCTGTGGGTTCAACTCCAAGCCTATTGGGAGTTGCAACTTGATTTTGAAGTGATTAAATTCAACAAAATCCCAAAAATTTCAGGTTCTATCTTGAATTTTATACTAATAATGTATAGGAGACTTGATATCTAAAGATAAAATAATCTATAATTTTTATATCAACCTGTTTGTAGTTGTGAAATCCCTTAGAACTTCATAATAGAGATAAAGATATATTTTAGAACTCCAATATATGATATATATGATATATGATAATAACTCCTATATATGATAATAACTCCTATGATAGAATTGGTATAACTAGGTGGAGTAAAACATATTTATATATAATAGAGATAAAGATATATTTTAGAACTCCAATATATGATATATATGATATATGATAATAACTCCAATATATGATAATAACTCCTATGATAGAATTGGTATAACTAGGTGGAGTAAAACATATTTATATATAATAGAGATAAAGATATATTTTAGAACTCCAATATATGATATATATGATATATGATAATAACTCCAATATATGATAATAACTCCTATGATAGAATTGGTATAACTAGGTGGAGTAAAACATATTTCTTCAGGTTTGCAACGGACTAACATCTCTTTGTTGAATACGTGTTATGTAGGTTGTTGTTTGTATATTTTAAGTTTAACTGAAGCTAAACTTCACCTTTACTGGTCCCAAGCCCTGATGAAAAAAAAGGAGGGGGAGCAGTAAAAAGCTCGCTGAAAACCAGGGTTCAGCTGGCCTGGTTGATAGTACCCTGTAAGGTCTCCTGATTCAAGTAATGTAGTCTGTACTCAAAGTTAGGAGCAGCTGCACATGACATCTGTTTCTCATATCAGAGACAGACATTTCATATTGGAGCTAAGTCGGCCTGCTACTGAGTAGTGCTGGGTGAAGACCCAGTCATGATGGTTTGAGATAAGATAGAAGATTAACTAAGTAATTGTTCACACAGAGAGTAAAATGTGTGGTGTGAGATGTACGTACCATGCTGACAGCAGTATCATCCTGGACTGTGGAGTCCGGGTACTGCCCCAGGACTTGGGGTTTGTAGGACTGGCACAGGGGGCTGACTTCATCTGGACATCCAGGGGAATGGGAGACCTCCTCAAGTACCAGGCAAACAAAGGATTGTTCATTACATAATCAACTTCCATCTCTCCCATTGAAATATAGCCAAAATAACCTATTCTGCAGCAACCTTGCAAATTCAAGTGTATAACAATGCCAATTAACTCTGCCTTTGCCGGTCCCAAGCCCGGATGAAAAAGGAGGAGGGGGAGCAGTAACAAGCTCACTAAAAAACCTGGGCTCAGCTGGCCCGGCTGATAGTACCCTGTAAGGGCTCCAGGGATACAGGATGAGGAGCATTTGTACTCCATTTTAGGAGCATCTGCACATGGTGTCTGTTCCTCATGTCAGAGGCGGCCATTTCTTTTGGAGCTAAGTCGGCCTGCCACTGAGTAGTGCTCCCAGTCTTAATGACAAAGGCAGATACATTCTACTTCACCCAGTCATGATGGTTGTCAAACAGACACCATCAAGGGTCACAACTTGATACCCTAATATGATTGAGTGGAGATAAGAAAGAAGAAAAAGGATGATTCATTACATAATCTACTTATATCTCTCCCATAGCAAAATAGATGCCAAAACTTTTGACCAGTTCTGCAGCAACCTTACAAATTCAAGTGTATGACGATGCCATGTTTGGAATATATATATATATATCCATGATGGAGAAGATAGTTTTAAGACCATGACTTTCATCAGTCCAGGGTATGGATAATTTACTGAAATCTGTTTCTTATCCCCTTATGTAAAGATTACACAAATTCCATGATTCATGCTCCAATAGCTATTTTATGATAAGCAGCAGCCTCTCCCAAAGGTCCTGTTTAGTGCATCTATTGTAAACCAATGTGTTCTGGAGCTGCAGGTGCCAAGCTACATTTTGGACAAGATCTACAAGGTTTGAAGGAAATCAAAGTTTAAAAAAGTAATTTATCAAAAAAAAAAAATAGGCAAAAAGACAAAATTTGAGATTAATCCACCCAGCCACTTGCGGCATCTCTTGGCCACTATAGGAGATTTCATGAATGGATCTAAGTACACTAGAACCTCCTTGTAAAGGACACCTAATTGAAGAACCAAAGTGTCCTTTAGGGAGAGTTGTCCTCTTACTGGAGAGTTGATAAATAGAAAAATGATAATTTTGCAAATGAAAACTGCCCTTTATAGAGAGGTGTCTTCTAGTGTGAGTGTCCTCTCATGGAAGTTGTTCTACTGTGAATCAAATAAAGGACATAGCCATGATGGTCAGGTGAGCAATTTGCCAATCTGATGATGCTGTATTTCACTGACCAGTCAACTAGATTGTCACTAAAAGACAGTTGCATAGTTTCTTTCACTTATTTTTAAAGGAGAAATGTCTTTTTCTTAAAGATAAATTTCCTGCTTCAGTAGAATTACCTTCTAGAAAACAATAATAGGTTCTTATAAATATAATTCTAGATCAAATTTAGACTTTTGTACCACTTAAATTGTTTGTTTTTTTTTGTTATCCCTAATACACGTGGTACAGGCCATGATAATCATGGTGGGTAAGAAGTTGGCGACTGCTTTTACTGTAAGTGTACCACATGTTTACACATGTGAAAAGCAGCCACATTATGTATTAAGAAAAAATACAAATAAATAAATAGTGTGTGACATTTCAGTAAGAGCATTGTTACCATCATTTTGTCTGATGATGGTAACAACGCTATTACCGAAATTTCACACACTATTTACAGTTAAACCTGTCTATAGCACCCCCTCTTGGGACTCACTAAAATAGGGTGCTATAGAGAGGGGGTGCTATAGAAGGTCACTTTTAATGTAAATTGCATCGTACTACGTATTTAAAATCGGGCATTATAGAGAGGAATGTGCTATTTAGAGGGGGCGCTATAAACAGGTCACTTTTAATGTAAATCGCATCGTACTACGTATTTAAAATTGGGAGTTATAGAGAGGGAGGTGATATTTAGAGGGGGCGCTATAGACAGGTTTAATTGTATTTGGATTTGGTCTTATATTAGTTTCAAGTTCTACATTTCTGAGTGCTAACCAAAGTTTCCACAATGTTACTTGAAGAGAGATGTCAATCACCTAGGGAGATCTCACCACAGTTGGTGTGAGGTTCAAGCTTGTCACCGAGGCCACAGATGACAAAGTAGTCAGCGAACTTGTCCGACTGAGCCACCTTGCCAGTCATAGCAGCCCTGTAGCACACACCAAGCTGTTGGCCCTAACAATGACTTGAATACAGTCTCAGGATATCATAAAAGAAAATAAGACCTAATCCAAATAATTTATTAGTATGTGACGTCAACAACATTGTCACTTTTTATTCTTTTGTCTCTGCTTTTCACATGTGTAGACATGTGGTGCGCTTACAGTAAAAAGCAGTCGCTAACTACCCACCATGATTATCATGGCCTGTACCACGTGTACTAGGGATAAGCAAAAAAAAAAAAATTCTTTTGTCTGATGATGGTGACAATGTTGTTGCCGTCACACACTAATAAATTATTTGGATTAGGTCTTATTTTCTTTTATTATAATCCAAATTGTGCCTTTATCAGTCAGGATATCAATATAATTCAGCAGGAGAGACTTACTGGATGTGGGGGGGGGTAGTGAGCTAGAATCTGTTAAATTGTCTACTTTAATTGGGAGTACTGTAACTTAGACTGCTGATAATTCAGGGGTAAATGTTTTAATGGTTGTATTGACTGAGGGAGAGAGAGAAAGGACATACAGTAGAACTACCTCCATGAGAGGACACCCACGCTAGAGGACACCTCTCTATAAAGGACAGTTTTCATCACCAATACAGTAGAACTACCTCCATGAGAGGACACCCACGCTAGAGGACACCTCTCTATAAAGGACAGTTTTCATCACCAATACAGTAGAACTACCTCCATGAGAGGACACCCACGCTAGAGGACACCTCTCTACAAAGGACAGTTTTCATCACCAATACAGTAGAACTACCTCCATGAGAGGACACCCACGCTAGAGGACACCTCTCTATAAAGGACAGTTTTCATCACCAATACAGTAGAACTACCTCCATGAGAGGACACCTCTCTACAAAGGACAGTTTTCATCACCAATACAGTAGAACTACCTCCATGAGAGGACACCCACGCTAGAGGACACCTCTCTATAAAGGACAGTTTTCATCACCAATACAGTAGAACTACCTCCATGAGAGGACACCCACGCTAGAGGACACCTCTCTACAAAGGACAGTTTTCATCACCAATACAGTAGAACTACCTCCATGAGAGGACACCCACGCTAGAGGACACCTCTCTACAAAGGACAGTTTTCATCACCAATACAGTAGAACTACCTCCATGAGAGGACACCCACGCTAGAGGACACCTCTCTACAAAGGACAGTTTTCATCACCAATACAGTAGAACTACCTCCATGAGAGGACACCCACGCTAGAGGACACCTCTCTACAAAGGACAGTTTTCATCACCAATACAGTAGAACTACCTCCATGAGAGGACACTCACGCTAGAAGACACCTCTCTATAAAGGACAGTTTTCATCACCAATACAGTAGAACTACCTCCATGAGAGGACACTCACGCTAGAGGACACCTCTCTACAAAGGACAGTTTTCATCACCAATACAGTAGAACTACCTCCATGAGAGGACACCCACGCTAGAGGACACCTCTCTATAAAGGACAGTTTTCATCACCAATACAGTAGAACTACCTCCATGAGAGGACACCCACACTAGAGGACACCTCTCTATAAAGGACAGTTTTCATCACCAATACAGTAGAACTACCTCCATGAGAGGACACTCACGCTAGAGGACACCTCTCTATAAAGGACAGTTTTCATCACCAATACAGTAGAACTACCTCCATGAGAGGACACTCACGCTAGAGGACACCTCTCTACAAAGGACAGTTTTCATCACCAATACAGTAGAACTACCTCCATGAGAGGACACCCACGCTAGAGGACACCTCTCTACAAAGGACAGTTTTCATCACCAATACAGTAGAACTACCTCCATGAGAGGACACCCACGCTAGAGGACACCTCTCTATAAAGGACAGTTTTCATCACCAATACAGTAGAACTACCTCCATGAGAGGACACCTCTCTATGAAGGACAGTTTTCATCACCAATACAGTAGAACTACCTCCATGAGAGGACACTCACGCTAGAGGACACCTCTCTACAAAGGACAGTTTTCATCACCAATACAGTAGAACTACCTCCATGAGAGGACACCTCTCTATAAAGGACAGTTTTCATCACCAATACAGTAGAACTACCTCCATGAGAGGACACTCACGCTAGAAGACACCTCTCTATAAAGGACAGTTTTCGTCACCAATACAGTAGAACTACCTCCATGAGAGGACACCCACGCTAGAGGACACCTCTCTATAAAGGACAGTTTTCATCACCAATACAGTAGAACTACCTCCATGAGAGGACACTCACGCTAGAGGACACCTCTCTATAAAGGACAGTTTTCATCACCAATACAGTAGAACTACCTCCATGAGAGGACACTCACGCTAGAGGACACCTCTCTATAAAGGACAGTTTTCATCACCAATACAGTAGAACTACCTCCATGAGAGGACACTCACGCTAGAGGACACCTCTCTATAAAGGACAGTTTTCATCACCAATACAGTAGAACTACCTCCATGAGAGGACACTCACGCTAGAGGACACCTCTCTATAAAGGACAGTTTTCATCACCAATACAGTAGAACTACCTCCATGAGAGGACACTCACGCTAGAGGACACCTCTCTATAAAGGACAGTTTTCATCACCAATACAGTAGAACTACCTCCATGAGAGGACACTCACGCTAGAGGACACCTCTCTATAAAGGACAGTTTTCATCACCAATACAGTAGAACTACCTCCATGAGAGGACACCCACGCTAGAGGAAACCTCTCTATAAAGGACAGTTTTCATCACCAATACAGTAGAACTACCTCCATGAGAGGACACCTCTCTATAAAGGACAGTTTTCATCACCAATACAGTAGAACTACCTCCATGAGAGGACACTCACCCTAGAGGACACCTCTCTACAAAGGACAGTTTTCATCACCAATACAGTAGAACTACCTCCATGAGAGGACACCTCTCTATAAAGGACAGTTTTCATCACCAATACAGTAGAACTACCTCCATGAGAGGACACTCACGCTAGAAGACACCTCTCTATAAAGGACAGTTTTCATCACCAATACAGTAGAACTACCTCCATGAGAGGACACCCACGCTAGAGGACACCTCTCTATAAAGGACAGTTTTCATCACCAATACAGTAGAACTACCTCCATGAGAGGACACTCACGCTAGAGGACACCTCTCTATAAAGGACAGTTTTCATCACCAATACAGTAGAACTACCTCCATGAGAGGACACCCACGCTAGAGGACACCTCTCTATAAAGGACAGTTTTCATCACCAATACAGTAGAACTACCTCCATGAGAGGACACCTCTCTATAAAGGACAGTTTTCATCACCAATACAGTAGAACTACCTCCATGAGAGGACACTCACGCTAGAGGACACCTCTCTATAAAGGACAGTTTTCATCACCAATACAGTAGAACTACCTCCATGAGAGGACACTCACGCTAGAGGACACCTCTCTATAAAGGACAGTTTTCATCACCAATACAGTAGAACTACCTCCATGAGAGGACACCCACGCTAGAGGACACCTCTCTATAAAGGACAGTTTTCATCACCAATACAGTAGAACTACCTCCATGAGAGGACACTCACGCTAGAGGACACCTCTCTATAAAGGACAGTTTTCATCACCAATACAGTAGAACTACCTCCATGAGAGGACACTCACGCTAGAGGACACCTCTCTATAAAGGACAGTTTTCATCACCAATACAGTAGAACTACCTCCATGAGAGGACACTCACGCTAGAGGACACCTCTCTATAAAGGACAGTTTTCATCACCAATACAGTAGAACTACCTCCATGAGAGGACACTCACGCTAGAGGACACCTCTCTATAAAGGACAGTTTTCATCACCAATACAGTAGAACTACCTCCATGAGAGGACACCCACGCTAGAGGACACCTCTCTATAAAGGACAGTTTTCATCACCAATACAGTAGAACTACCTCCATGAGAGGACACCTCTCTATGAAGGACAGTTTTCATCACCAATACAGTAGAACTACCTCCATGAGAGGACACTCACGCTAGAGGACACCTCTCTACAAAGGACAGTTTTCATCACCAATACAGTAGAACTACCTCCATGAGAGGACACCTCTCTATAAAGGACAGTTTTCATCACCAATACAGTAGAACTACCTCCATGAGAGGACACTCACGCTAGAAGAGACCTCTCTATAAAGGACAGTTTTCATCACCAATACAGTAGAACTACCTCCATGATAGGACACCCACGCTAGAGGACACCTCTCTATAAAGGACAGTTTTCATCACCAATACAGTAGAACTACCTCCATGAGAGGACACTCACGTTAGAGGACACCTCTCGATAAAGGACAGTTTTCATCACCAATACAGTAGAACTACCTCCATGAGAGGACACTCACGCTAGAGGACACCTCTCTATAAAGGACAGTTTTCATCACCAATACAGTAGAACTACCTCCATGAGAGGACACTCACGCTAGAGGACACCTCTCTATAAAGGACAGTTTTCATCACCAATACAGTAGAACTACCTCCATGAGAGGACACTCACGCTAGAGGACACCTCTCTATAAAGGACAGTTTTCATCACCAATACAGTAGAACTACCTCCATGAGAGGACACTCACGCTAGAGGACACCTCTCTATAAAGGACAGTTTTCATCACCAATACAGTAGAACTACCTCCATGAGAGGACACTCACGCTAGAGGACACCTCTCTATAAAGGACAGTTTTCATCACCAATACAGTAGAACTACCTCCATGAGAGGACACCCACGCTAGAGGACACCTCTCTATAAAGGACAGTTTTCATCACCAATACAGTAGAACTACCTCCATGAGAGGACACCCACGCTAGAGGACACCTCTCTATAAAGGACAATTTTCATCACCAATACAGTAGAACTACCTCCATTAGAGGACACCTCTCTATAAAGGACAGTTTTCATCACCAATACAGTAGAACTACCTCCATGAGAGGACACCCACGCTAGAGGACACCTCTCTACAAAGGACAGTTTTCATCACCAATACAGTAGAACTACCTCCATGAGAGGACACCCACGCTAGAGGACACCTCTCTATAAAGGACAGTTTTCATCACCAATACAGTAGAACTACCTCCATGAGAGGACACCTCTCTATAAAGGACAGTTTTCATCACCAATACAGTAGAACTACCTCCATGAGAGGACACTCACGCTAGAGGACACCTCTCTACAAAGGACAGTTTTCATCACCAATACAGTAGAACTACCTCCATGAGAGGACACCTCTCTATGAAGGACAGTTTTCATCACCAATACAGTAGAACTACCTCCATGAGAGGACACTCACGCTAGAAGACACCTCTCTATAAAGGACAGTTTTCATCACCAATACAGTAGAACTACCTCCATGAGAGGACACCCACGCTAGAGGACACCTCTCTATAAAGGACAGTTTTCATCACCAATACAGTAGAACTACCTCCATGAGAGGACACTCACGCTAGAGCACACCTCTCTATAAAGGACAGTTTTCATCACCAATACAGTAGAACTACCTCCATGAGAGGACACCCACGCTAGAGGACACCTCTCTATAAAGGACAGTTTTCATCACCAATACAGTAGAACTACCTCCATGAGAGGACACCTCTCTATAAAGGACAGTTTTCATCACCAATACAGTAGAACTACCTCCATGAGAGGACACTCACGCTAGAGGACACCTCTCTATAAAGGACAGTTTTCATCACCAATACAGTAGAACTACCTCCATGAGAGGACACTCACGCTAGAGGACACCTCTCTATAAAGGACAGTTTTCATCACCAATACAGTAGAACTACCTCCATGAGAGGACACCCACGCTAGAGGACACCTCTCTATAAAGGACAGTTTTCATCACCAATACAGTAGAACTACCTCCATGAGAGGACACTCACGCTAGAGGACACCTCTCTATAAAGGACAGTTTTCATCACCAATACAGTAGAACTACCTCCATGAGAGGACACTCACGCTAGAGGACACCTCTCTATAAAGGACAGTTTTCATCACCAATACAGTAGAACTACCTCCATGAGAGGACACTCACGCTAGAGGACACCTCTCTATAAAGGACAGTTTTCATCACCAATACAGTAGAACTACCTCCATGAGAGGACACTCACGCTAGAGGACACCTCTCTATAAAGGACAGTTTTCATCACCAATACAGTAGAACTACCTCCATGAGAGGACACCCACGCTAGAGGACACCTCTCTATAAAGGACAGTTTTCATCACCAATACAGTAGAACTACCTCCATGAGAGGACACTCACGCTAGAGGACACCTCTCTATAAAGAACAGTTTTCATCACCAATACAGTAGAACTACCTCCATGAGAGGACACTCACGCTAGAGGACACCTCTCTATAAAGGACAGTTTTCATCACCAATACAGTAGAACTACCTCCATGAGAGGACACTCACGCTAGAGGACACCTCTCTATAAAGGACAGTTTTCATCACCAATACAGTAGAACTACCTCCATGAGAGGACACTCACGCTAGAAGACACCTCTCTATAAAGGACAGTTTTCATCACCAATACAGTAGAACTACCTCCATGAGAGGACACTCACGCTAGAAGACACCTCTCTATAAAGGACAGTTTTCATCACCAATACAGTAGAACTACCTCCATGAGAGGACACTCACGCTAGAAGACACCTCTCTATAAAGGACAGTTTTCATCACCAATACAGTAGAACAACCTCCATGAGAGGACACCCACGCTAGAGGACACCTCTCTATAAAGGACAGTTTTCATCACCAATACAGTAGAACTACCTCCATGAGAGGACACTCACGCTAGAAGACACCTCTCTATAAAGGAAAGTTTTCATCACCAATACAGTAGAACTACCTCCATGAGAGGACACTCACGCTAGAAGACACCTCTCTATAAAGGACAGTTTTCATCACCAATACAGTAGAACTACCTCCATGAGAGGACACTCACGCTAGAGGACACCTCTCTATAAAGGACAGTTTTCATCACCAATACAGTAGAACAACCTCCATGAGAGGACACTCACGCTAGAGGACACCTCTCTATAAAGAACAGTTTTCATCACCAATACAGTAGAACAACCTCCATGAGAGGACACCTCTCTATAAAGGACAGTTTTCATTTACAAAATTACCATTTTTAATATATTTATGACAAAGCACAATTTGGATTATAGAGTATAATAAATAAGACTTAATCCAAATTATTTATTAGTGTGTGACGTTTCGGAAACAACATTTATTCTTTTGTCTGTTGATGGTGACAATGTTGTTGCTGAAACGTCACACATTAATAAATTATTTGGATTAGGTCTTATTTTATTCTTTTATTTTAATATATTTAGTAACTCTCTGGTAAGAGGACACCTCTCCCTAAAGGACACTTTGGCTCTGCAACTAGGTGTTGTCCTTTACAGGGAGATAGTTCTACTGTATATATCTCAGGATGATAAAACAATGTTATACATTTGATATAATTCAATAAAGCATCCAGGGCTAAGTTTCTTTTACAATTTTATTTCTCTAGCTTTTGGAATAACATGCCCTTCAACAGAAGCAACTAGAAGTATAACTTCCAGCTAACTATTATAGTTAACTAAAAGTTATACTTCTAATTGCTTTTATTGAAGGGCATGTTATTATCCCAAAAGCTAGAGAAATAAACTATACAACAAACTTAGCTCTGAATACTTTATTGATTTTATTAAATTATAAGTCAGGGCAAAAATGTACATTTGATATTGGAACAAAGTATTTATTAATTTTATTATTTTTACTAGCGGATGTACCCGGCTTCGCCCAGGTTTTTCTCGAGGGAATGTTTGTAGTCTAGTAATAAGAAAATATACTACACCTAAAAACTATCAGAGAAAAGAGAAACCACGGAAGGTGAACAGAAAAATGCTTACAATGGATGTTATGTTTACGATATCAAGTTAAATAAAAACAAAGATAAAATTTGCATATGTTGGTCACTATAAATTTGTATATTTGTTAGGCGAAATTAGAAACATGATAAAACAATTGGGTATTTAAAAACAAATGTAGAAATAAAAGTTGAAGTATAATAAACAATGTTAAAGATTAGTTTTAATTATTAATCAAGATTGTGTGTGAATATGTGAGAAAGATGTAATATCGTTGTTGTTTTCTTGGCCGACTGTTTTACATATGGTGTTATCTTAAAATTGCTTGTTTTGAATATTTTTTAGATTGAGATTATTAGCTAGTATGTAAAAAAATTAACTCTGTTGAAATTTAATTTTGTATTTATATATAAATAAAATTAACTCTGTTGATTTTTTTTGTATTTAATCGATAACAGCGAAGTTACGCATGTTAATGTTAGGAAATATATTTTGATGTTAAGCAAAACCTGCTCCATCTCGTTTTACATAAATGTTGAAAATTTGGTTGAAATTGATGCATTGTAACGAAAGTTTTTAGTGATGTCCACTTATGAAATTTCCATTTTATTAATATAGATTAACAGAGTGGTCATTTTTATGTTTATATTTTGCTATTCTGTAAATTTCCCTCGTGGCTTATCTTTTGTTTACCATTCATAGTTTGTCCTTCCCTGAAATAAATTGTAGTCTCCTCCTGAAGTTTTTGTCTTCCCTAATTTTCCACGTGGCAATATATTACTTATCAGAAAGTACAAGTGGTACAGGCCATGATAATCATAATGAGAAGTTAGCAACTACCTTTTAATGTAAATATACCACATGAAGAATTCAATTTGACTTTTGCATTTACAAGGTACCAGATCCCTATTTGGTTACTTGCACTCGCTGGTGGGTTTGTGCAAGAATCAGGGAAATATAAAAATTAAATATGTTAAAGTGTACAATTTGGATTATAGATTAGAAACACAAGGTAATAAGACCAATCTAAATATATAAATAGTGTGTGACGTTTCGGTAACACCTTTGTTACCATCATTAGACAAAAGTACTGAATGAAAAAATATATCATTGTAAATATTTAAAACATGCTGTGATATATTTTCTCACTCATTACTTTTGTCTGAAGATGGTAACAACACTAGTTACCGAAATGTCACACATTATTTATTTAGAATTGTTCTTATTACCTTTTATACCATTGATAAGGTACAATTTGGATTATCCTATATACAGTTACGAGCGTCATTCCTCATCTCCTAATCAACAATCAGTCATCAGTTTTCATCTCTGTCACCGTTTGCTTTTTTTTTGGAATGGCGCCCTCCTATTGGTTGGCTACGGTCACGCCACCTTTGCCCCCCCCCCCCCACTCGCCTTTTCGTTTATGTAATTATTGTGTTGGAGCGGGTCGCTCCTTAAATAAATGCATATATTAGTTAATAACCAAATGGAATCCTCTCTTTTTTTCCCTGTAAGAGACGCCTACGGAAGCCAACAGTACATAGACAGATAAAGCACATAGGCTATAGTTATTAACTAACATATGCATTTATATAAGGCGCCAATTTATAATTGTAACAAATAGTATTTGAATCAAAACATTCAATCGGGTAAAACACGGGCGTTGCCCGGGTCATTCAGCTAGTAGATTATAAACACAAGGTAATAAGACCAAATCCAAATAAATAAATAGTGTGTGATGTTTCGGTAACAACGCTGTTACTGAAATGTCACACACTATTTATTTAGAATTGGTCTTATTACCTTTTATAACATTGTTATACCAAAGGGCAAAACACTCAACATCACAGAAGGGAATTCAGTTCAGAATGCTTCTCTGTGATTACCCGGAACACAACCATCAGATGGTAGCAACAGGAATCTCCCGGCTGGTATCATCCACCATTGGATCACACAGAAGTCTGATACAGTAGAACCTCTGTGAGAGGACACTTGCACTAGAGGACACCTCTCTACAAAGGACAGTTATCGTTTACAAAATTATAATTTTTACTATTTAGCAACTCTTCAGTAAGAGGACACCTCTCTATAAAACATACTTTATCTCTGGAATTAGGTGTTATCCTTTACAAGGAGGTAGTTCTACTGTAGTGGTCATCCTCACAGAGAAAATCTGGTTCCTACCCAGTAGCTTGAAGATTATTCAGTTTGGAACTGGCCATCTCCATGACTGGAATATATGCCCAGTCTCTCTCTTGCCTGGTTAGACAAACATGGCTTCCCTGTTTAATCTATTAATAACTCCGCCTTTGCCGGTCCCAAGCCCGGATGAAAAAGGAGGAGGGGGAACAGTAACAAGCTTGCTAAAAACCTGGGCTCAGCTGGCCCGGCTGATAGTACTCTGTAAGGGCTCCTAATCCAGGGATACAGGATGAGCAGCGTTTGTACTCCATGTTAGGAGCGGCTGCACATGGCGTGTGTTCCTTATGTCAGAGGCGGCCATTTCATATTGTAGCTAAGTCAGTGGCCTGCTACTGAGTAGTGCTCCCAGTCTTAATGACAAAGGCAGACGCATTTTACTTCACCCACACCATCAAAAGTCTAAACTCTAGGAACTTGATACCCTAATATGATTGAGTGGAGATAAGAAAGATCTATTAATAAAGTAGGAGAAGCAGGTCTTCATGATTACTTATCACACATACTACCGTGTGTTTTACTTTTATAAACATAATAAAATTAGAAAATAAACACAAGGTAATAAGACCAAATCCAAATAAATCTTACTACCTTGTGTTTATAATCTATAATCCAAATTGTGCCTTATCATAAAATTAGAAATGATAAGGCACAATTTGGATTATAGATTATGAACACAAGTTAATAAGACCAAATCCAAATAAATAAATAAGTCTGTGACATTCGGTAACAGCATTGTTACCATTTTATCTGAAGATGGTAACAACACTGTTACTGAAACGTCACAGACTTATTTATTTATTTGGATTTGGTCTTATTACCTTGTGTATAAAATTAGAAAATTAGTATAAGATTGAAATTATACTGGATCAAATGGATAAATTAATAAAAAAGGAATTTCCTGATCATGCAAATAAAAGTTGCTAATGGCTTGTGCCATCTTATTTCAACAGATGGCAAGCCATCAGCCATTTTAGTTGCACGATCAGGAAATTTCTTCTTTTTTTTTTTTCTTAATAATAAAATGTATTTTCTTAGGAATTACCTGATGCTTTTTACAGAATTTAAGAAAATAGATGTTGAGATTTCTTCTTTTAATGCTGTGTTTTCTCAACTTCTTGAAATAGAGGGAGAGCTTCGGAAATCACTTTAAAATAGAATCCTCAAGTGATGGCATCAACATTCACTTTAGAATCGCATCTATTTTCTTAAATTCTGTAAAAAGCATCAAGAAATTCCTAATAAATTTCTCATTACAAAAAGATGGAATTTTCTAAAAATCCGATTTGAAAATCTCTTTTTTTTTTTTTTCATGAGGTTCTGACACCATTAATATGCCCATATCAATGAAAAAATATATATAATACCAAACAAGAAAATGGGAACCTAAACATTGGAGTGGACCCAGGATGAGCTCTGAACCTCAGAAATAGACAGCACCAAACAACAAGATTTAGAACAGGCCATTTCAAGTCATTGAAGATAGAAAATAACAAAATCTACCCCCACTTGCCCAAAATGTAACTTGGCACCTGCAGCTCCAGAACACATTTCAGCTTGTATTAGATGCACTAAACAGGACCTTTGGGAGAAGCCGCTGTTAATCATAAAACAGCTCGAGGAGCATGAACTCATGGAGAATTTGAAAATTTATCTTTACACAAGGGGATAAGAAACAACAACAAAAAATGTTGAATTGATAAAATTAAAGATTTTAAAGTCTTAAAGGAGATTACTTTATAAATTGGTGATGACTGTGCATTCACTCAAAGTACTTCTTAAATATTTCCATGTGGAAAATTAGGGAAGACCAACTTCGGGATGAGATAGCAATTTATTTCAGGCAAGAACAAACTATCAATGATAAACAATGGCTGCACATGGTGTCTGTTCCTCATGTCAGAGGCGGCCATTTCTTTTGGAGCTAAGTCGGCCTGTCAGAGTAGTGCTCCCAGTCTTAATGACAAAGGCAGACGCATTCTACTTCACCCAGTGTGGAGATAAGAAAGAAGAAGAAGACTATTGGTAATACAGACTTGTTGCACATGTACTGTATGTAATTTTGTGGTATGGAATTCCATGTCTGCTGTACTTAACCGGTCAAATCAGCTACGGCAATCAGAATGGTATTCTGCACCATAATACAGCACACTCCTGACAGGGAATTATTGTAATCACTTTGTCTCTGTTATTTCCATACTCTGTTCAATTCAGCAGACTAAGATCATTCTGATGCATTAGCACGCCATCTGTTATGAAAATTCAAAACTATTATAGACGCAAAGGATTCTTTTTTAAAAATAAACAATTTTTACAATATCAATATAAAAACAAGGTAATAAGACCATATCCAAATAAATAAATATTGTGTGACGTTTCGGTAACAGCGTTGTTACCGAAACATCACACAATATTTATTTATTTGGATTTGGTCTTATTACCTTGTGTTTACAATCTATAATCCAAATTGTGCCTTATCTACTTATATAATTGCCTTATTCTGAAGCTCACGGATAGAATGCGCGCCCATTGGCTGCCGCCGGCGAACACGTGTCCTCCCTGCCCCCCTCTAGACAACCCTGTTATCAGCTGTGTGATACATACACCTGTCTATACAGACCACCCTGTCTATAGCGGTCACCTTAGGCAACCTTGTTATCATTAGTGTGTTACATTCACCTGTCTATACAGACCACCCTGTCTATAGCGGTCACCTTAGGCAACCCTGTTATCAGCAGTGTGATACATACACCTGTCTATACAGACCACCCTGTCTATAGCGGCCACTCTAGACAACCCTGTTATCGGCTGTGTGATACATACACCTGTCTATACAGACCACCCTGTCTATAGCGGCCACTAGACAACCCTGTTATCGGCTGTGTGATACATACACCTGTCTATACAGACCACCCTGTCTATAGCGGCCACTCTAGACAACCCTGTTATCGGCTGTGTGATACATACACCTGTCTATAGCGACCACCCAAGACAACGTTTTTAAAATATATTCGCACTCGGGTAAAACCCGGGCGTTGCCCGGGCCATTCGTCTAGTCATCACTATAAAAGGAAGATAAAAAAATGTGAATATTACAGCGATATGGTAGATTAAACTGGCAAAACCGCTTGGAGGGCTCACCACTGATGAGCCAGGACTTCCCATTAATTTTTCCATTGCAGTAAGGGCAGTAGAAATTGTTTATTTTTTAAAAAAGAATCATACGCGTCTATAATAGTTTCGAATTTTCATAAGATCATTCTATACACACTCACACAAAGACTATTAAGACACCAGTCAGATTCTCCTCTCTCATTGCCGGCTTACAACGATATCCTCACAATGATCAATCACCATTATGTTGTGGAGGAGAAAACCATGAATCTAAGTTATTTTTCCTGCTTACTGCTTTGTAAAAGAGAGATCATTCTATACTGACATTACAACACCTACAAACTGATCTGGTGCCATTTCAATTTTGAAAAATGACACCAAAGGTCACAGATGTCCTTAACCCTTTGGGTGGGGGAGGTGACAATAGTTGTTTCGAAGATATAGTCTGTAGGGTCGGGAAGCGACTTTAGTCCATGGGCTATAAAAATTAAATCCTTTCAGTGCTGTAAGGTAATCAGTAATCACCCCCTTAGAATATGAGACGGCTGACTCAATCTGCCTGGTGTGGGAAATTTGATCTTTGTTTAGTTGGTTCACAGGCTGGGTTAGCTTGGGAAAGACTCGGGTAACATTTTCCCTCATTTTTAGTTTAAAAGAATATAAATAAGAAGTCATTGATGGACTTTTAAAAGATATAAAAGCAAACCTTCTCCACAAACAAGTAGAAAAGAAGCAAGCCTGTTCAAACTGAGTGTTGCTTAGAAGAGAGACATTTCCCTTATTAATTTAAAGATGAAAAAAAAATTCAGACATAACTGTTTTTCCGTTTATCATTACTCTTCACAATTCACACTTTCATACCTCATCCAAAAGGTTAGAAATAATCGTTATTTCTCCTTGAAATAAATTTAGATTTTTTGTTGAAAATAAACACATACGGGATAGTATTTTAAATGTCGTTTTACAATCATAAGCCGCATTATATTGTATTATAACTGTGTTGTATGCAGCATTCTTCCTAGTAAATGTAAAAAAGGGGGAAAAGGTGCTTGTAAACAACATTTTACTGTCCAAATATACTGCCCCAATAAGCCAGTATTTGATTTTTTTTAGAAAAAAAATATGATAAAGATAGACAAAATGACACAAGGAAAGGCTTTGAGTAGCACTCAGAGTTTGAACAAGGCAATACAAGAGAGACAGTGGAATTTCTTGTCACAATATGGCAGAGGTATATAGGTAGAAATGATGAGATGACAGGAAGGTACTGTCTCACTGGCCACACATATACCATTACTGAAAAATGGCTTTATTGCCTGTGTTTCAGTGCTACATCGTACTTTATCTGCAACAGATAAGGCACAATTTGGATTATAGATTATAAACACTAGGTAATAAGACCAAATCCAAATAAATAAATAGTGTGTGACGTTTCAGTAACAGCGTTGTTACCATTTTCAGACAAAAGTACTGTCTTATTACCTTGTGTTTATCTGCAACAGAAATTCAAAATTTGGTTGTTGTTGTGTCCAATGAAGAGCCTCAGATGTCTCCATGTATTTCTATCACAGCAGTCACTATGTCCTCTATCTTGGGTTTGTAAAGCTGCTGTTCTGGGTCCATGTCAATTTTCTGTTGTTGTTGTGGTGTCCAATGAAGAGCCTCAGAGGTCTCCATACATCTCTATCACAGCAGTCGCAATGTCCTCTATCTTGGGTGTGTAAAGCTGTTGCTCTGAGTCCATGTCAATTTTCTGTTGTTGTTGTGGTGTCCAATGAAGAGCCTCAGATGTCTCCATGCATCTCTATCACAGCAGTCACTATGTCCTCTATCTTGGGTGTGTAAAGCTGCTGCTCTGGGTTCATGTCAATTTTCTACAAGGCTGCGGCCATTGCTGGGCAAGAGAATATGAGAGTAGGTGTTAGTTCCACACCAGGACAGTTGTTGCATGTCCTGAAGGTTCTTGTACCATCTGGATGTATTTCATTGGTTGATACTGGCAAATGACACAATAAACTGTAAGGATTATTTTTTTTTTCTCAACGGGCAGTTCTGAGCCAGATGTCCAGTAGCAATCATGCCACTAACTCCAAATCATCATCATCTATGACTTCAGAGGTGTTAGGCTTTAAGCTCATTGGAAGACAGAATGGAGAACTGTGACAACCATCATGATTGGGTGTGTGTGCTCTACTCTACCCCGGCAGACACCATTAACAAGCTTTACAAGCTTGATACCCTAATATAATTGAGTGGAGATAAGAAAGAAGAAGATGGAGAGCTGTTGTGTTTATGCCAGGCAGGTTGGTTAGAAAGAAGCCAGATGGAACCAAGCTGTTTGTGGTGTAGACACACTGGACATAGAGTTATGGTCTGGTGAGCAATTGTCTATGACAGCACTGTTATTGTTATCCCTAACACCTTGTGTTGCCATTCCTGACCAGGAGGCTTTTACCAACAGGATAACACTTGTCCCCATATTGCTAACATTCTACTCTGGAGAATACCTACATGCGGCCTGAAAGATCAACAGAACCTTCTCCCATTGAGCACATATGGGGCACAATGAACAACAACTCTGTCCACAACCAGCATGTACTGTTGGTAATTGGATTGAGGCTTGAAACTCAATCCCACAAAATGACATATGGCACCTATACAACTTATGTTTCTATCTAGAATCCAAATTGTATATCTATTTAAAACCGATATGCAACAATAGACAAAAAAAAAGTTGAATTTGAATAGCTTATTACAGTAAAACCCTTCTATAGCAAACCCCAATGGGACTGAACCCTATGATTTACTATAGTCATAGTTCACTGTATTATAAAATTAAAATGGGGATTATTTCAAGTTCGTTATAAGGTAAGGTTAACTTTATCCCAGTTTGTTTCAGCTGGGTTTTACTGTAGAATGTAATACTAATGTCTGTCCATGTGAGCAACAAAAATGTTTACTAAATGTATAGATAATAATAACTCCGCCTTTGCTGGTCCCAAGCCCGGATGAAAAAGGAGGAGGGGGAGCAGTAACAAGCTCACTAAAAAACCTGGGGTCAGCTGGCCCGGCTGATAGTACCCTGTAAGGGCTCCTAATCCAGGGATACAGGATGAGCAGCGTTTGTACTCCATGTTAGGAGCAACTGCACATGGCTCATGTCAGAGGCAGCCATTTCTTTTGGAGCTAAGTCGGCCTGCCACTGAGTAGTGCTCCTAGTCTTAATGACAAAGGCAGACGCATTCTACTTCACCCAGTGTGGAGATAAGAAAGAAGAAGAAGAAGATAGATAATAATCCCACTCGTCAAAAGAGAAAACTGTTGAAATCTATCACACTTCAGGGTGGAGTGAGTGTAAGCGTGAAGAGTCACAGTATGCCTACAGGAGAATAGAAACAACAAGATATTTGAGAATGAGCCAAGCATACATCATCCTATGTAGAGATAAGACTTCATAACATTCATTTTCTGTGAGAAAATATACATTATACCACCTGTGCTAAAAAAAAAAATCCTCAGTGACAAACATTTAGGCTTGGAGGATATTTATTTGGGAGTACATGCCTTCTAATTGAAGGAATGAAATAAAATAGAAGTTTTCAGGAGCCATACTTAAAGGAGATCAGAAGATATTTAATGACCATACTAGTGGGATTGAAGAATGAAGAGAAAGGTAGACCAAGGAAGGATTAGTGTTCTAAAAGAATTATCTGAAGAATTAGAAAATACAAGGTGATAAAAAAAAATTATGCAGCACAGAGTGAAATGGTGTTCCAATTAGAACTCCATATCAGTGTTTCACAGGGATCAATAATTTTTTTCACACACACACATCAATCAAATTAAAACTCCTAATTATTACAAGACATAAAAATCAAAGGATAACAAGGTTGAATTTGTTTTGAATAAAATAAATTTCAGTATCATCCTGATCATTCCTAATTTTCCATGTGACATTTTGGTAGATTAGGGAAGACAAACTGAAGATGATGAGGCCATGGGTTCTGTGGACTACATTTTCTGATTCCAAGATTCCACTGCCATGTCGGAGCAAAGACTTCCCTCCATAAAGACGATATACAGATTATCATCTTCAATATTTTGTTATTCAGCAAATTTCTCTCATTTCTTCTCTGTTCTTGTGTGTTAACATGATTGAATTTATGAAATAAAGATTGCCCCTCCCATTAAAAGAGATGTCAAAACTAGATGCCATCTTTTGACCATCTCCGCAAACTAGAAGATTTTGGATGGTGACAAAGCCACAACACCAGCTTTGGCAAACAGAGAAGCATCCACCCGGAGACCATGGTATCAGGCTATGCTCCTCATCAGTCCAGGGCGAGCTTTATTCCATGAGATCTATATTTGTCATGGATCCGAATCCACTAGTTTGAGGACAGTCAATGGATGGCGTCTAGTTTTTTACATTTATTTTGAAGGGAGAAGTGACCTTTAGTTTATAGACTAGCCGAATGATCCGGGCAACGCCCGTGTTTTACCCGATTGAATGTTTTTATTCAAATACTATTTGTTACAATTATAAATTGGCGCCTTAAATAAATGCATATATTAGTTAATAACTATAGCCTATGTGCTTTATCTATGTACTGTTGGCTTCCTTAGGCGTCTCCTACTGGGTAAAAGAAAGAGAGGATTCCATTTAGTTATTAACTAATATATGCATTTATTTAAGGAGCGACCCGCTCCAACACAATAGTTACAAA